>VXBJ01001899.1:167-27164 GCA_013400055.1 Nycticryphes semicollaris
AAGTGTACATGAAAGAAAATTCACCTGGAATTATGGTTCAGCTCCTGGGATATGTCATCCACCATGTCATTTTCTGATGCTTCATGGGCCATGGCTTTGCAGAGTTTACAGGCCACCAGTGCTTTAGCCATAGCCTCTTCTCCATGCTGCCAAAAAAAGAGTGCCATCTTCTGACGCTTCATCAGCACAGCCCACACCATCAGCTCATGGAACGGGAAGGGGAAATGATTGATCTCAGGGTCATCCAAGTCAATATCAATTTCTTCTTCTCTTTTCTTTGTTGTTTTCCTCCCTCGCCGCAGTGGAACATCATCCTGTGAGAATTGTAGAGAAAATTTTTTTACCAATGAAGGAAATGAATCAATTCATATAATGCATTGGAGTTAGTACCAGATGTCAAACACATTCCCTTCAGGCTAACTAGCCCCTTCAGCTTTTTTGTACAAAATATTTAACATAAGAAAATGATGAAAAAATTATTGGTCCATACCCTGTTATTAAAAGTCAGCTGCCTCCTACCTACACACAGTGGAAAAAGAGCTTTGGACTATCACTTTGTTCTTTCTTCCCAAGAACACTGAGTACAATAATAAAATATCCAGAAACATTTTGGAAAAGTCACTGTTAAAATAAAGCTAAGAGTTCATTCCAAATATAACAACTGTTGTAATGCATCTGCCTTTTTCCACCTTCAGAAGGTACATATCCAGGGGATGTTCTGGTCTGCTAAACACTTCCTCCCTGCTTATTCTTGTACTTTGTCCCTTTACTTTCTCACAACCTTTCTTCACTCTCATTCTGCCTTTGTATCCCATGTTTATCCCTTCTTTCTCCAGCTCTTTGCTGTTTCTATCACCTTTAGTTTTTTTCCCATTTTAGCCTACTGCTTCTGTCAGAGGAGTTGACCTATACTGCGCTGCGTTTGTGGACATGCAAATGGCAGCTATTGTATCAAATGAATACACAAGAGAACACTACTATCTCCTTAAAGCATCAGGGTAGCCAAAAGTGTCAACAAAATTGATAGAAATTTGTCTCAGGTAAAGATTTCTGCATCATTCTCTGCAACTGCTGCATATCTCTGAACATGTTTTTAAATTATATGGTTATCTGACTGATATCCTACTTAGCTTGACAGAATGAAGTGCTTTGCTTAATCTTCATGAAAAGAAAAATGATACATAGAGGAGGCAGAGACTTTTTTCTTTTATCTATCCACTGGAGTTTTATTAAGAAATGTTTCTTAATCTGGCCCTTGTGCAAATGAGGTATCTCGATGAAAAATACGATTTGTGTGGCATGTTTCATATACAAAACTTGAAAACACCTATTGGTGCTTTCATTACAGTGAATTTAATCATTATCTTGATATAGCTTATATTTGTCAAAGAAGGAAAAGACATTAAGATTTATCACAGGTCGCCTACCTCCATTCCCAACAGTTTCAGGGCTTTTGGCTGTACAAAAAAGTTAGAAAAATGTTATTTCTCCCAGAAAGTCGATGAAAAATTGCAACTGTATGTGTATTCATGCATACAGAATACATACATGCATGTGTGTAACGTGATGTATAACACATAATATAGAGTATATAATAGACAATACAAATATAATATATATAATTTATATGCAATGTAATTGTAATATAATATGCATATATACATGAATCAAATAATTGCATATATATTTTTATTTAGTTCAACCTTTAGTTTGACCCTGCTTCACCAAAACACACAACAGAAGAGATATATTTGGGTTCAGATACGAATTACAGTTGGTTTGGGGTTGTTCTAGGGAAAAGAGACAGCTAAGACATGAACAGGTTTCTATGGAGTACATCAGTATTTTGGACATTCCCCTGGCACACATTTATTGACTGTTGTGGAGCTGCTCTCTATGTAGGGTCAGAATGTGTGGAATAGTTAACTCAAAGGCTCTTTGTGATGGACTGACTAAGGGAAGGAATTCACTTGTGGCAGCTACAATTAATACCTTTTCTCTCAAAACTGAAGAATAAGATAGGCAAATAAAGAATGACAAATCTTACTGGGAGTAGTTTAACAGATTTTTCTTTAGGTTGATGATATTATGGATGACAGTATCTTTTATGTTTCAGAGAGGTAGTAAATTTACTTTGTATTCACAGTATTCTAACCTATCAAACATGAAAACCACAAAAATACTAAACAGTGCTTTTGTTATGCACCCACTGACTCTGCTAGAGCCACATGGAATCATAGAATGCTCTGACTAAAGTCTATGTAGACAATATCCACTGCTTGACCCTGATAGTTACCAAACCTGTCATTTCATCACAGGAGGTGATCAAGTTGTCAAGCACGACTTCCCGTTGGTGAAACTGTGATGGCTACTCCTAATCGTCTTTATCTCTTTCATGTGCCTGGATATGGTTTTCTGGATTAGCTACTCTCCATCACCTCCCCAGGGATCAAGGTAAGAGCCTACAGGACCAGCCTGTAGATCCCTGAGTCCTCCTTGTCTTCTTGAAGACAGGAGTAACCATTGCTTTTCTCTAGCCCTCAGGCAATTTTTTCAGTTGTAATGATTGTTCAAAGCTTATGTGGTGGCCTTGCAATGATATCAGCCAGTTTTCTTCAGCATGAGAAAATCCCATGACATAAGAATCACAGAATCATAGAATCAGGGAATGGTCCAGGTTGGAAGGGATCTCTAGGGTCATCTAGTCCGACCTCCCCACAGTCAGTAGGGATGCCCCCAACTAGACCAGGTTACCCAGGGCCTTGTCGAGCCTCACCTTGAATATCTAAAGGGAAGGGGCCTCAACCACCTCCCTGGGCAACCTGTTTCAGTGTTCATTCACCTTCATAGTAGAGAACCTACTCCTAATATCCAATCTAAATCTGCTCTTCTCCAGCTTGAAGCTATTGCCCCTTGTCCTGTCACTGCAGGTCTTTGTAAACAGACCCTCCCCAGCCTTCCTGTAGGCTGCTTTCAGGTACTGGAAGGTTGCTATTAGGTCTCCCCGGAGCCTCCTCTTCTCCAGGCTGAACAACCTCAGCTCCCTCAGCCTGTCCTCATAGCAAAGGTGCTCCAATGCCCTGATCATCTTTGTGGCCTTCCTCTGGACCCACTCCATCAGGTCCATGTCCTTCCTGATGGCTCCAGACCTGCAGAGTGCTCCAGGTGAGGTCTCACCAGAGCAGAGTAAAGTGGCAGAATCAATATCAACATGTGCACAATAAAGCCAATTTTGAGTTATGGGTTTCTTTGCCCAGCTGTCTTCAGGCCACAATCAAGAATATGAGCCAAGAAATAGGTAATGCACCTATCAAAACACTAAGTTTTTCAAGTCGAACTCAGGTGCCTTATGGTATTATTGGTACAGGCCAAAAGACTTGTCTTTCCAAAGCTGTAGTTAGTCATAATTACAGATTTTAGAATCAGAGAAGACTGTTTTATGTCCTGTTCTCATCAGGGCAGCAAAACCAAATACTTTTTTCATTAAACTGATTAAAAAATGCAGCTTGCATCAGTGGCTGGCTTATGGTATATTGTGGTGAAATAGCTGCTATGTACATAAAGGAAATGAATCTGTAGACTGAATAGTGCGTGCATGTTGATTTTCCCATTCTGGAACCATCTAAGAAGCTAATCCCTGCCAGAGTCTGCAGTCATACAGATGGCAAATAATGTGCTCCTTACCCTCTTGGGCCCAAATAAATTATGGTATAGTGTTCTGAACCGCTTTCGGGTGTAATTGCAGCGATACGCTCCTCCCATCAGGTACTCTATCACCAAACCAATATCAATCAGACTTATCCGATAATCAGGGGGTAAGTTTCCCTGCAATGAAAACAAGAAAGATGGTGGGGGAAGAAGAAATGTTTATTACTGATGTTGTTAAATATACTTTATAATGATCTTAGAATAAAACAATTTAAATAGTTAAAAAAACAAATGTATTATTATGCTGGTTAATTAATTCACCTTAAAATAGATCCAACCGAAACCTGGATATTCTCGCTTGGAAAGAAGACATAAGTTAAATAAGAAGGTGAAGAACTTGTTGGAAGTAACAGAAGATAACGTCAGTACACAGTACTCATATTCTTCAGCTGGGGAAACAAGGAACATGACTGCAGAACAAAAAGCACGAGGATCAGCACACTTGAAAGGTCAGGCACAGTTGCTGGACTCTAGTCCTGCAATATAGCACCTTTTCTGCACCATCTGTCCCCCACAACTCTTGACCTGGCATCTCACTTCTCTGCTGGCATCTCACACCTCTGCTGGCATCTCTTTGGACTGCTTCATCTGCACTGCCAAGGCACGGTGAAGTGACATCATGCAGTATCATTTATTCACATGGAACCAGATCCTGCGTGTGATCTTCCATTCTGCAGTGTTTCCTTCCCATGTTCCAGGAAAGGAGGGGCGGGGGGAAAGAGCTGTGTTGTCTACTCTAGAGGACTTACACAGTGCATGAGGTACTATTATTGCTAGTTTCTAGACACAAGAAAACTCTGTTAACACTTGTTTTGGTGTTATGTACAAATGTACACATATCTTTGCTTGAATTCCACACACAGTTTGAGGAAACCATCTGTATGCATGAAACTAAGTATGAAAGTAATAAACAAAATATCTGTGGCTAATTGTTTTGTTCAAGAAGAAAACTGCAGGCCTAGCAATTTTCCTAGATGGTCCCTCCTTGAACACCCAACATATTTTACTGAAAGCCCCTATAAGCACTGTAGTCTAGCTACCTAATTTCCAGCAGTGCCAGGGGGCTCTGTGCAAAGGTCATTCACTGTATCCTGGAAAAGACTTCTACATACTTACTCTTCTGTTTCTTTTCCTTTCTTATCCTCTGTTAAATATAATATATATACGTACCGTGTCTTCAGCAGGCACTTTTAATTTCAAAGGGAAAAAGAATGATAAATACATCCACTTCTTATTTCCCTCACTTTGTGAAACCCTTTGCACATACCTTCCTTCTCTTCACTGTCCAGCCTGAAAAAGGCAACACTAAGGTTATAAGTTCTCCAATACTTAGAGATTGCAAAGTGCTGAAGAAAGATCTCAGTAACAGATTATTTCTTGCTATATATGAATCTAAGTCTGCCTTTGAATTAACTGGGAATTTCTGTTCTCCAGTAGTAACAAGACTGATGCAAGACCTAGCAGACCAGAACAATGTCTGGGGGAGTTTGTCTCACAAAAGTGTCAGTGAAGTGCTCTTGGGGGTCTCTGGGAATGGAAGAACAAATTCCCAGTGTGGGCATATTTGCTGTTCTGTTCCTCTCTGTAAACTCCACAAGGAACACTCTGATCCCTTTTCATGAAGAAGGGAATGCCCCCTAATAAAAGTTTGCCTCCTCCTCTAAATAATTTATTCTGAATTGTTTTGATGATTTTTTCCGCTTTAGCAAGTTGTTCCTTGCCAGAAAAGAAGGTGTGATTTAGCAAACTGTGAGTAGGTAACCCAGATCAAGGCATCTCATTAAGAACACTACAGATTTACAGCTCTTGTGCTGTATGTCATTGTGCAAGGGATGTGACTACAAATCAAAGGTGGAAAGAGAGGTAAATTATCATTCTGTGAGCTGTGAGCAGTAGCCTTGGAAAAAGAGAAAATTATACTAGTAAAAGATTAACTTGTATCCTCAATATTGCAGAAGGACCAGGGAATTGTAATTGTTAGCTTCAAAATTTTTCAGTGCACTGTAATAAAATAATCACATTCTCTAATGATATACAGCACAGATTATAGTTAGCCTGTAGCTCTTTTTATATGATCATCAAAAGAAGGTTTGTAATTCGCACAGAACAATTTTACGATTGCCATGTCTTGCTGTAAATATCTGCATGTCTGCAGAAATCTGCCTGGCTTTTCTGCAGATGTGCTTATTAGATTCAGAGCAGACAAACAATAATGGAGAGCAGATGGCAACTAGTTCTGCAGAAGAGATGAAATGGATGCAAAGGTCCTCCTTCCTCTTCTACTTCAGCCAGGAAGAGTGATGCTTATTTCCCTCCCTGCTCACCGTGGTACACACAGCAGGCTGAAAGGCTGAGGAAGTGCTAGAAAGGGAGGTAGTGCTGTGATGTACTCTGCCTAGCAAGAGGCTGGGATTCAAAGGGAGAGAAGATCAAGCAAATTTATTGGTAAAAGATGAGCCACCATCTTTCAGTAATGCCCCTTGGCATATGCTTTTGCACTCTTCTAACTCTTGGATAATCTGATAGGAAGGAGAATCACTGTGGTTTGCAGGTCTGCATATTAGCCTAGTTTATTTGATTGCAGTCATTTTTATTCTGAACAGTTTAAAGAAAAATAAAACAAATCTAAAAATTAAGTCCTGCTCATTGTTTTGCTTGTTTGTTTGTTTCTTTTCTCCCCAAAATGTCCTCTCTCCAGAATGGTTAAGATGGCAGTTTTACTAGAACAAGGGTAAAGACACTGGCAGAAGTGGGAGTTGGAGATCCAAGACAGAGTTGTGGTTCTTCAATAGCCTTTTAGTGTCTTAATGTAACACACTAAAACGGAATGCTTTGATGTTATTAAGTGGCAAAAAATACTTCAGCAAGTTGGAAAGCACAACATCGAGGTGCTGCATGTGTTAGAAGCATGAGTTTTTTGATGTAGTTACGATTTCTAAAATTTCATAAAGGGATTTAGATGATAGAAAATTTTCATTGGAGTAACTTTAATAAAAGATGCATCTAAGCCTCCCAGATACTACTGAAACATTTTACTAAAGAAAACTCACATATTCACAGCAGAAATATACATTTTGTGGGCAAGTGCATATATAGGGCTCCATGCTAACATGCAATTACTGTTCCAAAATTACCAGCCTTAATAAAGTCAATTGGACCATCCTTGTGAAAGGAGTTAAGTGTGTGCCAAAGCACTTGCTGTATCAGCAGACACCTGGAACTACCCTGGCAATGGTGAGTCTGCTTGTAAATGAAGCACAGTGGCGCAAATGGGACAGAATTCCTCCAAGAACACCAAAAATCTGGATGGGCTAATTCCAATACAACCAAGGTATTCTAGAGTGACAGAGAAGATTTGATTTTCAGGTATGATAGGTACCCCAGCTGATGATCGATTAATCTCTTAATGCTGGGACAAGTTCTTTAGTGTTAATTGATTATTCTTTTCCTGAAGAAACTTGAATTTTAATCAGTAGCTAGTCAATGATAGTACTTTTTCATTTCAAGTGCATTTTTTATGTTCAATGGGTACCAAATCTCTGATTTTGCATGCTTTGGAAAAAAATAATACTTTCTTAATTCTGCGTATTGCCTGTTAGTTCCCAGGAAATGTAGACGTACAGTGGCAGCCCAAAATAAAAACCTTGAAAACTTGCATCACCCCAGAGTGGGATTAAGATACATTGATTATATACAATTTTTTGATTCAAGAAAAGATTAATCTGTTAATTTCTTCTACCTTCATTGGGTAGTTGAGCCAGCAAAAGATTTTTTAAAAACAACCTGCAGAGGGCAACCTCTACTCACAACAGGATATCAAACACGGCCACTGTTTCTCCTTCCTTAGCCTGGATGCATAAATTTGTACCGTCTAGAGGAGGAAGTAGGCCCTGTATGTTAAGTTCTGTACCTCTGGCAAGAGATGGCAAAATGGCAAATGAAACAAGCAGATTTGTCTCTGTATGTACCTATGGAATTGAGAAGATCAGAGAGTGAGCACAGCTGTCTCTAAAGCAGAGTCATTAAGGCGTCCTTTATCTTTTTAATCGATACATGCAGAAGCTGAGTGTGCTCTGATTACTGTTAATTCTTTAGGACTGTGTTTCCAGGCCTTTACAATGTGCTGCCCAGGCTAACAGTCTTCACAGTGATATTCAGAAATCTAAAGAGAAAATAAATTGCTCTCTTACACATTTGTGTGTGCGCACGTATGTGTCTGTAAGCTGCCATAAACAGGATGTGGTAATGTGACTTCTGTTCAAATTCTTTGCTGTAATAAGCAGGCAGGGTGGTCTTTCAACAAAAAAATCTGCCTCTTAGTGATTTATACAGCTTTGTGATGCAATAATAGTAAATAAAAGAATGCTTCTAGGGTTTATAAGAATCCATTTTTTATTTGAGAAATCTCAATGATGCAGCTGTAAATAATGTTTTACAACATACGTTCTTTTAAATAGCGTAGGTTTAAAATTTAGGATGTATGCATGAAAAGCACAGAGTATGCATATCCTTTAAATATTGTCTCAAGGTGACATATTACACTTTTTGTATTTATGTTTTGTGATACTGTAATTAAATCTGAGAGGTTAGATATCTGTCACCAAAAAACTAGCATCAGCAATGTGGTCCAGTTTTTATGCACAATGGACCACTTAACTGTCGGATAGTGATGTCCATTGAGAAGTTATTTCCAAAGACGTGCTTTCATTTAAACTGTTGTCAGATCTGCTGACTAATTTGCATCTTGGTTGACTGGTAAGGGATCTGGTCTGACGGCAAGGCAGTGGTGAGCTGTCACTGTTCTCCAAGTGATCTGTGATTGTTTCTCATCACTGACAAAAGTAGAAACAGTGCCCCAGAGGTGCAGTTTTCCAATGAAAATACTAGAGAGCTGCATGAGGCAGTTTGTTTGTGAAGTTCTCCACTATATTCTAATAAAAGTATGCATTGACTTCTTGTAGCTGGAATTACTGAAGATTTGAGATATACACAGAGGAAACAAAGATGAATTTACGAAAAAATGTCCATCTCCTAACCAGAATTTTTTTTTGGTACTAAATATGCAGTTTATTATGTTTCTAATTCTGGTAACTTGGGCTTCAAGAGAAGTAGCCACTCTGAATGCACTCTAATCTTACTGTCCTCCATCCAGGGGGATTTTTGCATAAGAACAGTTGTACTTTCTTCTGAAGGCATTTAAACTTTTAAATGGTCACTTAGTATACTATATATAATTGAACAATGATGATGCCATGTAACACTAACCAAAGAAAAAATGCTAGAATCTTCCTAAACATAACTACTGATTATTCTGTTGCATTATTTAAAAGAAAGAAGATATATGAAGCATTGTCACTCCCCTCCCTTAGTTGCCTTCAATTCTGCTTAGCTGTCAGTGACAGAAGAAACCACCAAAACCTGTGATTTTACAAAAAAATCTCCATTCCTTTTTAAAATCTTCTCTCTAGTCCTATGTACAGAAATCTCTTTTCTCAAGTATGCTACCCTTGAGGTCCGATTTACATAATGTGCAAGATTGTAATCTGCACATGCTTTGGGAGAATATTCAAGCTGATGAGGTCAATTGCAAACTCACTCTCCTTGCTTGATCCATATATTTAGAGGATAAGGGATTGTCAATTATTGCGGCTGCTGTAACAGTTTTAATCCTGAACATGTTGCTAAAGGTATCTCCTTCCTGTTACTGTACCTTTCTTTGTTTCTGTCCTGCCCTCCTAATCACTCTTTATAGTTCAAGATGCTTGAAAATAACTTGATGAAGGGGGAGGGGAAAGTTGCACTACTTCTTTTTCTATATATGTGGTGAGGAAGATGGCTACAATATACCACACAACACAATGCAAAACTGTTTCAACAAATTAGGATCCAGCACAAGAAGGGCTATTTTACAGGCTGGGAAGTAAACTAACAACGTGGAAATTAGCTTTGACAATAGTTGCAGGTATGGAAAGAGTACAGATAACAGCATAAATCTACATGGTATGTAAAAGCCTACAATTATACTAGCAGAAGCACTATTACCCAAGCATCTAAAACCACAGAGAAAGCAAGCCAAATAACTTGCTAATTGTGCTTTGTATGCAAGAAGTTCAAGTTTGGTACATACAAACAGAACATTCTGTAATGGCAAGGGGAGGGAGAAGGCTCTGACTAAAAGCTCATGCAAAACAGAGATTGTATCTAGCTACAAAAAGCAATCATAGCATTATCTCCAACCTACCGTCTACGGGACTCTTACCTTTTTGACATCCCTAACTAGATGGTACAGAGTGTTGGATGGGCCATGTCTCTGCAAAAGACAAATAAAGAACAATAAAATAGTTTAGCATTGTCCAAAGACCTTCACGATATAAATGCTGAAACAGCTTTCTCACCTTAGTAGTTTAAAAGTCAGGCAACTGAAAGCAGTTCAATTGTACAGTGTTATCAATTAAAAAAAACTAAAATAAATTACAAGAGCAGTATTTCAGCTGACTTCTCTTTTGTATAAACCCCTTCAGTAAGAAAACCACAAGAACTGCCACACTGGATGAAAACTAAGGTCATGTATACCAGATTAGGCTCCTGGCTCAGGCAAAGCAGGAGCCCAGCACAACATGCACAGCCTCTGGGAGAGAGTGGAAGGAAAAACAGCTGCTGAAGCATCAGCTTCCATGCACTCAGGATTCCTACTTTCACCATTGGTGGTTCAGAGAGTGCCTGAAGCTGATGTAGCATCTAGGCTGCTTTGTTTGAAAGACGCTACCAGCATGCACAGTCTGTCAGTTTCCCCAGTCTTGGCCCCACCTGGCATGCAAAACATTCTGCAGCAGACTCCCATGATTGCAGTTATATGTTATGTGGAAAAATACTTCCTTCTCTGTTGTGTTTTTGACCGATGCTGGTATTTTAAGAGACTTTTACTGGAGGCCTCCTTGGCTGTACTTGACTATATATACATATGTGCTGAGTCAGTTTTTCCATATATACATTGCTCTTGCCAGCACTTAATTTTATGTAACCCCATCACTGAGTATGATGAGCCTTTCAAGTGATTTTTCATATGCTGCTTCTGTTTTGCCTACTCTGAGTGTTGCTAAGTCACCTGCAAACATTGTCCCTTCAGCAATTAGTATCTTTTGGATCATCTCTAAACAGGCGGAACAGCAGTGGTCCCTGCATAGGGTCTTGGATGACCCTGGTCATAAATGTCCTTTTGTGGTGAGAACAGACTATGTGTTTGTACTTCCTGTTTTCTATCCTTCAAGTAGTTTTTAAAACACAAGTGGCCCTTGTCTTCTATGCCATGACAGCTAAAATTTTTCAATAACATTTGAGGTTTTCCAATATTGTCAAACAGGTCTTGGAAAAATTGGTCAGCCAAGTGCAACATCCTTATTGTCCTGCAGGTTGACTTCAGAAATTGTAAAAAATTTCTAAGGCTTACCATTTTCCTCCAGAAGCAGATAAACTCTTTCTTGACATAAAATAGATCTCTTTGTCTATTAATTTTATTCTTTATTGTATTTTTACAAATTTGCCATTGCAGAAGTCAGTTTCACTGGTTTGTATGTTCCCATGTCACTCAGGACTCATGTTGAAATTTTTTATTTTTTATGCTGAGGCTGTTATGGATGCATTAAGTCATATGTCATAGTTGGTAGCTTAGACATTTCACAGCTTGGGTCTTTTGGACCTCTTGCATAAATAATTTACGGTTATTTCTATAGCTCACAATAAATTTGTTCAAAAAGGCCTTCTTTTAGCTCTAGAACTGAAGATTTCCCTCAAACTTACTCCCTGTAAAAACTGTTTTGGTACAAGAATTACAATGCTTATCTCTGTAGCAAGAAAGCACACAGGCTTTCTGTTCTTTAATACGTAGTCTCTAGTGGATAGGCAAAGTTTAAGGCGACCAAAGATCAGATGGGAATCTGTCTCAAGGGTGGCACAGATACTTGTTCCTCTATATTTCACACAAATTTAATGAGTTCTTTTCAGATTTGATATTTTTGAAAGACTGACTTATGGTCACCATTAGTGTGAAACATCTTTGGTTAACAGCCCAGTGTGGCAGCTTATGATGGCAGGGCTTTGAAAAGTACTGGCAGAAAAAGCTTGTTGAAAAGGTCTATGTGCTACATCACATCTCTCTCCAACAGGCAGAAGTAACAATTCTAAGAACTAGATAATGCTTTCAGATTTTTTCCATACCTCTTAAGCAATTTGAACTTACTGGTTTCTCGCAGTAGGCAGTAATGATGTGATTGCGTTTTGCAGTTGAGAAATCAGGAGCAATTTGAACCTGTGCAGTTTTGTGTGCTCATTTTATGGGCAAAGATATCAAACTTGCAAACAGGCATTTAAAAGTCAAAACTATAATTTTTGGAACATTCAGTAAGGACATAGGGAAGTCTTTCACTGTAATAGACCTCCTGAAGTAATCAGATATCAACCTTAAATTCAGAATATTATCCCAAGAAGTTGGCTTCTATTTATTCTCTAGTTGCTGGGTTTGATTAACAGTTGCAAGATTTTTCTGAAACCATAAGGGTTTATACTGTCAGGTGTCACATATCACCATCCTATAGGTCCTAATTTGCCAGTGACTGTCTTCCAGCTGTTGCCATCTGCCCAAATCTCAGGTCTATCACATTGGAATTATAATGACCAGAAATCAGCTCGTACTGTGTGTGTCTTAATCCATGCAAAAACCCATAGAACAGATTAGGTGGGCAAGACACAGTGTGTTTTGTTGTGCAAGAGACAAAGCTAAGAGGCAATGTGGACTCCTAACAAGGAAAATTTCTGCAGCAGGTATTGGCTGCCTTGTGCATCATCATGTTGTTGTAACATGAGTGGGAACTAGAACAACGAATATAGAGATAGAAAATTTGCCTTAGGTTGGCCCTACCGTGTTGTACAATTCCTCTAGCCGGGAGATGGTGAGAAAACGATGCATGCTTACTCCGTTTTCTATGAGTAATTTCACAAAATCCACTCTGTCCAACACCAGTGCATCCAGCATTGCTTGCTCAAGGGAGCCCACCTGCAAAGCAAGCGATTAATTCAGGCCATTCCTGGGCATCGCAGGCTGTATCTGTCTGGTCCAGTTACCCTGGCACAAGCAGGGTATCCTGACAAAAATTTGAGGGTTGCTCTGCTAATCTTAAAACAGAATAATCATAGTTTTAGTCTACATTGGTTTCTCTGGTTCAGGGCAGCATTTCAAAAATGAGCGTAACGGTGTGTGGTAAATCAGGGAAACTTTGACACCCAGGAAGCAGAAATAGCTTTACAATTAGAATTTCTTTGAAGGGCCAAATGCAAGAGGTGTTCTTATGCAAAACTTCTCATTTTCTGTCTCTTGCAGGTTGGGGGGAGTTAGAAGGATGAGGAATTACCTCATAGTTCCAGCTTTTAGCTTGCAAAACAATTGCAGCTTGCAGCACTTATGCAAATTTTTACTATGATGTGGAGGTGGAACAACAATGATAAGAACAACTTTAGTACTATTGAAAATCCTCCTATGTTTTGACGCACCCTTGTGCCCAGTACTGAAGGCAAGATAAATAGTCCTGTTCATTCCATAAATCAAAGGCAAGAATTTCTGTTATTTGTTTTATGGGGTAGCAAGCTCCAGAAACTGCATTTACAGCAAGGATATTTAAACAGAAGCTTTTCCTTTTGTTATAATTTTTCAGTAGGGAGTTGTACATGCTCATGTATTGGTAACGTGAAATTTTCATGATGGTGACAAAATGAAAGTCACAGTAATTAATATTGTGATCCAATTAAACCTTATAAACAAAGGCATGGTGGACTTGAAGGAGCTGTAGGTACAGAAATAGTCCTGTCTTTTACTGGATGACTTCTACCACTGTAAAAACTGCAGCACAAGTTGGGAGTTGACTACTCCTCTGCTGCCCCACACAGCTTTCAATAACCCCTTTGTTTGCAGCCCTCCCACTCCTGCAGAGAAGTATTGCCCGGGAGAATGGTGTTGGCCAGGGAGCCTTTCCCCAAAGCTGGCAGCCGGAGCGTAGGATTGGGCAGACGAGAAGCAGGCAGGTGGATTCGCAGCAGCACTGGGCATAAAATTAATACCAGCTCAGGTTTGCAGCCACAGCAGTTCCGTGGTAACATTGCTGATCAGCTCTCCTGGTCCACTTGATGACCTCCAACATTTGTGTATCATGTTTTTGATCTCTGACTATCATCAAATTCAGTATTTGTATATAAAAGCATGTTGTTTGAAGAGGGAAAAGAAGTTTTGCCTTTCCTTTACTTTATAGCCTAATGTGGCTACAAACAGACACTTGTTTTTCCCAGATTGCAGAATCATTGCTTGATAGTATAAATGCATTGCTTTCCATTTCTTTAAAGGTGTGGCCCCTCAGTGTTAAGGCATCGCTAGATGTCACCATTTCCTTGAACAAGCCAACATAACATCTTTGTAACCGTGCTTGTCTTCTGTAGCTGTGAATGGGAACTTTGTGTTTTGGCTGGAAGCATGACTCAGTATATTTTAAACTGTATTAAAACCACTGCGGCCAACATAATGGCTTTAATGTTGTGTAGGGTTTAAAATGTTTTCAGTAGAAGATGCAGTATATATACTGTACCGGCCACTGTTGCCCATAAATAAAGATCTGACTGCGGGCGATGTCTACTCTGTTCCAGGCTAATGCTAGGCTCAGCTGGTCTGGAGCAGATGCGTTAGCTCCTGCATATACAAACAGGGATGCAGGGAGGAGAGGAGAAGAAAGAAGAAAAAAGCCATATGTTAGACTCAGTTAACAGACCACCACTGTTATTTCTTTTTTGTCAAAGTCTCACAGATGTCCATGTAATTTCTGCAAATGATCTCACACTAAATAAACCCCAAACCTTCCATTATCCCTGTAACAAACTATTGGTTCTCAAATCTGAATCTGTGGTTCTCAGATTTTCTCATAAACATTAATTATTTCCTCACATCCCCTGTGAAAAATACAGTAGGCATTTGTGATATAGGCAGACACCACTTGTGGTAGAATGAGCTTGTTTTCCTTCTGTCAGATCGGAAGAAAGAATAAGCCAGGAGGGATACTGATTCAGCTGTAAGAATACGTACACACACACACACGTATGGATATGAGTGTACACATCACACACACATGTACATCTAGCAATTACAAACAGGTACAGCTTGCACAGAGCCCAGCAATTTCCACAGTTGTGCATTTTATGCACATCTTTTATGCACTCACACCTGAGAAGGTGAGGATTCCACACGAGCATAGGAATCTATGTCTGTTTGTACTGAGGGGTCTTGGTGGGACAAATTTCCCTTCACACACACAATATTCATGTAAGCATGATATAAATCAAGGTATAATATATTTGAATTAAATAAGAAACAATGCAGATGATTAAATGGGTTTAGACCTGTTTGTTTTTTTGGAAGGGAGGGTATGTTTTTCCCTGTAGTTTTAATGGACGCTGTGGGACATTCCTGTCCTGCTGTGCTTTTTTAATATTTCACTAAGGATTTCATGGTTATTAGCTGATTTGTAATAACAGAATAGTGTCACAGGGAGAACTGGCCTGAATGAACTGATCAACCAAATAAATAAAGAGCACTTTGGCTTAACTACATAGCTGCTTGCAGCGATTAGGTCATTGTATAAAGGCTCATTTTTTAAAAGGCCTCATACCTTCACTGTTTTTCATCTTTATTAGTTCTTATACTGATATAATGAAGTGAGGACAAACAAGAGCTTTTCATAAATTCAAAGCATTTCTGTCCCCCTTTCAGCACTGTTCAAAATCATGCACAGTTCCAGCAGAAAGTGGGCTCTGAAACTGGAGGCACAGAAAACATAACGAACAACATGCTGGCTGCTGAAATTCTCTGTGAAGGATCAGTTCAGCAGACCTTCAGGAAGCTTAGCCTACAGTTTAATTTCATAACTTTCAACTTTGCAGTCAGTTCACTGCCATGAAACATTGCCAAATACTTGGCAACATCTACAGTGAATATGTAGGAGATGGTGGACTGTAGATAATTCAGATCACTTTCATTTTATTACAGAAATGAGATTTTATAAAAAGGTAGGTGATGTAGGAGCAGGATGATAGAAAGAAATGAAAATGAGAAGAAAAAACAGTGAAAAGAGTAAAAGGCTTTTCTGTCACTAAGAAGTAACAGAAACACCCCTTTTGTAAGACACAGCTTCTCATTGTTCCTTATCTGGCAGGGGGATTGGACTAGATGATCTTTCAAGGTCCCTTCCAATCCCTGATATTCTGATATTGCCCTATACTACAACATAGACAAAAGTTCTCACAAGAGATCTCACAGGGGATGTCAGTGACATCTGAACCTTTGTGAGTTTCTTGCACAAGCAACATGCAACATTCAAAAACAGAAAATGTTTACATTCGGGAAGGGAAAAAATGTCTCTACAGTTTTACTTATAAAACTAGAAAAAACTACCTGCCATGGGTATGATAGTGTAAATTAAGTACGGTGAGCAAATAATGTTCTCCCCCTTTCTGAAGCAAACAACAGATCCTCTCAAAATGTCATTGGATCTTGTCCTTCCCATCAGTATGCCTGCAGGAGAAGCAAGAGCTTTGGCAGGTGCTCAGGCAAGCTGTCTGGTGAGCAGTGGAGGAGGCACATGGATGAACTCCAAAACCCAGGGGCAGCAATGGCAGTTCCGCAGCCTGGCACCATTTTGCAAATGTGATGGGGGAGCTCCACCTCCTGGTTTTCCTAAATTGACTGTAGCCTAGAGTCTGGGTAGCCAGGTATGCAGCCTAGTTTAGAAACTGTTTTGGATCAGAAGTGGATCCTATGGACATGGGGAAGGAAGTGAGTTATTTACACTGCCCTCAGTTCAGCCAAAACCCAAGACAAATCAGAAGGAGTCCAGGTGAACACCTTCTGATAGCTGCAGGGAGCCTTCCCCTGTTTATGTCAAGCATTAAGAGAGCATTCCTGGGCCTTTTTGTGCTTTAGGAAGAACCCAGCTGCTGGATGAACACTGGGCCTTCTGGCTCATCTGATCATGAGAAAGAGCAACAGGCATGGCACACCATGCCATGGCTTCATCTCCAGAAATGTCCCCAAGCCCAGCAGTTAATCAGAATTGTTTTCTTTGAGCTTACTTATAGCTCCAAATGCTGAGCAGAGGGGAAAGCAAGCTGTGGTTCAGCCTCTGTCCTTCCCAACTCCCTCCATGGTGTTTAAGGCTACTCAAAGTGGGCAAGTTTTCCTGTGGGTGCATGTGCATTCCCAGATCTGATGCTCTTCTCAGGGCTTGTTACATTAAGAGTTCATTTCATTGTCTCACAGAAGCCTATAGACATTTGGCAGTTGAAGGAAATGTATGATTTCTCAAGAGGTTTTTGTACTTCATGTGCAAACCAGTCATGAGCTAGGGCAGAGACTGGGCCCTAGAGGTCTGCTTTCGTGGGCTCTGATGCACATGGTGGGATGGCTGCTCCCAGAGTTAGGTTTGTTGCTGGAAAGCCCTTGAACCTTTCTCCTCTTTCCTG
Source organism: Nycticryphes semicollaris (assembly GCA_013400055.1). NCBI lineage: Eukaryota > Metazoa > Chordata > Aves > Charadriiformes > Rostratulidae > Nycticryphes > Nycticryphes semicollaris. Next base: position 17,424 of record VXBJ01001899.1, read on the forward strand.
TCTTCCCTATGTGGTCTTGAGGTGAGTGTGGATTACACTGGCATTCCGTAAGAGGAGAAGGAAAATAAAAGCTATAACAGTTTGTACAAAGCAGCATATTGGCTGAAGATGCTGCTTAATCAATTTTATCACAGGATAGACTGATGACTTCTGACTCATATGAAGAACCAAGTGTCCAGGCTACTTCAGGTGGAATGCTATCCACTATTAACAATTAAAAATAATACTACTGATATAAGAAAAAATCCCTAGAACAAATGTGAGATGGGCTTAAAATCCTGTCTCCTTTCAATAATTCCCTTGATTGCATTCGGTGCCACAGAGCATGTGTTTGAATCAATAAGAAGAATCCAAAAAATGTCACTGAGGACTCATCTTGTTCATGAGTGTCACTGTAGTCTACCCAAATCAAAGCCAAAGAATATTTAGGTAATAAAAGAATAAGATAGAGTTAATAACCTACTGCTTTCACCAATTCAATACAGGGATCACAGTGGAACCACTTCTTAGGCCCTTAACACTATCAGCAGTGAGAAATCAGCACTTCTGTGCCCTACGTTTCTATTTCCCCATGTCTCTTGTCAAACTTATCTGCTTAATTGCATTGCATTATTGTAATTACTGTAGTATGCTTACTGCTTTAAATAGTATTTTAGACAATATGACCAATGTCTATGTAATATTTACTCACTATTCTGGTGTCTGACTGAATATAAGATACATTCAAAAGTATGTTTTAAGACAATATGACTAATATGTGCAGTGGGACTCTTTCTATCTTTCATCTGCTCCTAAAAGAAAAGTTGCAGTTGGGATACAATGCATTGATTTGGCAGTATTTTATTTCAGAATAGATATTGCTGGCTGTAGATAGACAATGCAAGGATGGTGCAAAGAAGATCTGAGTCTTTCAGGTTGGTTCCTGCAGGTGTTAACTTTATACTCTTATATGTTCATCCAGAAGTGCTTGGATATTTTGCATAGACTGCTCTGGTAAAAGTCAGATGGTCTATCCATTATCTTGGCCCACAAATGCAACACTCCTTGATGACAAAACCTGGGACCATAGACTTAGCTCTGTATCCTAGGTGAGCGAGGGTACATATATATTGTAGGGTACATTGTGCTCTTGCAGGATCTCAGATTACTGAAGAGTTAGGCTACAGGCTTTAATATACTGGCTAAACTGTGATCAATGTAAACCTCTATAAGGACTCTCCTATGATAGTTTACGATATTTAGTGCTTAGGAATCTGGAAAGATGAAATGACACAAACCTGACCTATCTAGACAGAAATGGTTGTTGGAGACTTGTGTCTGTAGTGGTTCTAATGACATTTTTTTATTCTATGACAATTCTATGATCCTATGATTCTATGCCATTGTCATCTTTGAATCATCACTTAAAAAAAGAATTCAGTTAGGGAAAAGAGCAATCCTTTTTGCTCTGCATCTCAGCAGGTCTGATACTGTCTTATGTTTCAGCTCTGTGTTGAAAAGACTGTGTTTCTACTGCATTTGCTTACAAGCATTTTGACATTTAGCCAATCAATTGATGATAACAAAGCTAATAGCAACAACAGCTCTAAAGGCAGTAACCTGCTCTCTGGGCGAAATCCTTCAGTGTCAGTGATTTCAGGGCTGGCAGACCATCACATCACACTGTCTTCCAGGACCACCCAATACCACACGATGGCTATGCAGTGAGCATGAATCATGACTTATTCCCAGTCTGGAAAGTATGCAGAGACATCAGACCTGCACTAGCCTAAGATGGCTCATCTCAGAGGGTTACATGGCAGTAATATATATGCATATACCACACTGCACCTCTTTCCCAATGCTAACAGTTGCACTGCGAAGGCTTCTGGAGCACCAGCTGAAATATAGCTGGTGCTGCTAGTATGCACTAGGCATTGCAACAGCTTCGTGAACTAGGATCTTTGATGCCACTTCAAAACAATTATATTTTAGAACATCTCCATATGCTGTGTTTAACTTCCCTGTCATATGCCTTCTGCTCAATTAGCAGCTGCAAAAGGACAAAATCCATTAATGCTTGAGTTCCAACTGTTCAAGTTAAGAGAGCACAAACAGTTAAATTGTATCAATAAATTTACTTGGTACAGATTTATGCAATTGGAAACTTACTTCCCACATTTGCATGTCTCTTGAAATTAAAAAAAAAAAAGGAATTCACAAGCCATATGCTGTTGTGACATCCATGCAATGTAAATTGATAACCAGCTTGGATGCCATTCCCTAGTTTATTGGAGATCACTTCCAAGAAAGATAGTTCTGCTGACAAGATTAAACAAGTGACTCATGAAAACAAACAAGGAAATAATCTCCCATGTTCAGTTCAGGGTTTGGGGCTTGTGGAATAACCCAACCAGGAGAGTTCCTGCATTGGCAGTGTGCCTGATGTGGGTTTAAAAAGAGACTAGCTCATTGCAAATTTTACACAGCAAGCAGGAAATGATACTTCGTGTTTTCCAGTCCTTGTCCTTCTCCTCTCCATGAACAAATTACTCACACCAGAGTGGGATTGGTAATTAGCTGGTATGAACCTTGAATACTGGCTGGCAAGGACTGAAAAATCTTCATCGTGAGAAAAAGTAACAAATAATCACTCACCAGTTTCATACTTTTCACACAGTGCCGAGTTGGTGAAAGAAATTAAATCCTGAATCTAAGCTTCAAGGAATTTGAAGACAATTCAGATTCAGTCTTCAAATCCACTTATTACTGACTCAATATAAAAGTGGTACAGCATTGCCACCTTAGATTTCTTGACTTGATGAAAAACTCAAGTATCCATCAGTCTGATGGGGGTATATTTACAGAAAGGTAGTATTTCTTTTGGGGTGGGTCAGAACCTTTGTACGAAGACATGGTATCAGTAAGGATGACTCACCTGGGAAAAGAGATCTTATCTTTGCACACATAGATTAAAAAAGTACATGGAATTTCACTCCCTGTGACCAGAAAGCTCAGATTAACAAAATGCATCTGGTAAAACCCATCTTCATGGAGTACCTTCATAATCAGAAAGTGCTGACAAGCAGGAAAGATGAGGTTCATGTTTTAGTTCCTCTGGCTCATGAGCAAGACACAAGTGCTTCTGGATTACCAAATCACGATGAAAAGCACGAAAGGAGATGTCAGAATTTCTTACACAGATCCAGGCACCTTCTGAGCTAACAGAGGTTCACTATGTCTAGTACTGCTATTATGAACAGAGAAGGTAATTTCGTTTCACTTAAGAGATGACAGGACCAGCTGGGCACTACAAAATGGATATTCCAGATCAGAGAGGACTACTCATACACCCAGATTGCAACCATAATACATACAGTTCTTCATGAAAATACAATAAAAGAACTTTTCAAACAGAAAAAAATCCCTCCCAGGCCTATATTTTATATTTGTCAGCTTCTAAGAGGAAACTTTCAAGGTGGTAAAAGACTCCAGGGATCTATGTTGGGATTCAGACCTTGCAAATATATCTAGAAAAAGTGTAATCACAACATTTAGACAATCTATATTTTTGTAACAGAAATCAAGAGCTGTAGTTTCAGTGATTGTCTTAGGAACAAATGTGAAGAGAATACACTTTACACTGGGGGTTATGAAGGATATAGTTATATTTATGATAAAAATGAACTCTGCAATTAAAACATTTCCGAAGGATAGAAAATAGAGATTTCATGATGGATGCAAGTCTTATTCCTTGCTTTTAATTTCTTTTTGCTTTATTTTCCTTGATTTACATTGTTTCTGTGTGATGATGTCCAAAATGCCTTGAGAATTAATTATGCAGGTGGCTAAAAGTTGTTACCTCAGGGTAGAAGCAAAATATTCATGTTACTTGAAGGACAAACAACTGGTATGTTGATTGAAATGAGGAAAAGAAGTGGAGGAAGCAATACTACAGAAGCCTAAAGAAACAAAATCCAGTGGAGCAAAATAACTCCAGCTCGTTTCCTTGGCTAGTAGCTCTCAGTTTGCAATCATACTTTTGAAGTGGCCAGTGCTTGTTTATTCCTTCTGTCCTCCTCCTTTTGTATTAAATGTTTGAAGTAACAGTTTTCAAATGGGATTAAAGATTGTGTAAAAGGTAAAAGGTGAAATACTATTTTGCTTGGTTAGGTGAAAGTTACTTGGGCTTTCTATATTTTCTCTCCATACAGCTTTTGTGAGCCTTCACAGGAAGAAACTGAGAAGAAAACTCAGCCCTTAAACAAGGAAGAAAAATCCCCAATACCTTTTGAATACCTAGTAAATCTATTAAATTAAATTCAAATTCAGGTCTGCCACATGGCATTATGTACCCCCTTATTCAGGTGTAGAGGTGGCAATAGCATGTTGGCAACTGTTAAAGAGCCTTTGGAAGTCTATTCCCTAGTGTTTCTCAGGTTCCTCTGAATAGTTATGGCCTGTACTATGTAGTACAATACAGTCCAGATGGCAATTTGTGAACATCACATTTGGAGAAACAGCATATAAATGGATGGCTAGAACCTCCCAGCCCTTGATTAGGAGAGTAATCCTTCATCAAGTAAGTACATGTGCTTTAGAGCCTTTAAGATCTCACCTTTTTCTGTATTTGCAAGCAGATATTAAATTACCTGATATCACATTTTGAAGGCAACCAAGCTAAATATTGTGTCTGCAAGACCAGAGTTTATAATTAACTATAGCAAAGGCAGATTTATTATAAGATTACCTTTTAAGAGCACGTGTAACATGAAATGGCTTAAAAAGATTTAGCGACCTGTGAAGTTTAAGATTAAAATCCCTCCAACCCCAAAAGCTGAGTTCTTAGCTCTGCCAGGCTGGAACGAACCCCACACAGACTTTTCTAGGATGGTTACAGATAACATTTTACTTTGACAATATTGTCAGTTCCTTCTGACCAGAGGTCAGAACCTCTTTCTGGTGGTTCTACTAGCCATCAAGGCAATCTAAAGTTCTTTGGCTGACTGCTTGCTGAACACTAGTCTTCTCAAGTAACTGGTAGAGGGTCACCACTGATGTTTCTTGTGATGCATTGGCAATTGTGGATGGAGAATCAAAACGCAGAATGGAAAAACAGTAGCTATTTAAACATTAAAGAAAGCTAGATATGTATAAAGCAGTTAGAGCAAAAAGTATACCTCAATTTCATGGTATAAATTTACCATCTCGATACGGTAGACATTGTCAAAAAATGCAGGTTTCAGCAGAGCAGAGACACAGTTAATCCATTTGGATTGATACTGACTCACTGTGGAGTGAAACTCCGTTACCTTTTAGTAATGCTGTCAGAATAGCTAAATCAATATCCTGATGTCCTTCTGATCCCATGCGAAATACTGTGATCTGAAATGTTAAAAGATAATACCATTATTGAAAACAGGGTAATTTAAATCAGGGCAGAATCATTTGGATCTCAGAATGTCCTGATGGCTACAAGGCAATCTTACTTTACAAGTTTTATAAGAAGCTTATTACATAGGATTAATACATAGTATTTTTTGTGAGATTTTCTAAATTCTAAATTTTCTAAATTTTCTAAAGATAGAAATTGTATTAATAAGCATATGGAAGAAAAGCTTTCTGTGATATTTTCATGGTGAAATTAGAGATGAAGGAATGTTCTACTAGAGTAACATTAGGGTTAGTGTTCCCAATACATTACTAGGAGGAACTAGGTGTATTATAGGTTGTGGACCTAATTTATGACATATGACATTGAATAGGAATTTTCAACCAAAATCAGTAACCTATTCAACATAATGATTTTATATAGTAGAAAGTTAGGTAAATAACCTTTATCCATGTGTAGTCAGTGACCTATCACTATAAGATATGAACTTTGAGGCAGTGAGGTGAGATACAAAATTCATAAAGAAGAAGAATGAATCTAGTGGGGCTGTTATTTCAAGCCAGTTTTACTCTTCGTTAAAGCTGCACAGGAACACATAGAAGTGTAAATCCCTTTGCTCCTTTTGTTGCCATGGCAATAACTGCTCTTGGGCCTCTGCTTCTTGGGAAGAAACCGAGCGTGCAGTTTTTTATTAGTGCTTTTCCTTTACTAATGAAACCTATGCCAACATTTTGATCTGAATATCTGTTATCTGTTGTCGGATTTTTTTTCCCCTTTGCCAGTATGGACTGCCACATTTTTTTTTTTTAGTGATACCTTTAATTAGGAATTGTGTATTTTGTACTTGTATTCAGCCTTATATGTTGTCCTCACACTCCTAAATTCCTAGTCATATGGTACCACTTAACTGTGGGATAGAGGTCAGCAAACATCAGGGCACAAAGAACGGTGTAGTGTGGTGGGGAAGGGAAAAATATAAATTAGTCAGGCTAAGACAACACCTTGGTGACAAGCTTCAGTTTGCCAGCTGAAATACCTCTGTAGAGTGTATCACAATAAATCCAGTGTAGCCTTCCTGTAGCACTTATTTTACCTTCACTTGACCCAAGAACTTTAGATGATCTAGCTGTTCAACAGGAGGTGAGAGACTTTGGTATCTGTGACAGTCAGTAACACAGGTAGATAAAATAATAGGAGATAATAGCTCAGTTCATCATTCGATATAGATGATGCTTAAACCAATTAATGTGAGAAGGCATTTGTGTTAGATGTCCTCCCCAGCTAAAGTAGACTCTTCAAATAAGACTTAGTTTGACCCTTCAGTGTCTTCTGGAGACAGTGAGTGAGTGAATACAGTGCTGCCACACAACAGTCTGATCATAACATCCTCACAATGCTTTGCAGATTCCTACACAAATTTTGCAGCAACAGTCATCTGCATAGCACTGAAGAGAAATGTGACAGCCTGGGAAGCAGATCAGCAAATGTTTTGTTTGCATCACTGTGCTTGGTGGCACCACTACACAGCAAAAGACAAGATGACCTAGGACTTGGCTGTGCTGGGTTAATGGTTGGACTGAAAGATCCTAAAGGTCTTTTCCAACCTAAACAATTCTATGATTCTAGAAGGAAAATGCCCTTCTCCTTCTTTAAGGGAAAAGGTGAAGCAGACTACACATCAGGGACTGAAAATACTGAACTTTGCCCTTTTGTCATTTCTCGCAGTTTTGGGAGGATGGATTTTTTCTTCTTTCCACTATTACCCTAAAGCTTGACCAATATTTTTGTTTGTTCCAAAGTGCAGGATTTGAAACAGGACTGCACTGTAATTGCAGTCACAACTTTGTCACACTGCTGAAAAAATCTTTGTTGATAAAATCGTAGTCCTTATATGCAGCATTCTTCAGTATAACTTGTTAGCCTTGTATCTTTAACAGATGTGCTGGTTGATTGTACTACTGGATGTTAGAGGTATTAGAGTATAGTGATATTTGCTTTTAAATGACCAAAGGAAAATATTTCATCACAGCTCTTCAGAATAAATTTTGGAAAATGAGGCTTAAAGCTGCAGCATGCTGGCCGCTGACCCATTTGTACCATCATCATTTCTACTTCACCTGGCAAACCCAAAGACAGATCATTATTAAACCACATAGGTGCAGCTTTTGTTTGCCATCAGTAACAATTTATGATCCACGGATAAGGCAATGGGACTGGAGGAATACTGCTGCTATATTTGGAGTCCCAGACTTGCAGCCTGTGAGGAACCCTGAGCACATTGAGCAGGCTTCTATTGCTTATCCAATGCAGCTTTATGTTAGGTTGCTCTTGTGCTTGAATGATTCATTAATGAAGAATGTTGCACATTGTCCCTGCCTTTTCTCACAGCTTTTGTTAGAAATGTATCCCCAAATACCACCCCCCCTTTTTTTTTTTCATTGTCACATTTAAATATGTATAAATAGAGAAAACAAACAACCTTTATAAAACACTGAAAGACAGAAAAATGTACAATTTGTCATTGGATGAGATCTTAGTGCCTTGTGCTAAAAACTGTCTTGACCTTTCCAGAAAGAAATAGTGAAATTTGTCTCTGCATTTTGTGAATACAGTTATGAGGAGACAGCAATTGTTCTTAAAAAGTGGATTTAGTTCTTTTCTTACACAGTCTTTGTAGTTTTCCCAGCAGCTGTTAATTTTTGTGGAGAGGCATGAGAAAATAGAGACACATCCTAAAGTATTTATGATGAGTTTACACCTAGAAATGTTCAATGTCACTAGGTCTCAAAAAACCCTATCTGTCCGTCATGCTGGACACCTGTTCTTCTGATGATTTCTCCCAGTTAAGAGGTAAGAATTTTATGTTTGCAATACACTCATCTAGTTTCAAGAGTCATTAATGTATCTGACATCTTGCTAGTTGCCATTTACAGGCACTCCGGTGGGTAAATCACTGCAGAGAACTGAGAAACAGCACGTTGATTAAAATAGTCCTAGAGCCCTGTTAGAATGGGCTACAGATGACACTGCACAAATGTATATAAAACTGCTGTGCTAAAGGAAAATATCTGGGTCAGTAAGCTCTATTCCCAGCTACCTCTTGCTTGATGAATGTCTGCCACTGAGATGTAAAAACTATCAGTAAAGACTTCGAAACCTACTTAATAGCTCATTACTAAGAAAAAACCCACACCGTTCTTCTTTAAGTGAAGAAACAGTGCCTAAGAGCCATTCAGCTCTAAAAAGATCTGCTGTAGTCCTGTTTAAGCCTGTGTTAAGTCCTAACCTCTGTATAAATTTATGAACAAATAAAAGGAAAAAACAAGCTAGTATGGTGCGTATAAGAAATCCAGGATATTTAATTATAAAAAAATAAATTACCCAAGAAGTGGTAGTTAAAAAGTAATACATACTTAAGACTTGCTTACTCTGCCAAAAGAAAGCTAGAGGTAAATGTTGCGGTATCAGTCAGGTTACCACTAGCTGCTCTTTTGTGTTGCTGTGAAAAAATGAAGATAAATTTAACCTGCGATATTTTCTTTGTGCTGATCTGATTCAAACAGTTTCTATTTTTCTGAGCATAATGAAATTGTATTGGAGAGAAAAAATGCCATTTATCCTACTCAGCTATTTCTTTTGAGCCTAAAAACAATTTACTTTCAAAGAAATTCAAAGATCAAGTACTCTTTTTTCTTCCAGGGATTTGGGCCATCTTATTACTTCCGTGTAGCTGGTAGTTTCAACTGTTGATGTTAAGCTCAATTGTTTTAAAAGAACATTTTTTTTTCTGTTTGTCCTCCACCGCCTTGGGTATTTTGGGGTTCATGGTTTTTTGATTTCTTCCTTTCTTTCTTCAGTGTTCACACTACATATTGTCTTGAAAAGAGCGATCTCAGTGAAAAAATATGACTTCCAACAATAAGCTTTTTTCAAAATATAGTTTTTCTCTTCTTTATAAATACAGTAGAAGCTAATGTTAACATCCCTTACAAATTCAAAACTGTATTGCACAGCACTGAAGAAAGAGTTAAATCTTCAGATGTAAACACACCTGAAACAGACAAGCAAAAGTGTCTCTGAGTTGCACCAATAAAAGTTGCACCAAGAAGTCACAAAACCGGTGTTAATAGGCATCCAGATTCTTGCCAAATGTAATTCTAATGTCTGGATTTCTTTTGGTATGCCTATAGTGATCTATTTGCAAAGTACAGTAGACAGCAGCTATTTCCATTTCTGGGGGCACTGAGGCATACACCGTCAGCTCTGCAGGTCTCCTCTCAGAAGGAGATGGTTGGGACCAACCAGCCAAACCCTTCTGTCCCAAGACTACATCTCATTTGCCTCCACAAAACAAAACAAAACAAAAAAAA
>VXBJ01001899.1:36310-53525 GCA_013400055.1 Nycticryphes semicollaris
TGGCATAAAGATTTTTTAAGAATTCTATGTAAATGTGACAGTAGAGAATCTCCAGAAATTATATTAAAACCACTCTCCTACCTTTGTAATCTAAGTTTATATATATTGACTTTTATAGTCTACTTAATTTTAAATACATTTTTATACCATAGACTTCATTAGGCACCTTGGTCCAAATAATTTCCTGAATATAAACTCTGATGCTTGCAGTATCAACACAATTTAATAGAAAATACTCATTAAATTGAGAAGAGGAATTTGCTCTATCTTGCAAACTTAACAGACTTAGATGTCTCCTCTGCTGTACCCTCATCTTATCATCCAGCTTCTGTACTTATGTTTCATTCAATTAATGAACCTATACTTTATTACATGAATGCGATGTTGAATGTCATAATAATGATGCTCCCTGGGCATACAATTCAGAGACCATTCTTTAAGAATGAAGTTCAAAATGGCAGAATGGGGGTAATTTTTATTATGTTTTCGCTTTTTCCCTGGCCACCACACTTATCTCAAATTTCTAAGAGAGATGCAAGTCTTTTTACACATTCTAAGTAGGTAGGGCAGGAAAAATTATTTCAAAGACAGCTTTTTGTTCTTTCCCAAAGATTAACTTGCAATTTATTTTCTCTCTGCACACCTGTGATTCATCTGTATTTATGTACTTTACTATAACAGCATCTTCCTGCCTGTACCCTGTTTACACTTAATTGTGGAGCAGCACTCTGTAATATGACAAGCCTCTCCTGCGCTGTCTGCTTTGTTCCCTATGATTTCAGCAGCTACAAAGTTAGGCAGGTAGGCACACTGACCATTGACTTAGGGAAAACAGCCATGATCAATTTATTTGCTGCTGAGCTCTCAGAGACAATCTTTGGCATCTTCCTTTTATTTGTTTCTCTAGGAAAACAGAAGATCAGACTAATGATGAAGTCAATTCATCAGCAATGCTTTATCTTATGAACAACCAAATCAAAAGGTCAAGATTGAGGAAGGAAAACAGCTGGGACAGATGTGGAAATATGGCTTTTTAGAACCATTCAAGTCACCACTCACTCCTGGGAATACTCCACATCTCCAAGGTCATCCATCTCCTCTGGCAATGCTATCTTTATCATTATGAGTATTGTGTTTCTTTTACATTCATGTAATAAGGTTATGAGTCTTAAAGGACACCATTAGCCAAACAACCACACCTCAGACATAAAATCTTTCTATCATACCACTGTTAAAATTAATGGTCTGTACAACTGAGGTACTACAGAGAAACATTTGTTTTGATGTATTCCCTTCACATATAGTTGGGTTAGTGGTATAAACTCAAATTCAGAACATCTTATTTTAGGCAAAACATCTCCTGGCCAACAGCTCTTCACAAGATGTGTAGGTACAGAATGTCAGTGGTGACAGAGGTTATACGTCTGCAAAGAAACTTGTAATAAATGCATCACCTTGCTTGGAAGAAAAATCTTGATGTAAATACTGCAGAGAAAAATTTCACAGTTAACTTTGCAGTAGCAGAGTTTGTTCAGAGTCTGACAACCAGCTCTGGACTTATATTTCTGCAAGAATCCAGAACTGGATTTTTCCACTCTTGATAACTCAATTTCTGCCTCTACTTTCTATTCTTCCTTTCTTCCTACCTTACTGCCTTTCTTCCTTTCTGCCTTCCTGCTTCCCTTGCTCTCTCCCTTTTCCTCTCCCTCTATCTCTCTTCTCCTTCCTCATTCTTTTCTTCTGTCTTCTCCTATTAAGTATTTATTTTTATGTTTGCATACAGAACACTGCTTGACAATTAGGTCCTATATGTACATATTACTATTATTATTATTATTAAATTATCAGAAATGGACATTAAAAAATTCATGGTCCTTCCCTAAGGAGTTTTTCTCTGCTATTTATTGAAGGAACGTTATTGCAAGTGTAGCATTAAGGTAGAATGATGCATGTATGTATTATACATATAAAGCAAACTCAAATGCCATAAAGGTCATGGAATATCTCAACAATTATAAATTGATAAGAAAAGTATTTCTGTTGCACAATCATTATTTCTAAGAGTCTTTAATGCAAAGGAGATTTTGGAGGGAAAAAAATGGAAGACAAAGAAAAAAAGAACTCTCTATCTTCATATAGTTTACCTAGGGAAGAAATGACTAGTCTATAACTTACGGGCTGCACTGACTGCTTGTGAATAGCTAAAGGATGTTTAAAGTCTGCTATACAGTGTAAATTCTGATTGTGAGAGGAGGAGGAAGGCAGGGACTGCTGTATGTCCAGCTCCTGCAGTGATGTACATTGCAACAGCATAGTGGAAATGCATGCTGCTGTCATGTCTTCTCTGAAAAACTGTCCTTGGGATCCTCTCCTCTCCACCATTATCCAAGGAATATGCCAGGTGACTGTGGTACTTGTAAATGATTAGTTGTGCATGAGGAAGGCTGGCCACTTTTTTGATGATGTTACAGAACAGAATACAGCACTTTTGGCAAGTTAAACCATATAAAGAAGTATCCTCTATTTTGCAAAACTCTGTTTAGAATGGTAGTCTTTTGTTTTTAACACTTTCTGACTGTTTTTTCCCCATTCCCCTCCAGTGGTATTAATTATTCTATGCCATCTTTTCAACTGAAATTAAAACACATGGCAGAGGATGAAGTCACGGAAAACTGTGAACAGTTTCAGAAAATAAAACTTCTATAAAACAACTGAGTCAATCTTTGCTCTTGAGTATTACTCTACAAAAACTGTCACAGGAAGCTGAAATATGAACTGAAAATAAAACTTCTAAGAAAGATTAAGCTGCAAAATTAAAGCTTGCCTACCCACTCAGTTTGTAAAAAATAAAAAACCCTGGAATTGAATCACTAATTTTTTACAATGTGATTCAAAAATGCTTCTGCAACAGCAGCTTCGTGGTGCTTACAGAAATTGTTGAAATATCTTGTGTTCTTCAAGAAAGTAAAAGTATGTGTTAAAGTATGTCTTGCCACTGCAGAATAAGAGCCTTGGAGACAATCTGTTTCATTTTCCTGTCATGCACCTCTATAATAAAATAATAGCCCTAGTGATACTTGTGCAACCATACAGCATCTTTAAAATATGATCCCAGTGACAGATAAACAATTACGTCTTTTGCTAAGGTTTTCTGTAGTTGAATGATGTAGAATTTTAATCACTATATGCCTGAGGATGACTGAAAAGCAGTAATGTCCCTACTCTGCTACCTGCATTTTGTCCTGTCAAAGGAAATGTAGAGGAATTTATAAAGGGAACAGATCTGTCGGATTATTTGAATAAATTGAGAAAATCCTGATTACAACAAATGAAAGTCAGCATGATATAATATTGTTTTAGAGTCTGGATCACAGTGATCAGATTTGTGAAATCCTTCAGCAGGCACTCAAAAGACTTGATCAAAACAATGTATCAAACTCTTTCTTTGCTGCTAAGAAAAGTATAAACATACCAGCTCCTTCTTTTTCATGCATTCCATGAGGATAATGAAGAGGTGCTGTGCCTGGGTTCGGGTGTATGTGAAAGTCTTCTGTATGGTAACTAGCAACTGGTCCCTCAAAGACTCATTGATAAGTCTGAAAATCAAAAAGAAAAAAATAAAGTGGAAAAACATGAGGGAACATTGCAACTTCAGCCACAAGTCAAACAAATAAGAGTTAGACAACAAGTCACTGAGAGTTGTTCTGGACAGGTTTAAAGGACAGGAAGTGATGAAACCATCAGATACAAATTGGAAAACACTGATCTGGAAAAACACATTTATCATGTTGGAGTCCCTCATCTCCAAAGCTTTTATTCAAGTTCTCACATATTGCATGGCAGAAGGTCACTCAAACCATCAGCCCTGTAGGATTTCCTAGCAAAAACAAGAACGACACTGGCAGTTTGGATCTGAGTGAAACCAGCACTTCTGGGTGAACTGAAAACTCCTCTCGGTGAATTAGCAGAATTAAACTCATAGTTCACTGTGTGAAAGTGGGAGCATTTGTGTTAGTGCTTTTGATTTTAGCTTGAATATCCCAACAGTTTCAACTCACCTTATTGATGCTGGACAGGATCAGATAAGAAAACAAACATTTCCTTGTCCGTGCTGATCTTCCAGTTTAAAGAATAACCGTTTTTTATATTCCTCCTCAGTGGTAATGTTAGTGGTTGCAGAATGTGCCCCAATAGCAGTAATAAATAGCAATAGTAGTGCTTGAACCCTCCCCACTGGTATCAAAAAGCTTATTACTCAGGGCTGTTCTGGATCAAACTTTGCTGTTAATATCTCACAAAATAGCAGGCCCTAATTTAGAACATGTGTCCTTTGATGAGTGAAAACTTCTACATTATAGCAGTTTCTCACTTAAAAATTACAACTCAATGTTTCAAATTTGCTGAGCCAGAATGTTTTACAGGATAAGTCATTGTTGAACATGTGAGGGAAAGAAAATCAGAGAATCTTCATGACTCATATTTTATGACAGAAGATAAACAAAGATTTAGCCCTGCAGCAACTGCAAAGAATTATCAGAAGCAGCACAGTATCCAAAATCTTTTGTAACTTATGGCAGCTGCTTTGGGAGAACGATGACCAAACTCCTGTTTATTTTATACTATTGGTAAAAGTTTCTTGTACTTTTGTGGAGCAAGGAAGCCCAAATTACTCTGCAGGGTATTCATTACACAATTGAACTTCAAATATGATTTAACTATCTAGTCTTTATACCTACAGCAACCATAACGTTAGAAGGAGACAATGAAAGGAAGTAGGAAAGAGGTATAGAGATGCATATGGAGTGGCATATGGAGTATGTATGTTCTCTAGTCTCTAAATTTGACTTTGTAAATATCCCTGTTCAGTAGGAATTTAACTTCACAAAGAAGCCTGTAAGGTGTATGTTAATGTGTTTGGATAAATATGAGTTTACAAGAGGTCTTAAACCATGTCTTGGATCACTCCTATGCCTGGCTCCTCCTGTTGTCTTCTACTTTATTATGGACTTCTCTTGAATGGAGATTCAACCTCTGCACTTCCTCTTTTCACTGACGCCCCAGACATTCCTTGGGATACTGTAAAGATGACAGCACTGCATTTACGGCTCATTTGCTACATAAGCACTTCTTCCCAGCAGCGTGACCTGCTTCCCTTACAACAAGGCAACATATGATCAGTTAAAAAATCCAACCCTCTTGGTAGGCAACAATGAGAGTTGAAGCAGAGGACCTTTTGTGTGTGTGTGGTATAAGAAAAATAACCTTATCTCCTATGTAGAAGTAAGAATGTTACAAGCACATGGGAACATGAAACAAGATGTCAGAGCACAGGTGGAAATGTAGATTCAATCCATGTTGATGAGAATCAACTTGGAAAGGCTCACACTCTAAAAAGCGCTAGCATACTTCTGAAGTACAGATTAGTATTTCATATAAGATATAAATTCTGAAGCCCCCTTTTTAAGCTCTTTAAAAAAAGTTGGAAATTTAAGCTTTAATCAAGAAAGCTGCTCTTAACAAAATGGTGCAAAAGGGAGCTATCACTGTAAATACAAGTCGTTCACAACTATGCAGTTTTGCATCCTTCAGACTATGAAAGAAAAAAAGGAGTTTATCTCTAAGAAGCAGTTTCCTAAATCTATCAACTGGAGAAGTTAAAAAAGAGATATAATGAAACTCTAGTTTCTTTGGAAGTGGTATATGACAGTGAAGTATATGAAACAGGATGAAAAGTATATGAAGTATATGAAATAATACATGATTGGAAGAACCAGAAATTAGAGAACTTCAGAAACATTTCCAAAAGTCCTGGGATGAAAATTATCCTCTTTTCTCATCATAATTTCATTTTCCTTAAAAAAAACATAGAATACAAACCTGAGATTTAATTTCAGAAATTAGTTGTCTCTCAAACTGACACACACAGAAAGCAAAGAGAAGTTTGCTTTCATAATCATTGGCTAAAAGCAGAATTAAGTCCTGAGGCAACCATTACCTTCTTTTCCTGAATTAGAGCTTTCAGAAACTGTATCCTATCATAAGTTTAAACTGCATCTAAAGCAAACTCTCTGTGAAAGATATGGATTTGTTTTATTTAAAAAGTGTCAAGAAGCGGTTCCCTAACTACAGGGGTACACATCTGTCAAAGTACTGCTGTTCAGAAACTTCTTGTTGGCATCATTTGATTTATACGGTTTTCTAGCCTCACAAACTACTATTTCTTTAACACCTTATTGGTCTGCAACCCTGGCCAATGTCTTTGTGAGATGAAAAACTTGAAGTGATTGTGATCAGAAATAGAAACAATAACAGCAACCTTTCTGACAAAGTAATGACAGCTGAGTTAAGCTTTGAGTAAATTGAAATCAGTCATATTAAGACTATATTGCATTTACTCCTTAGGAATCTATAAAAGTTAGAAGGTATCAGATCAAAGTCCCCAGTTGTGTCACCCAGCTGGGACAAAAACAAACTGTGCCAGGCTACTAAAGACTAAATCCATGATGCATACACTGAATATAATGCATGTGAAACAAGTAACTTCAGATACCACTGTAAGCAAGTTAACTGGGACTTGCAGGTTGGATGATGATTTATCTACTACGCAGAGACAACCACATTTGTTATGCTTACAACTTGTGCACATATTTTTTTAAAATCACAGATTCCGAATTTTAGATTCTGGGGAAAAGAGGTGGCTCCCTGAGTTTTGTGGATAGATGTCCTACCTAGAATACAGGTACCAATAATGGCAGGTAACTTGTACCTGCCTAAACAAAATATCCTATAAAAGGACACTATAACCTGTTTTCCTTCATTCCCCACATCGTTCAAATCTGTGCTCACAAGAAAAAAGGGGGAAGGATGTCTTGGACCCATCAGGAAAGGCCACTTAAATACACTGAAGTGACAAAGTAAATAAAGGGGCATTCAATTTCTGTCCAAAATATACTGGAGGACTAAATAGCAAAGCAGAACTCCCTTCATTGGTTTGTCCAAAGCAGAAGAGATAGATGACAGAATTTTGGCATCCCCCCTCCTTATGTTACTTTTTTTTTTAAAATCATGGCTAATGTTTGAGGAGGTAATAGACATTACACTCAATAACATGACTCTTTTTCTACCTAATGGCATGGCATATGATTTTGTAGTCAACATTGGAGACGATTTGAAAAATCTGTCCCATAGTCAGCTCCCTAAATTATTTACTCTTTTTTCCTTTTTCTTCTTTTTAGTACTGGAGTCATACAGAGATTTATAATGGTTATGCTCACGCTCAATTTCAAAATGCAAGGTAATTACATATGTTTTAAAACTTATTGTTACCAAAATGCTTTGAAAATCTCTAAATTAAACACTCAATTTAATGAATGGCATGTGATCTATTTCCACCTTTTCATTTGTGAATTCTTTGGTTTTTTTGGTAATTAATCTTTTAATTCAGGATAAAGAAAATATATCCATAAAATATCAGTGTGATGTAAAAACTATTTCCTGCCCTCCTTTTTGGGGGGCTTAGGGAATTTTCTGTTTTAATTATGATTTGCACTTTAGACAATGATGCCATATGTAAGAAACATGAACAGGAGCTCTGGTGATATTTTCTTGCATTGGAATTACAAATAAGACACAACTGGGTAACTCTGTGGGACTGACTAAATTTCTCATACCTTTCAAACCCATGCATTTTCATAACATTGTAATGAGAAGAGACAGATAAAAATGTAGTTATTCCTTGATTCTATCAAACAGGGATGATTTCTGTGTGCTTTTATAAGGAGGTAGATTTACTTGCAGCTCTTCAAAGGTCGTTGTTCTACATCATTTTCCCTAACTATGTTTATTAAATGGTTGCCCCTTCACCAAAAGAGGCATGATTGTATTTCAACAAAATAATGACCTCATTCTATCCACCTTTTGATTTGCAAGGTACTATGTTACATGAGAAAAATAATGATATCGAAATATGCAATATGAAAACAATCTTTCAAAATAATTCACATGTGATAGTACCCATCATCCCCCATGGTGTGATAGATGGGGTATACAGAGGACCTACATTATAAGTACATTATGATCCCTTTCGCTCGAGGTGAAAAATATCTATATTTTTCCTATTAGAAAAAAAGATATTTAATTAATATACTTCAGTTATGAAGCCTAAAAACTATGCCACAGTGGATACAGAGACAGATCAATCCAAACGCAATCTTTAATGATTCTCATATGAGAATGCTCATATAAAGCACAGAGAATGCTTTTATGTTTCCTTCTGAACATTAGGCAAGAAATAAATTTTTTATGGCCTTGAACTGAATTCCTTAAGGGGCTTGTGCTTGCAGGAGTAAAACTGATGGAGTAGTTAATATGCTATAAACTCAGCTTGGAGACCATTCGAATACTACAAGTAATTTCCCATTCTGTAAGGAAATATTTGTCTAAGTGACATAGTTTTAACCTACAGTTTCATTTTTCTCAATTTAAATTCAGCATTTAATTAAAAAAAATCTCCAAGGATTAAAAACTACTGAATGTACCTATAAATAGTTGCACTTTACAGTTGTTTTACTTCCAGCTTGTGCTTTTATGCAAGACAGCAAAATGAGAAGGCATCCTTTTGTTATCCAGTCAAAAATGCTTCCGATTAATGTGGAGGAGATAGGATATTCACTTAGTGCTTAGTAGGGACTAAATCTGGGTGTTTGTGATCAATCTAATGTTCTAACCCCTCAACGCTCTTCAACAGGTTTTTAACTATTAAGTAGAAGAGAAATTAAGCACTTAGAGACTGCAGAATCTGACCTTTAAATTGGGGCCACTAGTGATGCGATAGTGATGCAGCCAAATAATTCTCCCAATTCACCACATAGGGAAGGTTGCATTTAAGCTGCCTTCTCATTTAGTTTATCCTGTGTACATAGCTTGTTTGTCATTAAGATGTAAAAGCTACTGGGAATTACCCGGATTACCACTGAGACTTTTATTTGCTTGTAGCAAAATGTAGCCAATTTATACACTCTTAATACTCCATTCAAGACTTTTCAGACCAAGGCAATATGTAGTCCTTGACACTAAAGTTATGGCAAACTTAAAAATAACCCCACCCGTGTTAATTCTGCACACCTGGCATTCATAATTCTGAAACCTCAGCTCCGGGGGAAACTGCCTATCTGCCTTGCCTTCCTTCTGGAACTTCAATGAGAGAGATGAAGCCTTAAAACTGATTTACCTCCAGAGACATCTTTACTTTGAGGCATGCTTCACAGTTCTTTCTGACCTGTTCTTGGTACATCACACAGTTGCAGGCAGCATCTCCTGCAAGGCAGTGCAGGCACAGCTTTCTCAGTTGTGCTGGTAGCCTCATTCCACCGCAGCCCAGCTTACACTTACAGTATGTACTCAAAGACTGCCCCAGGTGAGTGAAATGTTTGCCTTTTCAAGAAGAAAGCCTATCATCGGGCCTTAAAATAAGGCAGATTCAAGCTTCTTGTCTCTTGTCTTCTCAAGAACACCATACTTTGACATTGTAAAAGGGTATTGCACCTTGATTAATGTAAAATATAATTTTTTTTCCTGCTATGTTAAATCAATTAGGAAGGATAAATAATGAGGAGAGAAGGCAGGCACATCACAATTCTGTGAAACCTGATACAAAAGGACCTGTTGGGCAGATAAACAATTGCTCAACACTTAAGGATCTCTCTGAGAGGACAGATAGATTCCACACTGATTGAAAGTCAGAGAGCTATGTTTTATCCTCCTTCACCTCTAGACAAAATTCTTTTCCTACTGGAAATAAACTTTAAAATAAACTTAAAAACTCACAGCAGTGTTTAGCATATGTATACACACATTCCTATAAATAGAAAATAAATCCCCACTGGTGGGAATTTGAGGCACTGAAAAAACAGCATGGTAATACCAACATGCAAGTGCTGAGCCTATTGCTGCCATGAATTACATGATTTTTGAATTACTTAGATCAGATATCCAGTGCACAGCAGTTGGAAGGGAAAACTGCTTCAGAAATTACCACTAGTTAGCTTTAGAAATTTCGTAGTTTTTGCACTCTATTTATTGTAAGGTAAACTGGAAAAAAAAGTAAAAGAAAAAGAATTATGCTATTTGATAATATCACAGATGACGCCTGGAATGGCACCGCCACAGAAAGAAGACCCATAGTAAGGAAGAATAATAGCTTCCACAAAGCAAGAGTTTTGCACCTCAGGTAAGAAATTATTTGCTTGCTCTGCCTCTAGTGATTCTATCACTTGCCTTTCTTACACGCAAGAGCTTGTTATGATGAAATAGAATCACAGAATCATAGGATGGTTTGGAGTGGGAGNATATCTCTCCAGTTGTTTTATAAGCCCCTTTTATACATCAAAATAAATTACAATGATTCTCTTGCTATATTCTCTTTCATGATGACATCAGAACACAGACAAGGTAGATGAAAACTGTATAGGTACATAGCAAAAAAAAAAAAAGGGATAAAATGTGTTTAAGCATGATAACTGTATTAACTGTGCGGTCAC
Source organism: Nycticryphes semicollaris (assembly GCA_013400055.1). Classification (NCBI taxonomy): domain Eukaryota; kingdom Metazoa; phylum Chordata; class Aves; order Charadriiformes; family Rostratulidae; genus Nycticryphes; species Nycticryphes semicollaris. Next base: position 46,849 of record VXBJ01001899.1, read on the forward strand.
TAAAAACAGAAAAATACCCGCCAGATTCAGATGAAACCTGGCACATTCAGTACTGTCCCAGATGCACTTCACCATGCATAAAATGGCTTTAAATATTTGGGGAAATTCTTATTTCAGTATGAATTTTCATCTGAGTAAGTTCATGATCACACTTATTGTTACAAAACATGCTTAGTCTATAGAGCTCAGTGTTTATGGATTTTTCTTTTGTTATTTGCATAACTGTTGTAGGTGTGAATACATATCTTCACATATTCTAACACACACAAAAATAAGTCGTCAGTGAATCGTAATCAGATTACTGCAGCTATTTAGACAAAAAGCATGAATCAGCTATTAGTTATAAGAACTGAGGGGGTTTTGGTTCTACTTTGATGCTTTGTTCTCAAATTATTAAGTCCTCCGTTACTCATTCTTTCCTACTCTGAGCAGCAGCAATATGAAAGAATGGGAGTTTCTGGGGACAAGGTCTGTGACCATTGTGGAACACCAGGAAACCTTCTGAGAGTGCCTGCTGCTGCCAGGTAAAGACAAGGTAAGGGCAACCACAAGGTTGTGGGTATGAGAGAACTCCAACATTTTCTAATGAGCATGATGAGCTGCCCTTGACCAAGGGTTTCTGAATCTTTATTTGCAACTGACTCCTTCTTAGGGAGGGTCAAGCACCCAATAGCCTATGTTCAGGGGAGGTGCATACCAGAACCAGGCCAAGAGTACAGTTAACAGATGCAGCAGCTTGTGCAAGAGAGTGTAAAGAAGGGGTTTCAGCTGCATTTGTTCTGGTATAAATAGTCTCAGTTATGGTGGTGACATGCTACAGGGCAATTTTCCTGGCAGGTGCTGTAATAGCTGTCCCTGTCATAGCAGACATTTTGATGCAGATGAAGCTTTGAGTGGTGAATATAGCTTGCCAAGTTGCAGGCTGCAGGGTCTATCTTTGATGCCCTGGTAGACAGTATTTTCCCTGAGATGCAACACCTTGAAGAACCCTGGACTCCAATGGCAATAGAGATGGAGATAGTGTCCACACCTAATAATAAGTAAGTGCAAACTCTGTAGAAGGTAAAGGATGAGAGCTTGTGAGTGCTGGCACCAAGGGTAAGGCTCCTGCCCCACCTAATGGCTTACAATTACAAAACAGATTCATTGTTCTCAAAGTTGAACAGGAGACACATGTGCTTTCAAGCAAAGGATCTGTGTCACCTGGCCCTAACACGTGCAAGGCCACCAGGATGAAGTGGAGAATGATTATAATAGGCAACTCCTTGCTGCAAGGCAAGGAGAGTGCTAAGGCTCTCATCTGTTGTACCTGTTCTATCAACTAGAGAGGTTTCCTGCCTGATGGGGCCTAGAACTGGGATATTGTGCAGGACTGCCAAAGCTTTTCATGATTCTGAGAGAGGGAAGAGGGCAATAATCAAGATTGCAATCCTAAACTTGAGGAGAGCAGGCTTTGGCCTCTTTGGAGATCTACTTGGAAGTGTTCTGTGTGGTAAGACCCAGAAGGAAGAGGGGTCTGAGAAAGCTGATTAATATTCAAGTATCACCTCCTCCAAGATCATTGAATGGGGCAGAGGATGTGATGGCACAGGACATGTGAAAGGTTGAAATACTGAGTGTCACCTTCAATCCCAGAGGCCAAGGAGGAAAGACTGAAGGAAGAAAGCCATGCCTTTGGTGGGAGAGGATAAGGTCAGTGAATACTTAAACTGGACATACATAAGTCCATGGGCTTATGTCATGGGATGAGCTCATAAATGTTGAGGAAGCTGGCTGATATCATTGTAAGGCCACCACATAAACTTTGAACAATCATTACAACTATAAAAATTGCCTGAGGGCTAGAGAAAAGCAATGGTTACTCCTGTCTTCAAGAAGACAAGGAGGACTCAGGGATCTACAGGCTGGTCCTGTAGGCTCTTACCTTGATCCCTGGGGAGGTGATGGAGAGCAACTAATCCAGAAAAGCATATCCAGGCACATGAAAGAGATGAAGATGATTAGGAGTAGCCATCACAGTTTCACCAAAGGGAAGTTGTGCTTGACAACTTGATCACCTCCTGTGATGAAATGACAGGTTTGGTAACTATCAGGGTCAAGCAGTGGATATTGTCTACATAGACTTCAGTAAGGCCCTTGACACCATCTTCCATAAGCTCTTCATAGAAAAGCTGTTGAAGTAGGGGCTGGAGAAGCAGACAATGAATTGAAAACTGACTGAATGGCTTGGCCTGAAAGGTGACAATCAGTGATATGAAGTCTAGTTGGAGGCCAGCAACTAATGGTGTACTCCAGGGACTAATCCTCCTCAACATCATCATTAATAATCTGGAAGATGGGGCAGAGTATACCCTGTAAAAGTTTGCTGATGGTAATCTTTAATGTGCCTGGATATGCTTTTCTGGATTAGTTGCTCTCCATCACCTCCCCAGGGATCAAGGTGGGAGCCTACAAGACCATCATGCAGGTCGTTGTGCTGCCCACTGACAGATGGACTTTGACTGGCTGAAGAAATAGGATGACAGGAACCTCATGAAGTTCAACAATGGGAAATGTGAAGTCCTGCACCTGGGGTGGAATAACACCATGTACCAGTACACGCTGAAGGCCTCCCAGCAGGAAAGCAGCTGGACATAAAGCAACCTGGGAGTCCTGGTGGACACCAAGTTGAACATGAGCCATCAATGGTACTATTGCAGCAGCAAAGGCTAATGGTACACTGGGGTTCACTAGGAGGAGTGTTGCCAGCAGGTTGAGGGAGGGGATATGAACATCTCAAAATACATGTTTTTTCTTTTTTTCTTAAATTGTGTGGGTAACTGAGCACTGAGTAGCTGCAACAGGCTGCCCAGCGAGGTTGTGGAGTCTCCTTCTCTGGAGATATTCAAAACCCACCTGGATGCGTTCCTGTGTGACCTTATCTATGTGTTCCTGCTCTGGCAGGGGGATTAGACTAGATGATCTTTCAAGGTCTTTTCCAATCCTGATATTCTGTGATTCTGTGAAAATGGAATACTTGGACTTTCAGTAGTAACGTGCATTGTGGAACTTGCAACGCATGTTTGCAGCCTGATTCAACAAAACCACGCTTGAATCTTCCATATTAAAAGCTAAATACTATCATTGCCTCACCTGGTGTCTGCAAACAAAGGTGGGATTGTGCATACACAGATCAGTGCACAAGTAGTCATATGTGAAGTAAGGTAAGTGTGGAGAAGTATGCCCAAAAGGCAAGACAAATAGAAACTAACTCATATGGATTTGTAGGGCTCAAGGAAACCTGAAGAAGCAGTCCACTATATTATAATGACATAACGTTTCTAAGCCAGTGAAAATAACTCCCTGTGCTCTTTGACTGAATCCCTTGACATGCAACTGCAACACACCATGCACTGTACTTGTTAATGCATTGCACCTCATGGCAAGTAACTTTATGATTTAGTTTCTCCTCCTCTGTTTATTCTGTAAATTTTCTGAAGTGTTGCTTTAAGTACCTATTTTTCTTTGGGGGTAAAAGAACTTGGAAACCTTCAGTATCTCACCTGTATTGATGATGAAAATAGCCATACGTTGAAGGTATTGTGTTTGAACTATATTGCTAGTAATTTCCTGAGCTCTGTCTTACAACAAAATTGAACCTGTGGATGGAGAAATGATACATGCCATAAAACGACTTACCCTCCTTCTTCAGAGTATTTATGACCAAAAGCAAGGATGTCAGATGCCCGGCCACTACCATCGCATATTACAACAGGAACAGGAGGAGTGTCTCGCAGGTACTCCAGAACGATGGAGATAACGTTGGGACCTCCTTCCACAATGAGGGCCACCACTGGAACCCCTTGACCAATTCCTGGAGTAAAAGAAAGAAGCAAACGAAAAAACCCAAACAAAAAAGAAAAGGAACAAAAATTGGAAAGCCAGCAAAGCAAAAAAAATATAACAGAAGACAGAAAAAAAATTAGACTGAAATTGCTGCATTGTGATGGTACAGTGTTACGTTAAGGAAAATGGCATGCAGAAAATCATAGATTTTAAGGACAGAAGGGACCACTGTAGTCATCTCATTGGCTCCACCACACGGAACAGGATTTTCTAATATCATCTTCTGGTTTTAATACCAAGTTTATGGTTTAAATACACCATGAATTCTTTAAAAGATTGAATCATGGCTTGAAAGCCTACAGAAGCTACCACAATTATTCCCAACATGTTCAGAGTCACGATTTTGTAGCTTGCTTGTAATCTAGATTTTGCATGGTGTCAGTTTTCAATTACTGCGTCTTCCAGTAGTTTTCCTTGGTATTATAAAGTGCCTTCTATGACATTTTTGTTGCCATATTTTGTGCATTTTAAGGATGCACATATTATGTGCAGCTGGATAGCCCTGTAACATTCTCTTTAATAAACTAAACATACTCTCTTACAAGGCAATGCAATGCTTGTTTTCCAATCCTAGTTGGTCTGACAGTTTTTCTCTGAATTCTCTCCCATTTTTGCAACATATTCCGTGATTTGCAGACCCTGCAGTGGGGTCATCTCTCCAGAAAGAACTGAAATAGTGCTGAAGCAGGGGAAAGATATCTTCATGTTCAATACTTGTGGTGTAATTCAATGGTGCAAAAATTTTTGGCAGAGACTTTTCCAGGAAAGTCTGGTATTAAGGTCACTGAAAAAGGTTTTTTGGTTGGCACTTCTTGACCGGCTGGGACTTGGGACATTCAAAAGGCCTCAGGTAGTAGAACTACTCAAACATTTTTTATTAGCATTTTTTTTTTTTTGTCACCAGAAAGACTTTTAGATTTAAACTAGCTTTTCTGAAGAAAAACTGTATGCATTCTGCATACTGATGTTTCAATAAAATAATAAGAAGAGCGTCCCAAACTGTTAATTGTTAGTTTGAGAAAAGCTGTATGAGACCAGGGAGCAGCAAAATTTTACATGACTGCTTCAGGTTTCCATTTAGAGAGAGTTCTGTCCACAGAAACAAAGGGACTAGGACATTACACTTTATTTTATTTAATTTCTACTGGTCTGGGTAAAGTAGTGTTACCAAGTTTTTTGAACTTTCTGTCAGTACTTGCTGTTTGTTGAGTAGCTTTTCTTTATACCACGCTGTATAGCCAGAACTTCTAGCATTTTTAGTTCTGCTGATAGTTTAAGATAAGCGTTCCCTTCACTGTTTTTATTTCATCCCTCTTTGCTCAAAAGACTGATCACAGAGCAGGTCTAACAGGAACTCTGACAACTCACTAAAATCTTACATAAGCATTCCTCTTTTGCAGTGTAGTATTTGGCCCTGGAAACTGCCTGGTAGGGCCCATTTCATTTCACTATTGACAAACACACCTTTCCCCATCATGTTTAAAAGCCTTATCTGAATGTTTACCAAAGTCTTGCTATAATGCCATGTATGAAATTTTTAGCAGAGCTGAATATAAGTGCACAGTTTTGAAACTATATAATTAACTGTGTAGAGTTGTATCTGGAACTGTAGTGCTAATAGATTTTCTTGAAGAACTTACCCTGGTTCTATCATTATTATCAATGACTTCAAAACAAGAAGTAGAACTGGCACTGCCATCTGCTAATAAGATAGTATTAAGACTTGTTCTCAGTAATGAGGCAAACTGGGCCTGGATGACAGTAAGGACTCAGTAATAGAAATGGGGAATATTCACAAAGTGCAACACGCAAAGTTATATACCTAGTTATTAATAAATTCTGCTGTAAACTGGGAACTTATTAGCAGAAAATACTAGGAAAGAGAAAAGTGTGACCCAGCTGATCACGGGAGAATCTTCGGTGGGTCAAGACCATGAAGAAGTCCGGTACGATCCTGGAATACACAGAGCAAAGCATTTTCAGCAGGGCACATCATAGGGGCACATCAGCTCCTTTGTGCAAACCACTAATGAAATTCCATGCAAAATATTGCCTGCAGCTATGTTCATTCAAGTTCAAAAAGAACAAACTGGAACAAATGGAGGAAGAAGCCAAAAGGAATATAAGCAGAATACTGACCCTGTCTTATGAGACAAGACTTAGATGAGTTTGGCTCATCTTCCTTAGCAAGTTGAAGTGTGAAAGACAAGACATCTGAATATCCCCATGACATAGAGAACATCGGCCTTTAATAGCCTTAGGTGGAATTCAGAAAATTTCTATCAGAAAAGTGAAGTCTTCACAGCCTTCTAGTAAGACTAAAAGGTAAAAACTGTCTGAGTTTGGAGTGGTGCTCAATAATCATTACAGATGCAGTCACCTTATCTATCTCAAACCATTGCTAAAGCAGGTTTCTTCAGTCTACTGGAGGTTTGTTCAGTCTTGGTGTAGTCTGCTGGATATCGATCAGCTACGTAATGCTAATAATATAATGATGGTTAGTCTATACAGCTAAACCATTTTAGCCTTTTTTTGGTCAATAAATTTGGCACCTAAAAACATTCCTAAAATTTCTCTCACTTTCTTTCTTTCTTCTTTTTTAATATTTTTTTAAACTGCTATATTACAACAGTTGCATGGCATATAACAGTTCTCTGCAAGGGTTCCAGTTGTGTTTCCCTGTGAATAATCAGATGGCATTTCTTCTCTTCCCTAATGCTGTAGAAACACATCCAGCATGAAAACAAACCTCTAATTTGAGGCTAGTAAAACAAAACAACTTCTCTCCATAT
>VXBJ01001899.1:57554-84805 GCA_013400055.1 Nycticryphes semicollaris
TGGTGGTAGGTGCATCTGAGCTGATTTCCTGCTGGCCATTTTAGCTCCTTCATCAGGTCGGACATGTTGGTGTGGGCTCCCCTACATTCACTTTCTTTTTCTACTTGGAAATCTTGGCTGAAGAATTTGATAATTATTTGGATTAGTTTGTGATGTTGGGGCCTGTGGCTGTCCCAGTGGAGGATTTAGTTTTTTGTTTTTTGTTTNTTTTTTTTAATTTTAATAATTTTTATTTTTTAGATTTGTTCTAGCTAGCATAAAATGCTCCACTGTTATAAGGAATGAATCACCAGGTTTTCCCAAAGATATTACGGAAAAATTCACTCTGACCTTTGCTCTTTTAATTAAGTAATGTGATCGGGGCCACAGCTTCCTTTGCATGTAAGGCTTTAGAAACTTCATTCTATCTGTACCTCTGGAGTTAAAAATTCCCTGAGCTCCAGGGCTGTCTCGTAAGCACTGTGCTGGTGCCTCTCTTTTACCTAGCAAATTGCTACTCTTGCTAGCCCACAAGAACTTGAATTGCTCTGAGGTTTGACCCAATCCCACCCTTGGTTGCAGCCTGATCTATATTTTAGGACCCAGTATGTGGTAGATAGTTTTGGCTTAAGTGTTAGTCAACTGTAATGCTAAATGTAAAGGCAAAATGCCCACACAGTAAAACAAGTAGGAATATATTTCCTTTCAGCATACTGAAGGTAATGATCCCTCTCCTTACAGACATGATATCCCTCATATACATTCACACAGAACAGTATGATAACGATGATCAAACAAGAAACTTCATAAGTACAAGTTCCTAAAATGCCAAGGAACTTCATAAATAGTAGTTTTTAGCAACTTGACCTTGCAGTAAAACTTGGGTTCAGAGTTTTATTTAATCCTAACACCAATGCACTCTGAACATATTCAACTCTACTGCCAATAGGTATCTTAATACCTTAATTTGGTAAATTCTAACCACTACATTTTGGTTTGGTTTTCTTTGACTGTTACAAATGTTTTGGATGTGTAACAATTGAAACAAAACTATGCTGTATTTGAATGCCATGTGGATGAATATTTACTAATTTGAAATGAAGAATGAACAAGAAGTTCATGAAATTATGAATTCATGCATATGACTCCACCAGCTAGGAATAGAAACACCAAACTCACCCTGCACACGTGGACTTCTAATTCTAAAGCAAGTGCCAGTATAACTGCATCAAACAGCTGATGCTTCTACCAGGTACAGGCTATTTATTTTAAAGATAAGGTTACTGTTCAGGACTTTTTAAAGCAAGGATTGTTTATCAGTGGCATTTAACTGTCAACAGAAGGCTTACAAAGTGTTGTGATGCTCAGCAAAAATGTTCCTGTGCTTACCAGCTCTTTTATAGTTTTGAACTACATTTTCTTCAAATCTGATCTTAGTTTTAACCTGATATGTGAGATGAATTGTGATTTTTGAGTGAAAATCGACTAATATGACTAATCATTCACAGCTGGAACAGGACAAAATAGCATATCTTTCCGAGTTCTTTGCAGAGTTTAAGGCATATGGTGTCTTCATACTCCAGTTGGAACTTGGAGGTTCTGGAAACTTAAAGAAAACCAAAGAAAGTCCTTAGCTCTGTCAAGAAGCCCTTCTTAAAAGCTCAACTTTCAGGCTACATTTCATGGGGTTAAGCAGAGTATACTGGAGCGTGTTGCATCAGCAAAGGCTGAAAGAAACACACTGCATGAAACCAACGGGTTTCAGAATCATTTTGGTTCAAGTTGTTTGCCTAGCACTTTGACATCGTAGTGAGCGGTACTTACACAGAATGGATAAACAATTAGATATGCTCTGGAATTTTAATAAGCAAAAGTCTGCCCAATGTGAGAATCAAAGTTTGAGGAAAGTAATTTTAAATGCTTGACCTCATATTTGCCTTTCAGTACTGGAGTCAACAGATACTGCTCTCTTGTTGTTAATAGATAAATGGATTAACAGCAATTTTTTAAAAAGTTTGCCCCCACCAATGTGTCTGCTTCACCTCTGGACATCTCTGTGGTATTGTTTGTTGTCCCAACTGCCTCAGAAACGCTAAGCAATAGAAAATCCTGAAATAACCTAGATCTTTCCTGTTAGGTTACACTGAAATAACACCACAGCTTGGGCTTTTTTCAGGCTATTGTTTTTCCACCGTTCAGGTTTTTTTGGAAACACCTTCTGATGAAGGATGACTGAAAGGGATGCTGAGTCTTATTGCCACAGAGACAAGAACATTCTCTGATGCCACAAGCAGCTCAAACTTAATTTCATATAGCGGTACTTCTTATGACCAGCTCTCCCTTTTCCTCACCCCTTTTCTTCAGTATTTTCCCCAAAGCAGAATCCAAAGATGATACAGGTACTTCTTTTCATCTTTGAAAGGACTCTTCAGTAANGATTATGTGTGACAGAATGACACACAACCACTACTAGCAAAGGAAAGCTCACAACTGTTGGACTTATTTTTACTTTTCAATTTATGTTTTGAATTTTCTTTTGCAGTATGTTCAATGAATCTCATTTGCTACTATTTCCTTTTTCTTCTTTATGCTTCCCAACCACAATTTAAAATTACTCTTATAAATTTTATTTTGTTCAGTTTTATTGTTTATCTTTCACCCTCCTTGTTGCCCTTGTTATAGTCATTTGTATTCTGTGTTCTCACCTTCCTCATTTCCTTTTTGGCATCCCAATCACAGTTTCAATTCCTGTCTGTCTTCTTCTGATTAATCCATAATCCTTTTATAACTCCTCTGTTTTTAATTCTCCTCTTCACTAAGAGTGCGATTGCATTTTGCTTGTCTCAGCCTGTTCTCCTTTCTCTTCTGTCTCAGTACTTTCACTCTCATTTTTATTTGTTCAATGATCCTTCCTCATCTGTATAATCTACCTTGTGATGTATCTGCCATCCTATCAGAAGGGTCATTGAAAGAAGAATCAATGGACCTGACACCTGGAGTGTAGCCTCATTTAATACTGGACAGATCCTGAAAACTTCTCAGTTCATCAAGGATGCCAACATGAAAACCTGATGAAAAATTGGCAATACCTTCTTTTGATACTTTCTTTGCAAAAGAACGAAGTTTAGATAGTCCTCAGAACAGACAAGATATGGGAAGAGTCTATGTAAGACTAAAACTTGGGATTGGTGAGCCTCACAGACCAGTAACAACTGACTTGGTTACTTTCTAGACAATGGCAATGTATTGTTCAAAATTGGTGCTTCAAGTTCAAAGACACATACACAAGAACCTTCATGGATTTCAGTCAAAACTTATCCTATCTGTTCTGGCAGTCAACTATTTATCAGGCCAGTACTACAGGACTGCGTTTCATGCTTCTTGGAGCTCATCAGCTGTTGGTAATGGCCTAAGACAGTAAGGAGTAACTGCAGTTTGAGTACTTTTCACATTCTATCTAATCTTCCTTGGTACTTTCTCTGGTTCCCTTGGATGGGAGCACTAGCACATACCGTAGCAAGCACTTTAGAAAGTTATTACAGCAACATGACCAACTTTTACATTGCCTCATATTACATTTTGAAGAGTTTTTTCTTGTCATATTTTACTTGTCAACATATTGGATACTGTATAATCTCAGAAAATTATCCTTCCTTTCTCACTTCTAGAAAACTACAACATGTGAGAAACAGAACAGCAGAAATCTTGCTAAAAAGGATTCACCCTGAAATAATCTCTTGCTCAGTTTTGTTCTGATGTTTCTAATAAATTCAATAAATCTAAAATGTCTAAATATTATAGAGCTGAAATGACCTATATTCTTTTGCTCTTATATCAGTTGCATGAAAACACATATGCTTTCAAAAAAGTCAACTGTTGAAAGTCAAGTCCATGAGGAAAATTTATGGACTCACTTGAGCTCAATCAATTATGCATTTATCTGTGCTTCAGGAAGAGTTTTTACCTGCATGTGCCTTTTCAGCCCTTTCTGATATTTTTGTCTCCAGTGCCTGATTCACCAACATCATGGCACTTTTGATGAAAAAGGCCCAAGTTTCCACTCTCTAACAAAATCTGAAAAGGGTCAAGCTTCAAACTGTTCTGACTTTTACTCATATTTTCCTCTTCTAGAAAGAAGTCTATCTCCATCTTCCCAGGTATGTAGTTATGAAAATGCGTCTAGGGCACACGGAATATGAAGGAAAAATCTGAAACAAATGAGAATTCCAATGCATTTGATGATGGTGCAATGGTCACAGAAGATGCCAGTGATGACAGTTGAACGTCCCTTTGCCTTCCCAGCCCCCTTCATATATTCTCAGGCATAGGATGACAAAGGGAAGTCCACGGGTCACATGAACAGATATTGTCGACATAATACCCTGCCCATATTGCATTCTCTGCCCAGTCAAATTACCTAACTTTATCCATCTATTTCTTACTCTGAGGTCGTTTTTTTCCCATAGGCCTACCAAAATTCAACTATATTCACCACCTCTATAAAGAAGAAAGCTTAAGTACAAGAACGCAGGTACCAGTATCTGCGGTCTGACTGTTTTCAAACGGCATACTTTAGAGGTAGGGCAAAACTACAAACACCAAAGAGCATATTTAAAATAAGAATATTTGCAGATTGGTAATGAATAGTAATATTCCACATGAAGTCCTATGTGGTTTAAGAAACAATTCTTCCATAAATGTGCTAATCAAAAGAAGAGTAAAAGTATTACCAGAATACACAACATAAGGACTTGGTGTGGTAATCTTTCTGAGAGGTACCAATGTGCTTCAGTGTGTGGAACTGATTGAGCAGTACAGAGTGATTCTTGGGCAAAAACCACAGATGATTGGGTTTTTTTCCCTTTTTTGAGTGAAATAAAACCCAAACTACTGAGATCTCTAGAGTTTCTAGGAAAGAAGACAAGGCAACAGCCCTTAATAAAACCATGGCACAGAGTGTGTGCTTTTTCTGTTGTTTTCATATGGGGCAGAGAAAATGAATCACAATGTAGGTAATACTTAAGATGTTAGTGTTGCAACAGGTGAGTGGAAGATAAAAACTAGTGTTGAAACTCACTATATACTTCTGTTACGGCAACTTTAACATGAACCGACATTTATCTTTAACATAAATGTACACTTTGTTCTTCAAAGCCTTGTGGCCGATGAGTCTTGCCTCTACCCCTGGGAAGGTAATGGAGTGACTTGTTTGAGATGTCACCTCCAAACATCTTAAAGAACAGGAAAACATTGGATTTACAAACAGGATTTACCAAGGGTAAATCATGCTTCACCAAACTGATAGCCTTCTATGATGTTAAAACTGGATGGCTGGATGAGGGGAGAACAGCAGCTGTCATCTACCTTGACTTCAGCAAGGCTTTTATCACTGTCTCCCATAACATCCTCATTAGGAAACTGAGGAAGTGTGGGCTAGATGAGGGGGCAGTGAGGTGGATTGAGAACTGGCTGTGTGACAGGACTCAGAGGGTTATAATTAATGGAGCAGGGTCAAGTTGGAGGTCTGTAACCAGTAGTATCCCCCAAGGGTCAATACTTGGTCCAGTCTTGTTCAACATATTCACCAATGACCTGGATGAGGGGACAGAGTGTGTTTTCAGCAAGTTTGCTGATGATACCAAACCAGAAGGGCCAGCTGACACCCCAGAGGGCTGCGCTGCCATCCAGCATAACCTGGACAGGCTGGAGAGCTGGGAAGAGAAGAACCTAATGAAGTTCAGCAAGAACAAGGTCCTGCACCTGGGGAGGAAGAATTCCGGGCACTGATACAGGTTAGGGGCAGACCTGATGGTAAACACTTCTGAGGAGAAGGATCCCGGTAAATAGTAAACTATCTATGAGCCAGCAATGTGCCCTCGTCACCAAGTGGGCCAATGGAATTCTGGGCTGCATAGGAAAGAGTGTGGCCAGTAGGTTGAGGGAGGTCATTGTTCCCCTCTGCTCTGCATTGGTGAGTCTCCACCTGGAATATGGCATCCAGCTCTGGGCTCCCCAGTACAAGAGAGACAGAACTACTGGAGAGAGTCCAGCATAGGGCAATAGAGATGACTAAGGGACTGGAGCATCTCTCTTAGGAGGAAAGACTGAGAGAGCTGGGACTCTTTAGCCTGGAGAAGAGAAGGTTGAGGGAAGACCTTATTAATGCTTATAAGTATCTGAAAGGTGGGTTGAAGGAGGATGGAGCTGGACTCTTTTCAGTGGTTCCCAGTGACAGGATGAGGGGCAATGGGCACAAGCTGGAACATAGTAAGTTCCATTTGAATATCAGGAGAAACGTCTTTATGGTGTGGGTGACAGAGCACTGGAACAGGCTGCCCAGGGAGGTTGTGGGGTCCCCTTCACTGGAGACCTTCAGGACCCGCCTGGATGCAGTCCTGAGTAATGTACTCTAGCCAATCGTGCTTTAGCAGGGGAGGGAGTTGGACTAGGTGATTTCTAGAGGTCCCTTCCAACTCTGAAAATTCTGTAAAGTCTGTAAAGTAATATAGTCTACCTATTTCGGAAGGGTGGCAACTGCCTGCAGATGAATCCAAATCTATAGCTCACATCTAGCGTTGAAGAAGAAATAATTTTTTCCATCTTCTGGATCTGTAGGCTTCAAAAAAGGCTGGGATCGTGTTTGTTAAAGGAATTTATACAAAATACAAACTAAATGAAACTACATATATTATTCTGATTTTTTTACGGAGTCTACTTGAAATTAAACATAGATTGTTTTGATGACCTCTGGTTTAACATTCTAGTTTCAAACGTGTTTGGTGTTTGGTTTCATATCCTCACTTTTAGCCTTAATGCAAGCTGGAGGAATGAACAACATATAAAAATATAAACATGAGTGCAGAGCCAAAAGGGGGGAAATCTCGGCAGGATTTTTGAAGAGTCTGTAAGTACTGATAAACGGTCGCTTTACATAATAAGAAGTAATTCTAGACCACATTCATTAATGAGAAAACATTGTTCCAGCTAATCACAAAATGGGTGAAACCCACAGCATGTCAACTTACTGGAGTGACTTTGCCTGAAAATGATTAACAGTCCTCAGATCAGACCTATTAGCTAAGTTGCTAAACTGGCAGTTATTCTAATCTAACCATCTGTGGAGCGGCAGAAATGAATATTTTATGACTTGTATATGAATATGAATGACTTACAACTTCCAACACACATTTTGCGACAGATTTCTATTGTTTTCTAGTTGGAGGTAAGGCTGATGTACTTATTTTGTTACTCAGAAATGGTCATGATGTACATCTTAGCAAATGACCAGGTCATTCTAGCACACTTCATAGAAATGCATTGTTAGTGTCCAGGATTGTCATAACTGGCAAATTTTCAGTATGTCACCTTTTGTAATTAGAGGCTTTGTTTCTTTCTTTTCTCTGTTTACAGATTACACGATCTTTTTGGTGACACATTAAGTTCTCTTCCTGTACTTGCAACTAGTCTTTTACCAGGGTGGGGGAAAAAAAAAACATTAGCTTCACTTTCACATCTTGTAGGATCATAAGATACTAATTGATTTCTAATCTAATGCCAATTATATTTTTCTGGTGAAAGTTGTTGTACCTCTTTTGTTTTAAATGGTTTCTTTGGGAGCATTTCTTTGCACCGTTGTGATCCATTGGAGAAGAGGTTTAAGTATATGGTATTTGGGAAAATGCAGCTGCAAAGGGGACAAAGACTTCCCGGGCATCAGGGGGAAGAGAAAATGTATTCTGTATGGGATTCTAGGAAAGTTAAGAAATTCTCAACACTTTAAAGGATACATTGATCCCTATTCCTTCTGAATAAAATTGAGGGTTGAAACATGAGACTTTAGAATTACTTTAATCAAGGAATACTGGAAATAAGAGAAGCTTATTTTACAGTGATCTCCCTGCCATTGACTTCTTGTAAAAAGTCTCAAATGTTTGTGTGAATTAGAAACAGGAAATGTTTCTGATTAATCGTTTTCAATATTTTGATCTTAAAACAGTTTTAGAAAAGTCCTTCTAACTACAAAATGATGCACTTTGAAATTTCGACTTTGTTTGAGACAACTTGTGGCTCAATGCAAGAGATGGCTGCTGGGCTGTGTTAAAATAGTTGTGTCCACTTGTGAAAATAAGAAAGACCTAAGCACTTAAGCATCACATTGACCTCTAACTAAACGCACAACTGAGTGACTCTGTCCTGAGCCTACAGACTCAGACTGACCCACAGGTGCAACTGTTTTCTCTCTTTGCCTGGAAAGCATTTTTAAATTCCTAAGTATTTGTTGTGGACAAAAAAAAAAAGAGCTATGGAAGTGGTAAAAACTAGAAGGGTAGAGTAGAAGCAGAAAATCAAATTAAATCTTTTCTCTAGTGTGGGTAGGTGGTACAAGGTAAGCTTTTTATTATTTCATTCAAGAAATTAGCTACTGTTGAATGATTGAGAGTGATGGCATAGTAAGAATAAAAACATCTGAGTTGTTCAGAATTATCTGGGATACTTAACGACCTGTTTCAATCCTAAATTTTATAAAAGAGACTATCACTGTCCTAATCTATTTGAAGGGAACCCTGTTTTCAGTGTCTTTAATAGGTGAACCTAAGCTTGAAGTTTCCCCTTTGTGAACAGTGTGTGATCCCAAACACCCAGGGCAGCTTTCACTGCAGTGGAGAAAGATACACTTGAAGCAAAGGAAAGTAAATAAGAAGAAATGTGAAGCCTAGCATGTAAAAGTCAGGCAGGCTTAAAAATAAGAATACAATTTACTTTCAGCACTATTGTCCAGGGACAGGCTGTGAAATAAGAAGTTACCAACTGTTTATTAGTTCCTAAATCTGTTCTGTTTTCTAGCCTTCTGCTCTTTTGTTTGGCGATTAACTAAAAATTGTACCTCTTCCTGATTCTCCAGCAAACAAAAGTGTGATGCTGTCAGTTTTTTTCCCCATTCCACATGCTTACTACTGGAAAATGGTAAGGACACAGATGCATGGCTGCACACTGTTGGTTGGGAAAAGATGGCTTTGCAGCAGTGCCTCGGCACACACAGGACCAAGGATTTCCACTGCTCTGCTAAGAATGAGGGTAAGGAAAGGTACCAGAAAGTTGCCATCTGTTTGGCTGACCCAACAGGGCAGGTGGTTTGTTTCTCATCCAGATGGTCACCTTTCTATTAACTAGAGGCTGGGCAGGACTCAGTTACATTCTTTTAAAACAAAGGAAAACCAAGTGTTCTGGGCGTCACTGGACCAAGATGTACAAATCTTATCAGCAACCTTTCTTCTCCAGAGTTCTCCCACATTTCTATTTTGAATTAGTGTTATGAGACCCAAGTGCTTTTGTATTTATAAGAGAGAGAGATTTGGGAAGGAGAGGTTAAATGGCAGAGAGCCTCTATCACAGAGAAAAGGGAAGAGAAAAGTAAGATATATACTCCTGAGGGGGGTGGGGGACTGCAGAGAGACCCCAGAGAAGACAAATCCTTAATTTTTTGTAGGTGTTTGAAGACTTCAGGCAAGCTTGACTCGAACCACTAAAGTTTAGATGTTCATCAGTCGATCATTTTTCAACAGGAAAACCTGTCATCCAAATCTGAATTAAGTTAAATATCTCCAAAGAGATATTTTTTGACATAAAGTTGTGCTGTAAACTGCAAAAGCTCACATTTTACTTATAGGTGTCTTCAGAATAATTACTGTTTATGTAACATTTTTCTACAGTTTGATCATCAAGCATGACCAACATGTTCACCCCACTGGATCTGCCCATAATTCATTAATATGTGATATCTGAGAGTCTAAATATGTCTCCTAGTCTCATTGCAGTTTCAACTGCTGTATCATAGAAACCATCACTGTTCCTGGCCTCAGAATTGCATGTTTATAGAGAGTTATCAGCAGAAAGGTTGTGCATATAATCACTTTTGAAAAATGAGCTCTGTTTCCATTTATGTAGGTACAACACTGAGGTTTCATTCATGTCTAGCTAACATCCAAAGGAAGATTTAATCCAAAGGAAGCATTCCAAAATATCTAGAAAAAAAATTACTCCCCATCTAAATTAAGCATCTATACAATACAGAAATATTGCTACTAATATCAAGATATCAGATTTTATTTTATTCAAGCAGAAGTGCTTACTTGGGTGACTCTTTTTGTTTTAAGTAGGAAAGAGGTACATGATTCTAAAAGAAAAAATATTATAGCTTAGAGAAAAAATGGGCCTTCACTCTGATCATGATATGGAATGCATCATCGAGATTGTAAAAGATGAGGTGAAAGGACAATCTGACCTCATATTTTACCTCTGGCTGTGACTAATGACAGCTGCTTAGGAAAAACTAGTAAATATATTGCATATACAGTAACACTTCCAGGGGATACTCTCTCTGCTTTCAGATATCAATGTTTCTGGCACTGCTTCAGTTGTCCAGTCATTTCTCCTGCTACTGTACAGAATTTTATATAGCTCTATATCTCAGTCATCTCTCTTCCAACCTGAAAAGTCTTTATCATAGAAAGCTCTCCCTTATTTTTCTGTATACCTTTGCTCTGCCTTTATTTATTCAACTGTATTTTTTACAAAATGAAGGGGACCAGAATTGTATACAGTTTTAAGGAAGTGGCGATACCAAAAATCTGAGTTGAACCTGAAGAGTCTTGACAAATGTTGTTTGAAACTTATCAGAAACTGATTCAGCATTGTGCTTTAGAGTACTCACAGTACTCTAAGGTCAGAATTTATTAGCTTAATTCAACATTATTTTCTTTTATTAGCTCTCACTCACCATTTTAGAAGTAGAACTACTCCCAAAAATATGCAGAACTTATTGCCTGTTTAAACTCATACCATATTTGACATAATTGCTGTTATAAAACAATACAAGCAAAATATTACTCACTTGTGTTTATCTTCTGAAGGGAAATGTGCTTTTCCAGCTGTCTGCGAAGTTTCACCTCTGCTCCATATTTACCAGTAGTGCCATTGTCAGCCAAAATAAAATGAGAATGCATACTGTTGAGCACTGTCAATTTACTCATGGGATTGGACATTGTCTGGTATGGTCGCACCACCTGCATTTTAGAGACAGAGGAAAAAAATAATGTGTTAAACAGAAAAAGACCCTCTGAACTAAATCAATTTGAAGATACCAGCTGACAAGATGATACAAAACAAACAAACAAAAATTTTGGAAGTATTGCTGTCGGGCACTGCTGTCTTCTATCTGTAAAGTAGAAAATAACCTTAGCACTTAAAAAAATGTGGCCATCTCTTGTAAACACTGAGCTTGTAGACACAGACACTGCTTAAATGGCTTTCCATGGTAAGTTGTTTAAATGGCATCAATGGCCACTGTTTCAGTGTTATCCAGCTAGTGGTCAGTCCTCCAAAGTTCTGTGTGACAACTACACACACACACTGTACACACTGTCTGCTGATGCTTTTCCATAGTGTTGCTGTAAATCCTCACCTCATCTGGTTGAAAGCTTTGCTTCTTCCTTCACAGACCACACTCAGGACTGTGCTCCCTGTCCTAGCTCGAATGAGTCATCAGAGCCATCAGACACTTTAATACAGGTGAATTCTGGTCTTGGAGAGGCATACGTACGATATTACAATATGTATTTAATTTCCTTGGAAAAAAACCATTAGTCAATGGTACAAAGGCAGTTGCTTGCATTCACAACAGCTTTAGAAGGTTATTTTCATCAGGAGAAACTCTTCTGCAGACACAGATAGTAAATTGTGGCACAGTTATGCACTCACATCCTCCAGACAGACATATAATAGCACAGGGCCATGTTTGGCTAATGGCTACTTTTGTGGTTCTCCAGTGACATAAGTAAGACTGCACTGATGTGGCAAAAGAACACTGGTATTGTGTCAAGGGATCCTGGCTGACCATATAAGGACATTTGCTAGAAATATTGCTCCCTGCATTGTTTACATATACCTTGTCTTTTTGGAAAGACAAACTCCTGAAAATTTTGTAAAATGAAGTCACAGCAGAAGAAATCCTGAAGTGACTTGCTAAAAAACTCAGCCGGGCTATACTTCATCTGCAAGGAATTTCCTTCACAGTTCTGGCATGGTTCTTTTTCCAGATCTAAGAGAATTTTGTGCTTTTTAAAGCACAAAATTGTACACTCATGTTTTGACAAAAACAGTTGCAGACAGAAATATATTAATTTCTTCTTGAGTTTCTCGCTCTTTTTTTTTTTTTTATTCTGAAGAACTCTGCAATTGAGACATAAATCTTTATAAATAACAAGTATTAGTAATTCTTTGGCCAGAGATATCTACCTCTATTATTTTTACTTGCAAATGCTTGCAGCAGTTTGGTAAACTCTTGGATAGCAAGGGGACACCCACAGGCTTTTATAAACTCTCTTCCAGCAGGCATTCTATATGCTCTTCTCTTGCAAAAGGGAAGCCTGAGAAGGCCAAGAGGGTTATTAGTCCACAGCAAGACTGTATACTACACTGTGAGAACAGGTGAAGGCTTTGGCTCAAGTTTCTTTTACACCATTTCTTTTGGTGTCTCATTCATAAAACTTTTATTCTACTGGCATATGTAGTTTTACAAATACCAATACGCTGCTGGAATGCATTAATTAACTAGCTTCTACATACACAAGAAACTGCGTCCACAGTGAGAAACCAAAAGAAGGTTCTTTCTCACATGCCTAAGTGTCAACTAGAATCAAACTAAAACAGTTACGGATTTTTTAAACAGACACCTACCCAACCTGCACAGGTCAGCAAGACCTAATAAAAGAATGACTAGAGCTGCCCATTCATTATATGTTTACACGCCACTGTGCATACAATTCTGCTGGCAGCTTGAAGTTTGTCCCTGAGAGCCACAGCTCAAAACTTTCTAACGTTGACACCTTGAGCTGCAGTTCTAATGATCTGCAGCACTAAAGGATCTGCACACTGACTTAGTAATGCTGCTGCAGGGCAGATTAGAAGGCTACGGTTTGGTTCTATGTCTGCTGTTTATCTACAAGGTGGATAATGTTATTAATAAATTTTAAAGATGTCAAAATGATAATACAATTATTTCCAATTGAACTGTTCACAGTGTTCACAGTTCAACAGCTGAAGTACTTTTTTTTTTAATAACACACTTCACAAAGCAAACTGTCAGACTCTTTTCCTGATAAAAACATAAAAAAAAAATCTTCAGAAGGCCAGAAAATCCCAGGTTTTGAGGTGATTTCCTTGACATGAATTGTTTTTCCACAATGCTCAGCATATTTTCTAATTCTCACTCTTGCAGTTCCCATTCCTTTGTTCTTTTCAATCCCTTACATTTTACAGGCAAGTTAAAAGGTTGGGAAAACTTTGACTTTAATATCTTCTCGTCCTCTTTTTGCATTGAGAAGAGGGAATAATGTCCCCTGGCATCTTCCTCTGCACCGTTGAAAGGAAGCATTTATGCCCAAGGCACCCCCTCTAAATATAGGTTAATGAATGTGACAGCAGCCATGCTGTGAAGCACTGCTCATGCTGCACGTTATTCTGTCAATAGATGAGGAGCTGGGTCAACCCCAGCAGTTGCATTTACACCCTGAGGTGTCAGCAAGCTTGAAATGAAAGTGCTGATATACTTGGCTTACATTGCTTGTGAGTACATGACACTCAATATAGGATCAACACCTGAAACATCACCCAAGGTAACTCACCATGGATGGTAAGCACACATGCATTGGGTGACCCAGTGTGTGAATCTGAGCAGTCTAGGTGAGGGCAAAGAATTTAAAAAGAACTTACTGTGTTCAGACTAGTGGTGGGAAAAAAGAGAGAGATGTGTGCTTTACTTCTTGAAAAGTAGTAGCTATTGTTCAAATCAAGCCTTCTCTGCAGCCTCACTTTTCAGGGAGTACACCAGGGAGCAGAGTAGTTCCTGGTTTAATTTAGAGGGTCCTGGAAGTATCATGAACCAAATTCTCTGTGTATATTGCAAACAAGCCAGTCCCCAGCTTTGCCGCAAGCATGCTTCCCACCTCGTAGTTTGCAATGAGAAAGCTGAATGTCTTTTCCTTACACCTTTCCTTAGAGTAATTATTGACAAACGCAGCCTGCTAGGGAGCTCTGATACTTTCACACTGGATAAAAGTTGTAGCGAAAACAAACTTGTGAACTAGCTATCTGTGGTTATTTGTAACCTTTTTTCCTCAAGTAATTCAGTTTATTCTCAAAAAATAACATTTTTCTTGAAGAATAATTGCAAAATATCTACCTAACCCAAGTCAAAATTGGTAACAACAAGTCCAATGACAATAATGTAATATACACTTACTAATTAATTACCTGAGATCTGTAACTTATTCTGAAACCTGTAGAAAATATTTGAAGCAAAACATAATCTTTCTGACACTGTTAAAACAAAACAGCATGAGAGACAGAAGGAAGTGCTCTCATGCTATCAGCTAATGCTGTTATTCAGATTACTATGAAAGAATAAAAAGGAGACACGTAGCCCATCTTGACAGTCTGATGTCCCTGTTGCCTGGTACACGCGTAGAGAGCAGGTAATGTGATTGCTGATCTCTCTGACAAGACTCACTGCAACATTTTTTAAAGACTGCTTTTTAAAGTGGTGAGTTCTAGCTACATACCTATCAAATGTGACTGCTATATAAATGATTTTCATATATATGAATGGTAAGAAGATGCTAATTCTAAGGTGATGCTTATTCTTGAATGCACACTTTTTCTGGTTTGGGTAATCTTTGGTAATCTCATGGAGGTAGGTGGCATTCTAAAAACAAAGGTGACTTGATACTGGCAAGGCAAAGTCCTTTAAAATGAAGCATTTATGGACGTGAGCAAGGAGAAAAGAATGGGCAGGATTTGGGGTGTGATGAAATTAAGACTTTCTCAGTTACATCAGCTGTAATATATAGCAATAAATTCCAGTTCTTTAAGCTTTAAACTTTCCTCAGTGATTATGTTTTCTGCACCTCCTGTTTGCTCTTATTTCCTTGACTTCTCTCATAATGAGACATTGGCCTCACCTGTGTCCAGTACATATGGACAAATGATTCCCAAGGTTATAGGTCAGCGCTGTTACTAAATTCCAGAACGACACTCATCTTTCTGAAACATTAAGTTATGATGTAATTGAGTTGTTAACTATTAATAATTACCTGGTGATTCACTACAACATGGAAGGTCCCCATCTTTCCTGCAGAAGCTGTCTCAACTGTTATTGTCCAGGGATTTTGAGAAATTGGTGCTGGCACCTGCTTCATGACAGGCTGACTTGTAACTTCTCCATTGTGACCCTGCCCTCTGAAGTGAATATAACTTTCCAGTTTTAAATTTCCTCCCTATTCCACCATCTGAATCAATACCAAAGAAAGCTGAAGGTATAAATCTGCAAGTAGAGGGAGACTGTAGAGTTCTGCCATGAATAATCTAAACTGGTATCTTCTGTTAGAAAACTTGCAATATCATGAGAACATCCAAGAGACAACTTCACTGCTTACATGTTCTAACCTACGGTTATACTTGTAAAAATCAGCAACCATGTTAATATCAAAATTGGTTATTCTGAAGCTCTGGTCTTTAATAAATCAATAGTTTTACCTAGAAACAGACTGAGAAAGCCAGGCTTTATTTTTTAACAAAATAAATAAAGAAGGATGTTTGAATTCAACCTATGTATAGTCCAATAGAAATTTAGCATGTATATAAAAGGGACAATATTTCCTGCTCATTTTATGATTTCAGCTGTATAGGAGAGTAGGTTTCAAGCAGCAGTATACCCAATGATTGACTTTTATTTTTATGTTTTTTTCTGAGTATTCTAATCAGTACAAATGAATCTGTTATTAGTGAAGTCCATAAAGAGCATCTACAAATGGCAATAATCATGCTTGCAAAATTTAAGTTCTAAGGATAAAAAAAATATAATTTATTCTGGAACACAGAGTGTATGAAAGGGATTGATATATATATATAATATATACATTATATNCAATTTTTGCTTTTACATAGCACTTTTATCTGTTTATGCACAAGTCTACAGAATAGGCTTACATTTTGGGTAGTGTGTTCTACTTCACTAAATTATAAAAGCTGATCATTATTGCTTTCTTTTCACTAGCTAAAGCTTTTGATAAAAATAATAAGTATTCTGCTTTTTTGAAAATATTTCCTAATCTTCAGTTTCATTATACTCAAGTTGTTGAGCATAACAAAAAAATTAATCATAAAATCATAGAATCCTAATTACCGAAGTAATATAGGGAGAGAATGTACTATAATCTGCCATTCTAACAGTACTCTAAGAGAGACAAATAAAACTCAAGGACTATGGAGAGAATTTAGGAACTTCTCCTTATGTCAACCTGCTGGATTCACGTATGGAAGGATTTTTATAGCAGGCATGGAAGAGTCGATGTAATGGATTTTGTAATGATACAGCACAGCAGCACAGCGACTCAATTTTAGTTTCAATTAGCTCAGTAAGAAAAAGTTGTTTGTTTTTTCTTTCCTCGAAATTTTAATTACTAAAAAAATGTGCTTTCTATTTAAGTAAGTAGGTTATATACTACAGCATCTTGACTGATCAATGACACATTAGACATATCCTTTTCCCCGAGTCACACAGTAAAAGCATACTTTGATTTATCTCAAATACTAGCTTCTTTTGACTAAAAACGAACCTCATTTGAATGATTTCATTGAGCAAAAGGAAAGAACTAAAATCAGTGTTCGCTTTGTAACTCGGGCGCTAATCCTCCCGGGTTGACTAGGAATTAAACCCAAATGACTCTGAAAGGAAAGTCATGCATGTCATTGCAATGACAGTTCATGGCTCTGTATGTAGCAAAAAACTTGTTTATTACCCAAGTTTTCTACAAGACTGAGCAAGCCACCTTATTTTCTCAATTCTTCTATCAAAAAATTGGAAATAAGTGAACTGACTACCTTTCCCCTTTGTACTTTGTTTTTAAATTAGAATCTAAGTGTGTTAAGAGGGGCATTATTTTCTGCTATATTGCTTTTACAGTACTGGAGTAAATCAAGTCTCTTTAGGGATCTTTAACCACCACAATAGAACAAATAGCAAACAACAGTAATATTTTGCTTAACTTGGCCAGTTCTCCTTATGGCTCTGAGGAAAACCCTTGGGATTCCCAAGAGCTGACTGTTTCGGATGGACCGGTAAATGTAATAAAACTCCTTAGCTATGACTTCCAGCTCTGACATACAGACTAGGCAAGGGCTGGGGCATTAGCAGAGACACAGCTCCACTGAGCATGCCTGACTTGCCACAAAGCTCAGGGGGGCAACATATACTGAGGCATGTGCAATGGCAATCACCCTCCCTCCCCTCCTTTCCTTCACCAAGTCCCATGACTAAGATATATTTCTGTATCTAAGTGCTGTTGGAAGGGTATGTTTTGACAGCTCGTGAGTTTTGATCATAATTTGACTAGACATAGTGCATATAGGCATAAAGCCACACTGATGCTGGAATTTGACAGGTCTTTTACTATTGGTTGATTGGTTGACTCTCTTCCCTCTCCCCCTCCCCGGATAATTATTTGTGGCCTTTGTTTCCTACTTAATGATGATTTATTTTACATGTTTATGGTACTATTTATATGTCATTTTCTTGGTTCATTTCACAGCGTTCACCTCTAATGAGCTAGTCAATATAGCACACTTTGATTTTCAAAGAAACTTCCTCACCAAACTCTTCTAAAGAAACTGCGCACATTGGATAAGAAAGAAAGTCCTTTGAGGGATTAGTAAATGGGGCAAGCTGGGGCTAGTGTGTGTGTGTGTGGGGAATAGTAAGAATAAAACTTAATTTTTGCAAATTCTGGATGTTGTTAAGAAGATTTGGTGTCATTAAGTGGCCTACCTCAAGCTGGGTCATGTTCATTCAACATGGTTGTAAGAGATTTGGAGTTAATAAGTGTGAAAAGCTTACAGCTATTTCGGTGGACTATGAAGAGATAAAGAAAGTCTTCATGAAGCAGCCTGAATAGGCAATAAAATGGAAGTTGAAATTCAGTATTGGTAAGCATAAAACAATATTATTATGTGTGTATTAGAGATGGGTAAAACCAGAAGGGCTTCAGCATTGCATCATGACATTGATCAATCATTTTATGAAAATATTAGGGGCCAAGTTTGTAGGAAAAGTTTCAATTTTTTCTATCACGGATATATTCTGGATATTCTGGACCTTTTTTTTTTTTTTTTTTTCTTAGGGATGACCCTGTAATTGTAATCCTACTTATGTAATTGTGGTTGCATTAATGGAAGACTTTATCCAGATTTATTTTCTTCACTGTTTTTTAAGCTTTTGCCACTTTCAGTCTGATGATCAGACTGTATATTAAACTCTTTTGTTTTAACCTTATCTTTGTGACTAGCTACTTCTGCTAGTCACCTTCCATACTGCATCTCAGAAGAGTTCATTAGCAACTCAGAATGACAGCTGCAGAGTCCCATACTGCTTTGTGTATATCGGTATTAAGATACAAAACACAATGTTAGTACAATTCCTCCTAATGGCTATAATTCCATGCAATGAATTCCAGTTAGTTAGATCAATTTCTTCATGCTCACCGTAAATCCTCCTGCTCTAACTGATAACTGAATTTTCTTCCTTCCCCAATGTGCTAATGGATTACATTAAGAGAATAAAGGTTTAAAGTAGACAACAGAAAAATTCATTATGCAGAATGCACATTATATCCCTTTTCCACTCTCAGTTAGCCACTGGTTCTCAGGCAGGTTTCATGTGAATGAGCCAGAGATAAGGAAAGAAAGGGGCTCAGAAAAGATTCAGGTAACGTATAACCAGTGTAAGTAAACTATGAATGTATTTCAAATTGGGGGTTAAAATCAGATTTTTCTGAGTGACAATATAATTTTAAAAGAGAAGAATGATATGAAAGAGCACAAGAAACAGTGACTGCTCTTCAGAAGGTGACTGAAGTAATGATTCTTTGAGGTTTGGTCTCAATATTTTTATAAAACTCTTCATAATTGTAGTAATAATAAAGGACAAGACAGAATGTATTATAAGGGCACAGTCTGCAATTCTAAATTTAACACATCATAGTACTGTTGACAAATAAAACAGACTTAACACATTACAAACAGTGTTTTCTTAGGCAGTTTTCAGGGTTCATACTGTTCTAAGGATGAAACTTTAATATATTTTCAAGAATAGCATGTATTGAAATGTCTTTATAATTTATTTCTAAAGAACGTACAGTGCAAGAATTTTTATTGTTGCTGTGTCAAAATTGCTATCAACCATAATGCAAAACTTGTGTATGTATTGATTTTTTGCTGCCGATATTAATTCTATGAGGAAATGTTAAGTGAGGGATGGAGAGAAAAGGAAAAATAACTGGAAGATTCATATGTATTGGAGGTGATCCATATAGGGCTTACATCTTTGCCAATCAGATCCTCTTGATTTTCCACAATTCCCCAGGGAGCTATACCAATGGTGCAGATCTTCCCTCGAGATTTTGAGGCATGGTCTTTCAGAGCATCTCCAACATGCCGAATGACTCCTGGGAAAGAAACAGCATAAAATAGGAATTCATAATTATGTACTTTCTTTGTTCATTATAGTGTGGATTTAGTACATAATTCTTATTTAGGGAACATATATGCATTTAGTTACAACTAACTAAAATTTTGAATATATTCCTATTGATTATTATTACAGTAATACTGTATGTCCATTTTATATAATCTAAAAAATATTAAATGAAGTAGCAAGAGAAATTTAGACAGCCCTAGAAATAAGAATGGAAATGCTGGCAGCTGACTGTAACTTGTCTATTTGCCCTTGCGTTCACAAACATATGTTTATGTAAGCGTTCATTTCCTTCCCAAACATAGAAAGAATCACAGGAATTAAAAAAAAAAAAAAAAAAAACAACCCCCAAAAAAGTGTATCTTGCGCACAAATGGTCCCTTCTGTCTGCATAACGGATTGAAATATGAAAACATCATTGCACTACCCTGTGGCGAGCTAGTCTATCACTCTTTCCAAACAAACTCAGTCACCTGAGGTAGTTTCCAGTGGAGCTTTAGGAATCTCTCTGGAGATGAGTGAGAAAACAGATATTAGTACAAAGGGAATGACTGCTACCCAGCTCTCTTCCAAATGCTTTCTGGTAACACTTCTGTGTACTTTAGGCCAACTTTGTCAGTGTTTCAGTGGTAGCATTGTTCAGAGGACAAGTGCTACTCCTCCTTCCTTTTCATAAAATAAATTTTTTAACTTGTATTAATAACTATTTTTCTGATATGGCTGCACTGAATCAGACCTGTGGATTTGCTGCAGATGTTATCTGTCACTCAGATTCTATGTTTGCTTCTTTTTCAGATTCCACAATTCCAAGATGACTGGATTGGAATTACAACAGTCACACAACAGATGTGATTTTAGCTGTAGTTTTTCTGCCCCATAAATGGGGCATACAAGAAAAAAACCCATAACCTAACAAATCATCTAACTCCTAATTTCCTTCCTGTGATGTAAAAGTTAAAAACCAACCCTGTACCTGCAATCAGCTAAGAATTAAGCTCTGATTCAGTAACCCAAAAGATCCAAAGCAGAAAATCTGTGCAGACTACAAAAACTTCTGCTATGTAGAATAATCAACTTTTGGCATAAAATGAATATTAATGTCAGTTAACAGTTGTGGTTGTAGCCAGGTATGTACCATGCCCATCACATCACTGATTCTCAGTTCAACAGCAATATTTCACAATTTTTCAATTATATTTTTCCTTAAGAGAAATCTTATTTAAGAATTCATCAACACATCAGATGGTTCTATGAAATACTCTGTTTGTAGGATTTCACATAGAGATAAACCATGTAATTTTCACTGACACAGTTTGAAAACCTAGCCCATGAGCAATCAACTGGTTTGCTCCAGAAATAAAAAAAAGCAATGAGAGGTAGCTGATAATGCAGAACTACTTTTGGAGTACTTGTTTTTGAAATAACACACAGCAACTTGAACTTCACTTTTTTGTCCAACTAATTTTTGATTACAGGGAAAAAATAATTTGTGACAGTAATGATGTTGAATTTCCCAGTTCATTTGTATCGTTTTGGCATTTGCAACTATGATGATTTGAAAATGGTACAAAGAAGTCATCCATTTGTCAAATGCAAATGTTATAGTCAATCCTTGTTCACAAAAGGTCTGTAGTTTGATTTCTGCAGTTTCTGTGGTAATCCACTGCAATGAGCGTATGATATCTAGTTTTCTAATGTGATTTTAACTTAAAATTTTTGTCTGTCTTTGCCATCATCACTACAGGAGAGCCTGGCAACTAAAGTAGCTATTATCACCCCAGAACACAGGTCAACATTTAAGCTGGTTTTCTTCCTTGTCCTTCAGAGATGTGAGGGATATTATGTGAGTTTGTCTCTTTATGTATCTAACACTCCAAAAGCTATGCTACCTCTTTACTATTTGTATTGCTGCTGTGATTAATTTGATGTGCTCTGGAAGCTAAAAAGCTCAAGAATCCTATTAAGCATTCATATTCAAGTATGTAGGAGTTGATTCACAATGCTCTAAAATTAATGCATGATAGAATGATTACGAAGTTTTTAATAGACAGTCAGAAGATACACTCTGTCGGATTACTAAAGCTATAAATTATAGCTTAATT
This sequence comes from Nycticryphes semicollaris, assembly GCA_013400055.1. Lineage (NCBI taxonomy): Eukaryota > Metazoa > Chordata > Aves > Charadriiformes > Rostratulidae > Nycticryphes > Nycticryphes semicollaris. The sequence continues at coordinate 79,221 of VXBJ01001899.1, forward strand.
ACCGCAGCAAATGATAATGACATAAGAATTTACTTGTGCATGTTCTAGTTCAAAGTATTTTGCATTTATCTCTAGCAGAACACGTTGACTTTACCTTGACTCTCTCCTTCTTTCTGTCTCATTCAGGTAACTGAGAAGCCACTGCCCAACCATTTTTTTATCTGGGGAACTGTGTTTTGTAGCTTATTCCCAAAACCTATATGCTGCCTCCCAGCAGAACTGGGCCAGCTGCTGTCTTGGGTCATTAGGACACCCAGATGGTGTGTTACAGATGCTCTTGACTTTGAATAGAAATGGTAACGTTATCGCTCTTGCTGCAGGGGTAATAGAAAAAAATTAAGTCAAGATGTCTGCAGGAAAGGAAAAAGTAATTCTGATTCACAGAAAGTTTTCCACCACCTCCACAAAACAGAAACTTTTTTCCTTTCATACTTCAGATCATCTCATAATATAAAATAATGGTCTTTTCCAGATGAAAATCTTTTCTGTTTTATGTAATAAGAGTATTACTTCTTTGGTTCCTGATTAGTAGTCCCTCCCTGTAGCTGACTCTTGATCCTTTAAAGTCTTCGCTGGAAATATAGTAATATAATTGCCTCATAGGAGGCTTTCATTTCAGCTCCCTAGTGTGCTTTTCATGCTTTAGCAAACATTTTATTCCCTGGTAGCTACCAGTCTGGTGTGAACTTGGCATTTTCTTGTTTGTACATAGTACAGCCAACACTAATAAAATAAAAAACAGAATGGCTAATCTCATAAATCCTAATTTTTTTCTGTGATGAAATCTCCTAGATGCCACTGTGCTTTTATTTCATTGTTGCTGTTACCTGTGTTTACTCCTCCAGTGAATATCCACGCTCCAGTTGTCATAGCAGCCTTAATGAGGCCTTTTCCAAAGACTTGCTTGAGTTTTGGCTGAAGTTCAAAATTCTGAAGGCCTCCGTGCACGGAGATGAGAAGTTTAGGGAGCTCAAGCTGCCATTCTTTGGTCATTAGATGCAGAAGAAGGTCAGGCTTTGTGTCAAAAGACACACGTACATACTGCAGAAATAAAGGTAGTAGTAGATAAAAAAAAAAGATTGGTTATATTCGCTGGTCCCTAATACATATGATCTATGCCCAACAGAACACTGAAAAAAGGCAACCTTTATGACAAATGCACTAATTGCTAGCTCAGCGGTCTTTCAAAAGTTAGGAAACTAGGAATAATAGAACACTTGCAATTAATTGGCTGGACAATTTTCCTTTCCTTAATTATGAAATTAAGTCAATATGATTAGCAGTGCTTGTCTTTAATTTATGGACTGAAGCAAAAATTTAAGTGATCTGCCACAGATGACATAGGTGCATGACTGTGCATTCACTTTCGTCTTATTTTCAAATTAACAAAATCAAACTCTCAAAAGGTAGGAAATAACAGAATCTAACTCTGTGGTCTAAGTACGTATAAGTTTAAGATGGGCAAGACTATTAATCAGGTACTTTTCAGATAAACTAATGTTAATGTATGATTTACACACTGATTCATTAATTTGCCTAACATGGCACAGAACCCTAGCAGAGCTTTGGAACGCATTTGCACATTTCCAATTCTTGGCTCTTCTGTACTACATCTGCAGCATTTTGCTCCAAGAGAGATCATGCCCATCTGTGTGCACTCAAAGATAACAACTGTCTTCAAAGTTTCTACAGCACTCCCATGTTGCATACATATCTGTCTCTTCACGACACATCCTTTTCTCTGGGGATCTTTATCCTGTTCTTGCTGTCTCTGTTCTATGAAGGGTTTCACAAAACCCATAACAGGGCAGATGACACTTTTCTAGATTCTAAGTTGCACAGCAGTAATGGGTCATAAGAGGGTAAAATTCTTTCTAGAACTGGTGAGGTGTACAAGGACCAGCTTTGTAGAAAGCAAATCATCTGCCAAACTTCTGCCTGAACAAATCCATGTAAAGTCACTTAAATTGTCTTTCCCTTGAGGGGTTGTCAGCACAGTCATGAGTGATGCAAGACAAGCACCTTTGCTTTCAGCCAGATGAATGCCTAGTTGTAACTTATTTATTGTAACATTCCAGGTAGTATAAAATCCACATATATTATGTAATAATTGCATCCCTTTTTAACATGTCTAATAATTATTTCTTGCAAAAAGATTGTTCTTTTCCTAGACAGTAAAATGGACTCCTTTCTAGCTGAATAAGAAATTAGGACTTGGCTTTTTCCAGAAGAAATTGATAACAGACAGGTTTCTTTGCAAGAATGGGTTGTTGTACAGTGAACAGCCATTCTCAACATTTCTGGAAGCAGAAGTCTGTTTGGACAAATTGTTACAGGGAAGCAAGAGGAACACAGTCAAACTGAAAACTGAACAAGAACTTGGTAATGTACATTCACCCCAGAGCATAGGTGATGCTCTCTGCAGCAGCCAGGAAAATTTGTAACGGCTAATGGAGAAAAAACATACAGTATTTATGCCTAGCAAAAGCATAATGTACCCTCAAGCTTACACCCTCAGTAGCTACCCATTCAATTTGCTTTGTGAGAGCTAAGAAAATCTTGCATGGTACCTGATCCCACTGGGCAGATGTTGAAGCTAATAATTTTGATTAGGGTTCAAGGGCTGTCAAAGTTTTAACACACCAGAGGGGTTTTAAGGAGATTGATTCTTATTCCCTTTGCTCTGCCTTTAGAGTGAGCTGAGGTTGCAAAGGGCAATGCCTTGTTACACCACAGGAATTAATGTCCAGACAACATCCTTTAAGGGGGCATACATGAAACCCCTGCTCGTCAAACTATGGAGATTATGTTTTGGGATCACTGGTACCCTACTGTGTTTTCTTGGTGAAGACAGACTGGGAGTTTTAAGAGCACAATTAAAGTGAATAAAGCCATATAAATTTGCTGAAAACAGAGGTCACTTCCTCATCTCTGATGATATTAAGATGAAGGCACAAATGGCATTAGATGTGTATTACCTAATCCAACTGTCTTTTTTTTATTCCTTAGCACTGTTTTGTAGCCCAGAATGTATAACTTCACTGTCCCTATCTTCTAAGCCTATGTATTGATAGGCAAAAATCTCTTTTTTATCCACTAAAACCTCTGGATTTCAATAAATATATATCTTTATAGTGAAACATGAAGTCAGAAGAGACTTTTTTTTTATATTTATTTTAAATGTAGACATCTTTTATTACAAAAAGATCCTTGTTCTTTACACTGCAGGCAAAACCCCTCCATACTTATGATAAGAGTTAATTTTACTTTACAAAGTAAATGTAAGCACAAAAAAAGTCTGATTTTGTTTTCATTTAAATTAAAAATCAAATCACCATAGATAGGCTTCACTGTTTCAGAAGTTTTTTGGAACAAAGCAATGGTCTAAACGTGATTTTTCTTCTGTGCATAGAGCTCAATTTTTATGACTGCCTGATACATTTTTGCTTTTACAGAAGGCATTTTCAATTTGGTGTACTGAGATTACTCTTTTGCAATTTAACTAGTAAGTACAAGAGAATTCCTTTGTCATCACTTTTAAAGTATGCATTAAATTATGAATAAATACTTTTAAGGTCATTTTTGTCCATATTAAAAATTCATTTCTTTCAAACTTGTAGCAGAATATTGGGTCTTTTCAGTTTTTGTTTAGAATCTTAATGAGTATTTCTGTCATTCCTGAATTCTTTTGCTATAGACTCTGGAGACAGATTTAAAATTGAAATGTAAATCTAAGATAAATCACTGCTCTGTTACCCTGAAATTCCATGTCTAGTGTATCTATCAGCTGTAAAAAATGATCAGTTCTACTGGCAAATGATTTAACCCCTTCTTTATGGCAGTGGTACATGGATAAGATGGAACAATTCAGTTGTTACATGTCAGCAGAGCAGGGCAAGATAGGAAGAAAAAGCACAGTTCTGAACCACAAAACCTATGGATTAACCAGACTGACATCAGCATAACACTGTGAAATGGAAGTCACAAAGTTCAAGCTGTCATGCCCCTTTGATCCTGGAACTAGCACAGATGTAGTCAGCAAGGGTGCCACTTATGCCAATAGCTATCTAATCTTTTTATCAAGTGTTTTCCTAAAAAATTCTTGTGCCCATCATCAGTCAAATATCTAGATGCTTAAAAGATGGACTCCAGTGCCCAAGGGCAAAAATCAAAGCTCATGAGTGATAAAATTACTACTCTGTTTCTCAGTCACAGCTGTCTCTTTAGAGTACCTGGTGAATGATTGCAGATGGGAGTCTCAGTGAATAAAATAGAAAGATGCAGAATTTTGGTGCATTTCGTCAAATAATATCTCTTCAGAGAACATTTTTGATCTGCAGTCTAACTTTGCTCCTTTGATTCTTTTTGATACATGCAGTATTGGAAGCCTATTTCACCTACCTTAAGTAAGATTCCATCACTACAGACCCTTCTTCAAGCTAAAGGTGGATTCCCTCAGAGTGTGATCTTCACATAAAAATGGGCCTGGTGGAATTTTCACCAAATTTAACAGAAAAACAGAAAGACTGAAACCAGACTGGTTCCTTATAAGGTAAGTTTCTTCTTAATGTCTTAAGGCCTCATCCAAGTTCCACTAAATAGTCAGTGCAAGGATACACATTGATTTAAATGGGATTTGGCAGATTTTTTTTTCTGTGTTATTTCCCCTTTTTCTCCACATAGGACAACATCTTTTAAATTCTGTAAATGTTCTTTAAGTATTAATAAACTCAAACAAACCCAAATATGAGCTGCCTTTTTCTTGGTTTACTCAAGTTACAGGACCCTATTTTCTTCCTCTCAAAAGCACCACTAATGACCAGAAGATTCTGAAATTGTTCAGAATGTTGCTCATGATTGGAGTGGAGTCACTCACATGAGTTAGGGTAATAAATTGCCAGCTTATAGGAGGATAAACTCATCCATGTTATTTCTTAATCTACTAAGAGCCGACTGATACAAGCCAATCACATTTTATTAGTTTTTCTACCTTTTTTTAAACCTACTGATTTATTGCAAAAGCTGATAATAAGGTTTGAATATCTCCACATCCCTCTCATATATTTTCACAGTTGTCAAAATTGAAAATCTGCCATACAAAAAATGTAAATGTGAACAGCAAAACTGTTACACGTGTTTCTTAAACATTAGTGGGACGAGCCACTTGTAAAGAAAGTATGAAATTGCTAGATGTCTAAAACCCACAGTGATGCAGGATCATCTGTGGTGGCATGAAGACTTGAAAGAAAGGCCTCTATAGTAACATCACATTAACCAATGCTCTCTAATCTTGGCAATATGTTTCTATAGAATTGGCTGCACTCTCAGCTATTCACATTATTGTTAAATAGCTTAGTGCAGCTCCACTGAAGATACTTTAACAAATCAATGGTATTAGCAAAATTCATTCTGTTTGAGAATTTCTGTTCTGTGAGGTTGTGGAAATGAAATTAATGGCACAGTTAGTTCTATTGGCAATATGTAAACCTACATTGTCTTTTCTGGTTTATTCCAAATCCATGTGTGATTTCCGTGTAACGTTAATTTTCACGTCTAAAGCTGTCACTGGTAATTGTCTGGTGGCA
>VXBJ01001899.1:84879-107065 GCA_013400055.1 Nycticryphes semicollaris
ATATATGTGTATATATATATAAAATTATTAAAATATAATTCTGGTACTTTCAATAGAAAAAATAATTATCTGTGAATTCTACACACTTATCTGTTCCATTACTTAACTATTAGTTTCCCAATTATAAATCTGAGGTTACTGTTCCCATAAATAAACCCATTCTCATTCCCTGTAACTTGAGAAAAAAAATTACCAATTCTACTCAGTTCTGTGTTTCCCTTGCTTAATAATATCATGTGTGGGCATCCATTTCAGAAAGTGAAGTAAGGAGCAGGTGGTGAATTTTATGCCAAATTTTTCCCCCAATAATTTCCTAGGTGTTGGTCGGCTTGCTAAATCTTCCTGCTTTATAAGGTTATTCTAATAGCCAATAGGCACAATATTAACCTACCGTGATTGTCAGCAAAAATCAGCATGTATGCTAGCAGTGATGTTTGATATCCAGTAGCTAGAATATAACAAAGTAGAATATTTTTAGAAAAGACAAACATACATTTAGTATGGCTCACCCTTTTCTCTCCCTCCTTGTGCCACTGTTGATGTTTCAGTTTCTCTGCTTTTGGGTTTGAAAAAATACTGTATGAACAAGAATATTTCCAAGCATTGTTATGTATTTGCTCCTTTTCCCAAGCCTTACTTTGCAAGATCATTTAAATGCTCTTTTTCCCCTCTCCTCTGCTGCAAAATTAATTGGTTGCTTTGAGCAAACTCTTGGCTTTCACAGAAATCTTTTGATTTGTTAATTTTCATTTATTATGGCAAAAAACTTGCACCCAGTAAATTCATAGACAAGAGTTTCATTCTGTCTATTAACAAAACTGGAACAACCAACTAGACAGAACTTTGACTATGATCTACCCAAAAATAACATTTGGGGCTGAAAACATGACCATAAGGACACCTTCATACTGTATAGTATAACAAAGCTCTTTATTTTGTTTCCGTTTTATAAAATGCATAATTACTGATTATGCAAACTTAGTCATTTGCGTTTTGGTCATATGAAAGATGTTTTTCTCATTGGTGGTAACCAAGCAGTACACCCGTTAAAGAGATATTTAATGAATCGTTTATTTTGAAGCACTTTTCCCACTAGTGGGGTTACTGAATTTCTGAAGCTTTTGTAGATGTATTTAATTCATGAAGACTTTGGTTTTTCCCTTGTTTCAGGTGGTGTTTAATCACTATGAATACATGGCAGATGTAACTATATTCCTGATTCTAGTATTGTCAAAATAAATTCAGAGTTTTTCCAGCAATAAATGTTTTGTTTGTATTCATCCCTAAGTTTTAACTTGTTATTTAGGTCTCTCAGACTTTTAACTCCTTTTTGTGTTTTTTTTTTCTTTTTTTTTTTTCTTTTTCTTTTTTTTCTAAGTTCATCATGGTTTCATTCCTGACTGCAGTCTGTGACAACATTTTTCTTTTCTTCGTGTTGATTTCCAGTTTTATCTCTAAAGAGCATTTAGAGATAAATGCTTCAAGAGCATTTCTTTGAGCACAGTGCACATGCTCCTGTTCACTTATAGCACTGTGCCAGGGCACCAGAATCCCAACAAAGATCAGAAATCCTCTAGGGAAATTGGTATCAACAGCTTCCTTAACCCTTTCATCATTTCTTGGCTGCCCAAGGTTGATTTTATCAGGTGAGGCAGTTTATTACTTTATAGTAATCTTCAAGGACATCACTCAAAATACTCTGGTACACTCCTCATAAAGACAGATGTAAAGCACTGTATCCATATGTAAATAATAGCATGATGGTTGCGTTCTGAATCAGTTTTGGTGAAAAGCATTCCAAGCCTTGTGAAGATACCAACAGCAGGGTTTGGTTCATTTCAGTGCTGAAGGAAGTGTCAATTTATTCTCACTAAACAAATGTTACTTACTGAATCAGAGTCTCTGCCTAGCAATGGCCTTGCAGATTTTTAGGTGGTTGGTTATCAAATGAACGTTAGGTCTCTGTGACTCTATCAGAGATATGACCTGATTTTCTACTTATTTCTTGGTGCAACCGTGTTTTCTGGTTTCTTTCAAAAAAACCCCATCCATCTGGATGAACAGAACTATCAGCTCTAACAATTCCATCTCCAGCACCTATGTATCCATCTGAGGTGCTGGCTCTTGTATATGGCTCTTGCTAGCATAGCACCTGATCTCTTAATTTTCTCTCATCCATTTAGTGCCACGACGGATCTGAGAGATTTTTGGGAAGTATTCCGGCAAAGAAGACACTAGCTCGGCAGGTTATACTGCAGAGTGCCCGTGGGTTCTGCTTCTGGCCTCACTGCTGCTCAAACCAGTGTCTTGGCCACGATGTGCTAGGTACGCACGAATTTTTCATTCCCAAAATCCATCAAATCCATGAGTTAGTGTGGAAACATCTCTCCAGTTTAGTGGAACAATGCCTTTAGATTGATATATTTTGGTATTACTCCATAGTATTGTATTATGGTTAAATGAACTGCTCAAAGAAATCTGTGGCAGAACAGGGATTTCCCAATTCCTAGTCTAGACACTTACTGGGCCTCTTATTTAATTGAAAGATGAACCGGTAAGGCTAACTGGTCTATATTCCAATATATATCTGGAGGAATATAAAAAGAAATTTTGTATATTTCAAATTTTTCAGTCTTGCAGACACACAGAGCAACATTAGTATGTCTTCAGTCTTCATAAAGGTTGCCCTTCTTACACTGCACTCCAGCTTTTACAGTTATTTCAGTTCACCAATTCTTTGGCACGTGATAAATAAAAACATATCATATGGTCTTGCACTAAATAATACATTAAAATGGAGTTAAGAAAGAATGAAGTTTATTTTTTGTGAATGTATTTTTTGAGCTAGTAGCATTATTTATCTAAAAGAAAAACTGGGTTACCATGGCTTTATTGGAGTGGCCTCCTCCTTGGAACTCAATGGTTCCAAAAGCGTCCGTCGGGCTGAGCTGCGTGTGCTTGCTGATGGACCACTTCTCCGACTGGATGTCATTGCGAGTAAGCCTGCTTTCATTTTTCTCATTCTGAATAACGGAGATACTTGGAGTCAGTCCAACATGTTGACCTATTAGACGCCCACAGCAACACCTATGACATTAAACAGACAGAAAACTTGGGTCACGTGCACATATAAACTGAACAGGGAAACAAACCAACTTAAATGGCTGACAAATCTTCAGAAAATGCACACCCTTTTCAACTCTGCTGGTCACTTCCCTGTTTGCTGAAGCCTCTAGTAGTGGAAGCAACACGTTGCAGATATTAGCTTTGCTTTCTATATCTTTTTTACTTTGGACTATCCTATACATTAGCAGGACCTGTTGAGATAAGACAAGGGGTAATGGTTTTAAAGTAAAATAGAGTAGATTTAGACTAGGTATAAGGAAGAAATTTTTTACAATGAAAGTGGTGAAACACTGGAACAGGTTGTTCAGTAAGGTGGTAGAAGCCCCATCCCTAGAAACATTCAAGGCAAAGTTGGACAGGGCTCTGAGCAAACTAATCTACTTGAAGATGTCCCTGCTCATTAACAGGAGTTGGACTAGATGACCTTTAAACTTTCATTCCAACCTAAATTATTCTATAATGCTATGATATTTCAATAAAATCTGATTTTGTTCTAAATATGTCTTCAGATGACATCAGGCCAAATGGTCAGCTTCTGCATGGACGAGCACATATTTTAGTTCACTACAATATTTTTCTTTTGACAATATTGTGTGTCATTCATCTAATTTTGGTAAATATTCAAGCCACTCAGTATTGAACTAAGAAGATAAGAAAAATGAACATAGGTGCTCATCCACCTTTGACTGATCCTTTTTTTTGCTGATGAAATAAGTTTTGCAATGTAAACAAATAGTGCCCATCAGAATCCATCACCCCAGATGTCATTCAATCACATTCTCATCAAATAAATCTTTACAAACTACTTATATCCATAAAAATATGTATGCACACCGTATATAGACATTTTCTTTTAATTGACTAATTTTTCATACAAGTAGCATGCAATTACCTATGGGGGTCTTTGGTGCTGGGTATGATATGAACACATTCTCTCTTGTAAAACGCTCTTTCTATCCATGATTTCTGTGCCTAAAAAACAGAAAGAAAATGCCATGAGCTCTGTTTGCTTATTAGGCAACCCATAGTGCAACTGAAGAGAAACTTCAAACATAAAAGGAAACTTCATTGATTTTGCAGATACCCCGTGCATGTTTTGTACAGAGCAAACATTTTCCATTAGAACTATTGTCCCCTTCTAGAGCTAAGCACCCAACAACCTTTTGCGACTTTTTTCATATTCGCTAGCCAGATGACTTTGATACTGTCATCTATATTCTCATAGCAAAAATAACTGGAGAAGGATTAATTCAAGCTGTAAAGCTTTCTGCATAGTAGAGGAATAGCATACCTGTTGTGGCACCTTTTATGCATCATATCTTGAAGTTTAGAGAAATTGAATCAGTGGCCATACTTATTCATTAAAAACACTTTAAAGAAAATCTATTTCCATTTTAGTGATACCACTAAGTCAGCACTAATGAAAAAACAGTCGTCTCAGAAACTAGAAAACAAACATCTCACAATAAAACTTATAATGCCATGATACCAATTCCATTTTTTTTTTTACAAGTACTGAAACTGCTGTTTAACGCGGAGCCAGAAAATACACTTTCATAAACAGACATCTTAATAAAAAAAAAGAAAAAAAAGGGATTACATCAGATCAGCTGATGTAGCCTCTATAACTGTCCGAGTTCAATGAAGGTATTGTAGCACTCAAGATCTTCCCCCAGATATTTGCAGGAAAGTAAGTAATTACCCTCAGTGTAGTCTTAATTTTCAAATACACAAAGAGAGATGGGTAGGAAAGAAAAAAGACACCAAAACAACAAACAAGAGACTCTGAGAGTTCTGAAGTCTTTTCTAATTATCTAGGTAGTCTTCACTCCATATAATAGGAATTCTGGAAAGCTTTCCAAAAGATTTCCCCAGGGCAGAATTAAATTATTTCATTTAATAAGGAGATGAGTTGAAACTTTCATTTAAAAATCAATTTCAAACAGATAAATTACATAACACATATTTAACTTAAAAATTGCCTACTTAATTGTGCAGCATAAACAGAACTATAGACTATGAACTATGACAAAGTTATCTGAAAATTAAGTAATGTGCATGAGCTTTAGAAGAATTTAAAGGAAATCTGATCATCTTGCCTCTACACAAAAAAAAAAAAAAAAGGCTTTATAACACCACCTAATTAACTGATGTTACCTTTTACCATGTAAAGCTAGACAGTAACTAGCCCTAGATGTCTAGGTATTTCTTTTACTACCTAATATTATTTTATTAACTATCTAATGTTATCTTTTTGTCAACTTGATCTGCATCCTGTTTTTCAGGTTTAAGCCCAAAAAAATTTGTTTCTGTGGCTTTTGAAAATCCCTGTGAACTGTGGAAAATTCTTGGAATTAGTAATTGTCACTAGTAAAAATTATAAAGTACTATAATGAGAATTTCTACCTACATTCATTATGTATCACTCCTGGTACATATAAAAGTTATTATTTTGCCTTTTTCATGGAAAATAGTCACTTATTGGATCTAGTGGTCACACACTTATCTCAACAATATTTTACCTTTGCTCTACTTTCATTTTTATTAGAGAAATCTGCGAGACTTCATATTTCATAGCAATGACAGACACCCTAACATGATTTTTACTGTCAGGAAAAAGAGAAGTCTATTAAAAACACTAAATAGACATGTAGTTGATTGTTCTTCCTTACTGTAGCAAACAGAAAATGAATATATTATCGAATGTGGGGCAAGGTTTATTTCATGGTTAAGCAGAGGACAAATGTATAAATCCAGAAAAACCTAAAAATGTTTTGCTTTATATAGGCGAGATTACATTGAAGATCTAACGTATTGTAACTTCTGAATACTTAAAAGCCTTTGATGAGGGCAATGATAATAATCACCATCATCACCACAACATTGTATGTTATAGAGTCAAATCAGATTAAAAGTCTAGTGGATCAATGAGTAATTTCTCAATTTAGTAGTTTTTTCAGGCAATGAAAGGCTTTTAATAAAAACAGTTTCTAGAACTGTCAAGGCATCCAGAGTGAACATGAAAAGCTTTTACAAAACAACTTTTCTTTCCAGCATCCAAAATCAGCTTCTGCTACAGAACTTACATAGCATATGATTATCATTTATGCTGTCAAAACTCACTAAAAATATCCTCTATTAAATTCCATAATTTTTGCAAAATTTCCTGAAAACAATTTGCCTTGGTGAATTTACTTACTACAAAGACTGGATGTATCTTTTCTAAAGATGGCCACTGATTCAATTTCTCTAAACTTCAAGATATGATGCATAAAAGGTGCCACAACAGGTACTTCACCGAAAACTTATTTCTTTAGATACACAAGCAGGCTTTCACAAATCAAGAAACTGATATTTACAATTTTTTCTTTGCTGCTCTTTTTCATACTGTCTTGTAAGTAGAAAAGAAACTCAACTGTGTTAAATATAATAATAATTTGCATTTGACTTTTTATCATCTCCTTCAAATGTAATAATGCAAAAATAATAGTCTGATTTTAAAAGTTCTTTATTCACATCAGGAAAAAAGACTACCCAGATTTTTGGTCTCAAAAAGCATATTATCCTACCTGAGAGAATCATAATGCCAAAATACATGATTTAGTCATTCCTTGTCCTTTCAAATTAAAAAGAAAACACCTGGTTTCACTGCCCCGTGCCAGTTATCTTTCTGGGAGAGAGATCATTTGCAATGAAATATAAGGTTCAGAGTTATAATAAATGTTACTTGCCGTAGAGTCTTTATAGCAAAATTAGAATAACTTGAGGAAATGAACACATTCATAACAAAACAGTCTGCATCAAACCATATAATATGAACTAATAAAGTAGTAAAAAGTTAAGAAAAGTACCAAAAAGTATTTTGAAGAATATCAGAGCAAGAAATTTATCTTTTTTTTTTCTCTTACTTCATAAACACTTCTTCACTATCAATTAATCAGACAAAGTCCACAGTGAATTCCTAAAGTACATGCCATACTTATACCTGGATTTAGTTTACTCATAACTTAGATCTCTGAGTTAAGTCCTCTTTATTAAACTGCAAAATATAAAATATAAAAGCTGCAAAATCCCACCAAGAGCAATTTTTCTCCCTCTTGTTTACCTGAGTATCAAACTTGATGTTTAAATCTGTTCCGGAGCAAGCTCTGATGCCCAAGTTTCCCTGCTGATGGTCAGCGCTAATAACACATTTGCGACTGCCCCCTGAGCAAAGCACTCAGTCCATCCGCAGTGCAGAGATGTGAGAGCGAGTGGAGCCTTTACACCCATTAGCTGCTTGGAATGTGCTGCTGTGGGATTAGCCTCGTTAAGGGTTCGGTGGACACTGACCTGCAGCCCCACACCACCGCTTGGTTTGAACATCTAATCTGACGCCAAAAGAAAAAAAGCTTGGGTTTAACTGGTACAAGCCTTTACGGGCTTTTTTACCCCGCCTCCTCTTTCCCGAGCTTGTGAAAGTGTGATAAGGTGCTCTGAGTTCTTAAGTTCAACCCAGGAAAACAAATCCTTCAAAAGAAGCACTGTACTAAGCTGGAAAGAACCTGAGCACACAAGTGAGATTGTTAATCTCTGAAGAATGAAACCAATGTATTTATAAAGTAACTGTGAGAAAGCTATACACAGCTGAAATATACTGCAATTAATCAACAAAGGCGTTTTTGCAAAGAAGCTGGGGTTTGTGACTCTTTTTCATCACAGTTCCTGTACTGCAGTGAATGTAACTTTTCAGAAAGTCATAAACATAAACCTTTGTCTGTCAGGGACAAGCAACTGCATTGTTTTTTGTTTAATTAAAAGTTAGCAACTTAAAACACAACTTTAATATTTACAAATTTGGGGACTACTTCTTTACTGTGCTTTCTTGATATCAACACTGAATCACAACCTTTTCATATGAAAACCACTTAGATATTTTTATTACACAGCAATGATATGTGGCCAATTACTTATTTCCAGAGTTTTTCAAATATAAAATATTTTTTCTTTTCCCCTACCCCCAGGTCTGGATGAATTCCTCTCTACTCCTAAATATGCATACATACCCTCATTTTCTTTTCAACAGGGCTGCATCTAATGCATGGAAAACATTCTGTCCATACTTGGCACTGGTAAATGCACAAGCTCTAAACCGTTCTGCATGTACTTTAGCCTTGGTGGTTGCAGGATGGGTGAGGCTAAGCATATGCATCAACTTCTAAACTTACACCATTATACATGACAAGCTGCTGCTAGGCTGGTTAATCCATGAGATTTTTCTTCTCTTTTGGTTCTCTGAGTTTTCTGTGTAAAATAATTATAAGTATTTTATATATAATGCATGTATGAAGTGTGTATGCATATATATGCACATCTGTTCCAGCAAAGCTTCAACCTGTGAGATTTTCTACCACACAGTTCAGAGCAACAGAGACCATGTGTATGTCTTGTGAGATTGCTTTAACACAGGATCAGACCAGAGATGGTCTGTGAACAGCAAAGGCAGAGAAAATTGAGCAAACAGCCCAATGAAGTAAAGAATTGGGGAGTCATCAAGAAAATACTGCCTGAGGTAGAAACAACATCTTTTGTCTTAAGAAATCAACATAATCAACAACGGTTACACTCATTGGCATACGTCACTTGGTGGAACTGTGAAGAATGTTTCTTACATGGGGAATTAGGTAGCATTGGCATATGCCACTGATACTACAGGAAATTACAAATGGTTTTGCCATAGTTAATTTAAAGATGCATTACTGGTATGACTGTCTATGGCAATGAAACTACCAGTGTCATAGATACTCCTGTATTTTGAGGTGTAGTATAGAAACGGCTAATAGGCTGAAAGTGTTAGATTTTTTTCACCATAGTGCAATTGCCGAATATTGCATTCGGAGAGGTGGATGCTGCACATTTAGTGCTACAAACGCTTGCAGCTCAGAAGGCTAATCATATCCTGGGCTGCAACAAAAGATGCATGGCTAGCAGATTGAGGGAGGTAATTGTCTCCTCTACTTTGCTCTGATGATACCCCACCAGTACTGCATACAGCTTTGCTGTCCAGCACAAGAAGGACATGGGCCTGTTGGAACAGGTCCCCACAGATGATCAGAGGGCTGCAGCACCTCTCCTATGAAGACATACTGAGAGAGTTGAGGTTGTTCAGCCTGGAGAAGAAAAGGCTCCAGGGAGACTTTGTAGCAGCATTCCAGTATCTGAAGGGAGCCTACAGGAAAGTTTGAGGGGCATTTTTTGCAAGACAATGTAGTGATAGGATGAGGGGAAATGGCCTCAAACCGGGAAAGGACAGATTTAGGTCATATCCCTGGAAGCTGGAAGTGTTCAAGGGCAAGCTGGATGATTTGAGCAACCTGTTCTAGTGGAAGGTATCCTTGCCCATGGCAGGGTATTGGAACTAGATGATCTTTAGGGCCCTTCCAACTCTAACTCTTCTTTGCTTCTTTGATTTGCAACTCAGCTCACTGTTAATGAAACAAACTCTCAAACAGCAATTAGCAGTGAGCTCAGTGCTGACTCCTCATAAAAGAGGAGTGCAAATATTAAAAATTAATAAATAATAGAGATTTTTCAGGAAGATAATTTTGGCAGACTTTAAGATGTTAAGTAGCTGGGAGGCTTAACTGCTGACCTCTAAATTGACATTATTTTACTAAGGGCACAAAGAATGACAGTTCCAGAAACCTGCAATTTCAGTGGCAGACCAGAACAGGAGGCAGTTCTAACTCTCTGCTTCCCAACTTTGTTTCTTTCCAACAAGTCACCACATTATAAGACAGATTCCATTTGGGCCAGAGAGGTGTTAGTGAAAGCCTTTCTCCGCCCTGCAGTGGGGCAGAGCAGCTGGACAGGCAATGGAGTATTACTGAAGCAAATTACAAACAGGATTTTCAGGAGCATCTGGTGGCTGAACTGCATCAATGCTATTGCAAGCTGATACGATTAGTGTTCCTTAATCAAATGGGCACTTTTACAAATCCTAGTGTCTCTGAGTAAAGATCCTGTATCTGAAAACTTCTGTAGATAGATTAGTACAAAGAATGGCAATGCTTCAATATAACCTTATTACTAGGTGTGCTCAAGCCAAATTTCTACCCTTTCTTTCAGTGATGCTCAGTGATAAGCATTATAAGCATTTTTATGTCTTCCTCAGAGCATTAGGAATTGACAACTCTGGACTTTAAGACAGGGATCATTAGACTGTCCCAAAATGTTTCATCTTCTAACAGACCTTTATTACTAGTAGAATCTTAGAGGCTGGTGATCAGGCCTTTACCCACTAGAGCTGTATCTCTGTACATTTTGTTCTAAGTAGTTTCCCAAAAGTTATCAAAAACGTTGTTCCAGGAACAATGCTGAATTGTCTTGAAAGTCAAGCTGTATTCAGTACAGAGTAGGAGGGCATAGAATGAAGTAATTTATTACTACAGTATGTTACAGAACGTATCTGTTAGCATTGCACACCAGTTGCAATTTTTATATTGTACGTAGAAGAAATAGAGTAATTTAAGAATAACCAGGAACTTTAGACTCAATAGTTTATGATTCTAAGCATCATATGTGACATTTTCCTTACTACAAGGTAATGGAAATGCAAATTTTTGTCTCTGTTAAGGTTGCTATGCAAATTTACATTTATCCTTTATGTATTTTCAGAACATTATATAGACGAAGCATTTGTGACCAGTCATCATTATCCATGCTATTGATCAACTAACTGGAAAGATTAACAAATGTTTCAATAAGAATGAAGGAGAATGATTAGATCCAAATTAGATCAAGGCTCATACAGAGCTCCTCACAGTCAGCAGAAATGCAGGGGAAAAATGTAAATAACAGCTTATTAAAATAAAAGATATATAATAAAGAACACTTTCAAAAAGTTCCCCTATTTATTTTTGGGTACTAACATATGAGGGAAAGAATTAAGGCCATTGACTTCATTCACAATATTTCTTTAGAGAAATATTTATGCTTTCACCAAATGTACTGTAAATTTTAAATAATTGTTGTTTAAATAATAAATAAACCTTTTCTAGCAAGCAACCTCTACTGGATCAGATGATGGTTCATGTGTCTCACTATCCTATTTCTGCAAGTGCCATAAATAGGTGCTAGAGAAGGAAAAAAACATGTCAAATGTATATAACGCTTTTTTCTAATAGTTTCTCAGGTAGCAACTATTTTCTGCTCATGGACTTCCTGTGGTGTTGTGATTCCAACGTTTTCTGTAACCCTCCATGGGCTTTCCTCCACAAACTTGTCTACTGATTCCATGCAAACTTTCAGCATCCTTAACATCCTTCTCCCTGGTTCCGGAAGGAATCAGTCCCTCGTTTATTTCAAACGTGACTCCTCATACTTTGCCATGGTGCTTATTACTGAGAGAGGCAGTGAATAGTCAATTCTCATTCATCCCCTTCATATCGGCATGAATTTTTATGTATTTTCAATTTCACTTTTTTCCCCTCCAGATTAACCATTTACCAAGTATTTCTTCACATAGAAACCATTTGTTAGCTTTTGCTATCCTTGCTGCCCTTCCAGTCAATTTTATCCTTCCTTCTGTCAAGAACCAGAACTGTGCACCAAAGGTGAACTGCAGATGGGTATTAGTGCAAGAAGATATTAAATGTTTTGGTAACTACTCCTTTCATAATAATTCGTATTAAAAATCAGTTTGGCTTTCTCAACCACCACTGCTGAGCACTGTGGTAATGGTTTCACAGGAGTATCTAACATAAGCCAAGTATTTCACTCCAGTGTAGTAAAGACTTTATGATACTAATGGTAAAGAACTGCTATAAAAATCAAAATGCTTTAATCATAATCTGATTTAATCAAACCAGTTCTAATTTATAACAAAGCATAATGAAACATGATATTACAGAAGTCTAGAGGTGCACATACGTAACTGGAAAGTAGAATATACAGGAAATATTTTCTGCCATTCAACGCTGACAGACTATTTATCTTCTAAACCAGTAAATTTGTTTTTGGCTTCTAACAAATTATTCCTAACTCCTTAAATTAAGGAAAGAGAACAATCTTCTCATTAAGAGAGATGTCATTGCTCCTGAATAAATATCGTGTGGTTAAAATGCACATGTAGGAGTTTTGCACTGAACCTAATTTTGGTATGAACTAGTTGATTTCTAAATTGCTCATTCTACCCCACAAATGTACGACAGCTGTAACACTGTCTGCTCTTCCATTAGAGTGAGGTGGTTTTGCTAGTCACTGTGGGTGCTGAGTTCATGAAGCAATTAAATTGTACATAATTGCATGAAATGAGCTGAAGGAATTGGGATTCCAGATGTTCTCCAAGCATAAACATTCAAATGGACCAAGTACACACTACTTTTCACATTTCATCTCATCTTCCAGCCTTCCAGTTATTCACAAGTCCTTCTTGAGCCCCCTGCATAGCACAGCTCCACAGGCATTCTTTGCTTGGGTTGAGGTCCTGGTTTCACCACCCTAGAGGCCCTCCCCGGACACCATTTTGGAGAAACAGAACAAGAGAAAAGCTGGTTATAATGGATGAGACAACATTGTTGATCAGCTCTTTTGTTTCCCTCCTCTTCTGCTGAGCGAAATTCATAATTTTCTCAGAGGCAAAAGACAAGAACCTTCCCTTAGCTGAAGAAGAGAAAAATTCAGTCTGCCCACTGAAACACCCAGAAAGCAAAATACTAGAGGATAGTTCTTTTGGGCAGGGCAACTTACCTTTCCCTTTCTACACCCTTCTGTGCTTCTTAACCATCTCCTTCCTTCTGTTCTTCTGGGCACTCCTTGCATCTAGGTACCACTGTGTGTCATCCTGTTTGAAACCCCTTCATTCACCAAACCAAGGGCATGAAAGATGCATGTCTTCTGCATTGAACTGTTCATATCTCCTCTCTTTTCTGTTTTTTTTTTTTTTTTTTTTTTTTTTTTTTTTTTTTTTTTTTTTTTTTTTGGCACAGAATGAGGTAGTAACACTTGGGCTCATGGCATGAGCTCCCTGCCAAACCCAGCTCCCTGCACAAATACCGTCACAAAATAGACACAGGACAGAAATGTCCAAGGAGAACAATCTCTCACCCCCCAGCACAGTCCAGTGTAGCTGTGGTGTTTCTTTGGTTTTCTGTGTCATAAGGGGAAATTCCTAACTCTGTTTTTTAGGTTGGCATTTTGGAACTATGTGATTTTGAATTAAATGAGCCCTTATTATTCAGATCTAATAGTCTGTTGTCTGACATGGAATAAACTAGCAGCATTGTGATTTCTTCTGCTAATTATCATATCATCCAAGTTGCATATAATGAAATGCAACATGTAATGATTTCTGATTATGTCACATCATTAAGCAAATAGGGTCAAGTGGAATTTGCATTGTTAACTGAAAAAAATTGAACTGGTTTCAAATCACAAGGGAAGATGTAATGACACAGTCTAAATCCTATTATATCTTTGGAGTAATAATTTTAAGTGGACTTTAGCTGCAATCAAGATTGATCTGGTAGTAGGTTAAGTCTTCAATAGCTGTATCTTTTTACAGGCACAGAGAAACTTGTAAATGCACCTATTCTTTCCGCATAGCCCAATCTGATATACCAACTTCTCATATGAAGGAAGGGTAAAACATTATGGCAATATTTCAGGTTGACACTAATTTTTTTTTTTTTTTAATCTGCAATGGAAATTTGTTTATATGGCTTGTATTTGAAAGAGAAAACTAAGCTTGCCCTGTAAGTTTGTTATGAGATAAGCTGGACTAATGTGACATTTTTTAGATGTTCAATGGTGTTAGACATAAACTGGGACTGCCTGTTTTTTGTCCTAAAGTATAACTGTGTAGAGAAGTGGCCCTTCACTGTAGAAGTAGCAGGACAGATATTTATGCAAGGAAAGAAACTACAAAAGATAAATTTCAGAAAATTCAAGGGCAGATCAAATGACTAAATATTTAACACATTAAGAAATAATTGGGAACTACTGTGAGATAAAAAAATTAAGTTAGAATATGAAAGTATAAATTGAAACAAAAAACAATTGATGCAAAAAACCAGTCATGCAGAAGCTAGCAGCATAACTGTAGTTTTCTGATATTATTTAGCCCAGAAGAACTCCATGCCATACACACATCTGTCAGGGTTTGAGATGGGACAAGACTTTTTTTTTCTTTTTTTTTTTTTAATGCCAAAGAATTTTCATTATCTTTCCAGTATTTTTGACTTGGTTAGAATTATAACTACACTTGAGAACTTGAAGACCTTTGCTACACTGAGATATTTTTCATCCAGGTTGTATGGTCCAGTGTTGATCACTGCTCCTTTACTCCCCTTAGTGATGAAACACTGCTTTTCCATTCTTTCTGACAACAGTCTATAGTAATTAACAAATTAGTGATTAGCTTCAATTAACAAATAAAGATCATTGTGACTAGTGCTATAAACTCTTTCCCCCTTTCAGATGAAAGCAGACTAATCTAAAAGCCCTATAACATCCTGAAAAAGGAGAAAATTCACACATGTAGGATTAAAAGTGCATATTCTATCACATAAATTTTGAGCCAAATTGTAGATAAGTGCAAGATATTTCTTGTTATATAGTTACATGTGTACAATAATTATTTGTCTTTTTCCCTGTGGACTCTGAAATTTTGCAGGTTGTTCCTTGGCATGAGCTTTCTCAGTTGACAGAATCACAGAATACCAGGGATTGGAAGGGACATTGAAAGATCATCTAGTCCAATCCCCCTGCTGGAGCAGGAACACCTACATCAGGTCACACAGGAACGTGTCCAGGTGGGTTTTGAATATATCCAGAGAAGGAGACTCCACAACCTCTCTGGGCAGCCTGTTCCTGTGTTCCGTCACCCTCACTGTGAAGAAGTTTTTCCTCATATTTAAGTGGAACCTCCTATGTTCCAGCTTGCACCCATTGCTCCTTCTCCTGT
This sequence comes from Nycticryphes semicollaris, assembly GCA_013400055.1. Taxonomy (NCBI): domain Eukaryota; kingdom Metazoa; phylum Chordata; class Aves; order Charadriiformes; family Rostratulidae; genus Nycticryphes; species Nycticryphes semicollaris. The sequence continues at coordinate 99,950 of VXBJ01001899.1, forward strand.
CATTGGCCGTCACTGAGAAGAGCCTGGCTCCTTACTGTAACTGTAATGTAACTGTTATTACAACTCTTCTGTGACTCAAGCATGACTGTAAAAATGCATACACTTTTCCAAAATGTGTACAATATAAGTCTTAACAAGGTTTTTCTTTTTGCACGCATGAATCTATAATTCCTGTTTTCTCCCTGATGTTTAGTCCTAAACACATGGCTTAAATGGAAGTAAACATAGTATTCTTTAATAACAAAGAAACAATCATGAACTATGATGTTATAAAGCTTCATGACTTTTATTCAGTGTCCAAGTACATGGAAAAGAATACCTTTGAGATAAAATTTCTCATTAAATCATTAAGAAAAGAAGAAAATCACAAATATAAATTAAGTAGGTTCTTCTAGTGTTTCTTATTTGATCTGAATAGAGGGTCATACTTTAAAAGGACTGTTGAAAAAAATCAGCCAGTATCTTAGTCTGAGGAAGTTTAAAACTTGGTTGAATCTGCTGAATTCCTCAAGCAAAATACATGTTAAAAAACGCAAGCAAAATTTAATTTTAAATTCCTGTGTAATAAATAACTTTAAAGGTGATCTATATCAGAATTTAATCATATTAACCACAACGTGTATTAAGACATAATTCTGACGTACATTATACATAATAACAAATATTTCACTGGAATTTTATCCTATTTTAATTTACGGGTTTAACATTTATGTTTGAAAGCTTTACTGAAAAGCCTTCTTTCAGCCTATTCTGACTTTGATTTAACAGGACTATTAAGAAAGTCCTACAGTTTAATTTCTAATCCTTGATTTAATATTAGGATTACAATTTTGTAGTGAACCTGGGTGGGCCTCATTAAATCTCAAATTCTGCAAATTCTATGTGGGCAACCCACAGTGTCATGACTTAAGAAAATTTGAAGGATTAGAGCCTAGTAATGAGGAAAACAAGTCCTGTACTTTTACCACGTGCTACCATACTTCCTTGTGCTTTTAGCTCCAATCATTAGCTGATTCTGTATACTAGTTTAATCTACCAGCTGCCAGAAACGGTCTCAACAAGGAAATTATATTGCCATTGCATGGCTCCTTACATGGAATAATTCTTGCAAGGATATATATAAAAATGTATAACAATAAAACACAACTGGGGTGATGGATCTCCATTTATGAACACACTAAGTGAAGTCTTGGAGACTGTGGTCCGTGGGCAAAATGTTGTAAACCTCCATCACTCAATAAGCCCACTCTCTGGAATTAAGCCCCATATGTCTTTCTCCCCCCAGATTTGAATTGAATAGTTGTGAAAAGGACTTGATGGATGAAAACCACCTGCCAAGGATTAAGTTTACAACTTCTGCACCATTACAGGAAACAGCCTAGCAAGCCACTGTGATGGCATTTGAACATTAAGACAGGAAGAGGAGAGCTGTCTCTACTTTTCAGATCTTTTCCTCTGCTTTTGTCCTCTAGTACCTAGTAAAATATTTTCATATGAATAGACAAATTTTGTGGAACAACTTTCTGTGAAGTATTGAAATATTTTCTGTAGGCTAGCCAGTGCCTCTTCCTTCTGCCTTGTAAATGACTTCCTTAAACCCATCTTGACCTCAATTGCAAGCTATAGACTCAAGGAAATAAGCATTGACATGACTTGTACTGTCAGCTGGTCAGTCTGCATAGTCACAGCTGACTATTTTTACTTGGACACGTATATGAGAGAAAGCAGAGTTGTGTTGTAAGATATAGTTCAGACCATGCAGTGTAAAACAACACCGCTGGTATGGGAAGGACAATTTCCCCTCTGTTACCTGCTAAAGACTAGGGTCAAGTTCAGTGTTGCTGAGGGGTCAGACAGGACTGGCAAAATTGGCAGCTGTTCATCCACTGATCATAAAGTTGGAATTCGTGTCCCTAGACACAAAGAGATTGATGTGTAAATTTCTAATAGGCAATTAAATTGGTATTTATGGGTTGAGTTTTGTTAATTTTTTTTCTTTTCATTTTTGCCTGCTATGAGACTGCACTAAGATCTGCAATGACAGAAATCTGAACACAACCATGGCTGAAGACCCTTATTCCTTGTGCTGAAACTACTTTGGAAAGCAAGGTGGCATGGGTCCTTAATTAAATTAATACAAGTCTAATATTGTCCATCAAAAGAAAATTCAGTGCTAATATTAATCATCTTGAACTCTGCAAGGTTATTCAATTCTACATACTCACAAATATACCTGAGAATAAAAATAACTCCTGCTCTCCAGCACTGTATGTTGAGTACAGCTTGCAATGTTCCAGAGAATTCTGGAAAGAACTAATTATACAAATTGCAGCTAATTAGAGCTGAGTTTAGAGATGGGAAAAAAAAACCCAACCAAAAAACAGTTTAGAAGCTTACTCTTACTACTTACAAAGTTTTATGATGGGGGTCATTCACAGGGAGATCATGTATCTTTGAATTACTTTCCTGTTTTGACTTGATTTTGAAAAAAGAATTTTAGTGTAATTTTTTTTAGACTATGCAGTTTTGAATATGTTGGCTATTAAAATCTAGTGACAGGAAAGAAACCCCAAACGCCTCTTACTTAAAAAAGGATTGAGCAATTTTCTGGTTTTTTTGTAGGATTTAAAACTCCTGGAATTTGATTCCACAGCACATTCCAGCTACCTGCCCCAGCAGGCACCTCTATCAGGATTTACTGATTATTGCTTACGCATTGTTTCAATGTGAGTCCTTGAAGGATTTCATTTAATACAGATTAGTACCATTATTAAACTGTGGTTAATTGAAGTCTCTGAGCTCTGCTAAATATTGTTCAGTGAAGTGGATTAGTTGTTTTAATTTGTTGCCCTCTCGCACAAAAAAATAACACTGAATGAAATAATTACCTTTCCACCAGGCTACTGAGTGTGACATTACTTTAGGGCTTTTCACTTATGTATTTTAAACTGGGAGTTTTCTATCTTATATAGATGACTACGGTTCAGCAAAATTAGAAACTAAATTAATCCCAACAGCCTCTCTTAGACTGGTTTAATTTTTAAAAGAATAAATTGAGGCCACCATCAAAAATGTATTACCGAATGTGTGACTAAGATCTGACACTGTTTTCTCTGATCAGAAAAGAAAAAACAGAAAAAATAATATTTGCTGGAACATTTTTAATTCTTATTTTAAATTTAATTGTTTACCTAAGAGTTTCTTCAAATATTTCTTTATCTGACAACGTTATTCTCAGTTGAACAGCAATATTAAGAAAGTTTTAAAAATCTTAAGGAATAATCCTGTACTTACTATGGTCAGTAACTCAATAAAGACTGACTGTGAGGCTCTGAAGACTGATTTACTGAAAGATCCTACATTCTAAATTAAGATATCTTCCCCATTATTTGTTACTGTTGACTTCTTAGGGAATGTTAATTTAAAATTCAATTAAAAATAATAGGTTATGTGGATTTTAATATACTGTCTGTTTTAGTCTGTGACTGATTTACACTGGAAATTCTTTGAAAGAAAAAGCCTCATTCTTAATAAGGGTTGGAAAAGAGGATTAAAGGCAAGAAAACATCTCACCAAAACCAACTGTATCTAAAACACCTGGAAAAATACCTCTCCTTCTATGAGAGTGATGTTGGCCAAATCAAAATTGGCGAAATTTTACTGTTAGTTTCTGACAGCTAAAGCCGCTGAAATCAATTGCATAACATCAGTGAAATTCAGAGTTGAATTTGGCTCTGAAGTTGCCTGATTTGAACTCAGTACTGGAAATGCTAGTATGTATTCAGTTACTGAATTTAGTGGTGTGTAATGGAGCTTCCTTGGGTTTCTCCAGGTAACACTCGTATGCAATAGAGTTAACAGCGTTAATATGTCTGCTGCTTCATCTCTGGGACAGAATCTGCAACAGGACATATTACAACCAAAAATGAGTGTAGTGGTTCATCTTACCCAACCTGCTAAAAATCACAGATTCACAGTCTTAATGAGGCTCAAATCAACCACATCTGCTTGAAACGTCTGCAGACAGGACTGACAGGTCAAGTCAGAGTGGCTGCTGCTGTGGAGGGAAGTCTGATTTCTTAGCAACTCAAAGGACTCCAGCATAACACATCTGGGAATGTTCCTCTCTTCCTTTTATCTTTCATATATTCACCAGTAATTTTACACCTTTTCAAAAGGGAGGAAAAAATATACAGAAACACTCATCTCTGAGGACTTAAAGTGCCTTTGGCACTTCTTAATTATGCATGGAGTAAACACAAAGACTCATTCAGAGTATGGAAAGGTCGCAGCTCCAAAGGCACAGAATTCTGCATTAGAATTGGCACCTCAGATCAGCAGCCCCAAACTGACAGTGACAGTAAAGGAAAGAGATCTGAGGGAGAAGGATAACTGCATCAGCTTTTCTCTGTTCCTGTGGCTCTTGGCGACATTGGGAGCTGGTTGTGGGGACAATGCTGATGAAAGTAACCCATTGAATCTTCTTCAGCAGCTTTGCTCCTGAGCCATTACCTGGGCATAGCTGGGAGTCCTGACAGCAGCACTGTCATGATATTTCTGCCAGTCAGGTTGGTAAGTAGCATGCTACTGGTTTCTTTATAAGACCTTGTCCTACAAAACCAATGGCTTACAGGCTCCATAGCTGTTCATTCCTTGGAAACGTCTCATTACTTAAATCTGACACAGGCCTCCTATGCTCTGTGTTCATGCTTGAAAGGTATTGCCAGAGAACTAATCACCTAACTACAGTAAGCATATGCACCCTGAAACGTCTTGCAAACTTCCTCTATTCTTTAGTTACTCATTTGCATGTTATAATTGTTAAAGACGTCTTAACAAACGAAATGGGCATGATTAAATTCAGACACTGATGATTCTACCAAGAAGACAAAGGCCAAAATATGTGTGGTACGTTGTGGATAATTCTGCACTGTGATGCTAGGTGAAGTATTTTTTAAAGTAAACTTTTCCCATCAGCCTCTGAAAACAAGGTCCTTCACCAAAAGGAAGAGGTCTAAATGCTCCCTGGCATGAGTTCCTCATTGATTGTCCAAAGCGTCACTATTTGATGTCTCTCTATGCCTGCAGAGGGCTTGTGGTAAAAAAGAATCAGAAACTTGCATCTATGAAAATCACACTTTGAGCCTCAGAAGTGCAACCTCTGCTTATGAAACATGCTCATCTCTGGGTTATCTGCTTTTGAAGACACTTCATCAAGACTTGGGAATTTTATATGCCTCTTTTCACTAAATTGCAATTTTTAGGAATCAGAATGCTGATGAAGAGTTTGTTTGTCCAAATGTTTTCTATATAAAATAGCAGCTATGATGCTTTGTAAAAATAGTTCACAGTATTCTTCACTTTAGATCGTCTTTTCTGCATAGAGGGTTGGATTCTATGACATGAACTTGGATTTCTTAAGTTCGTATCATACAAACTACAGAGTTAAGATACCTCTAAGAACTGCATGGCCATAGGAATTCAGTAAGTTTAAAACTTAGAAACCTCAGAACAGAGCTGCACCTTGCTCTAAATATCTCTCTCTCAACTTACAGAAGAATGTTAATCTGTATGGCAATGCTAACAGGATCTAGGTCACCTGGCTTGTTACATTACCTTCATACAAACGCAGCCAGCTACATAAAACATATGCAAACTATTTTCTACAGGGGAAAAATTGCAAGAGTTAAATAACCACAACACACAACCACAGAATAAAATATGAAAGGATGTCACAGATTTTGAAAACTATCACAATATATGTCAAGTTTCTGAATATTTAATTCAGATTCTTATTACTCCATTTCCCCTAAAGCTTCCTCATTAGTGTCTCAGACTTCAGCTGTAAAAGTCATTCAAATGTTGTGGGAAAGCATAGAGAAAAAAAGAGGATATTTTACAAAGAAATATGCCCAACAGTCTTGTTATTCTGTAATGTAACATTTGCAATGAAAACAATTTGTTCTCAGTTTATCTTTTTGATGATGTCTTGAAGTTTTTACCACAATGCACATATTGTAATATTAACTTTTTAGCTCACAGAGATGAAGACACCAAAACAAGGGAAAGAACCAGTACTGGCATTTTTGGAGACTATCATAAAGCAGTCTTTCCCTGTAGCAACAGCTTGAGGAAGGGTTAGTTGTGTTATTACAGAACAGTTGTACATATGAGAGTCCTGGGCTAAATTGAATAGTGGCCCAATACACATATGTATGACTTAGAAAATGCCCTGTTTCCAGTACCTGTAAAACAGCCAACTCAGTAAGCACGCCAGTGGGATGTTCCAAGGGAAAAGTCTTTTGGCTCAAAGCACAAAAGCAGAGCTTTCCCCAGAATATTTTTCCACTAAGGTGGGACGGAGCTCATCTCTGGAAAGGAAAGCAAACAAATTCTGTTTGTTCTTTTAAACCTTTCCACAGGAAAGTTCCAGTCACCAGTTCCCATCCACTCCATAACTGCTGTTTCAGTGGGAATAATTTTGTGTTGCAGAGGACAGAGAACATCACAACTGTGAAACCTACTTCCACTCTTGCTTTGGCAGCTGCCTTTGGAAGTGATTCTCTTCCCTCATTCCTTTCTCAAATGCTACCAGAGCATTACCTAATGATGCATACCTCCTGCCACTGTTTTGAGCTTTCCAAAATGACTCAGAGAAGATTTTGAATCATAATTTGGAAGGTCAGTTATGTTTTTGCTATGCATTTTCTCTATGTCTTTATCATAGAAAAATAAGATCAGCTATGACTTTTTAATAACAAACCTTGTGTCCCATGGTATATTTTAAAGCAAGCTTTATGCAGATTTCTCTCTTAGTATTACCCATAAATTCAACTTCTCTCTTACTGTAACAACAGAGAAAGAACAATTCCCCTCGTACTGTGATGGGGTTTTGCTTAATGTGAACCTTTTCAAAGGCAAGAAATTATTAAATGTACATGCCCTCACTCCACAATTTTAATCAACTTTGCTATCATCCATATAACATTTATCACTTCTAAGTTTTATCTGTAGTTACATTGTATTTAAAACCAGTATTTTGGAGATTTTTAAATACTTAGATTTTGTGACTGAACTCTTCTTTCTGTAGATATAAACCTACCAACATTCAGTACA
>VXBJ01001899.1:107322-159085 GCA_013400055.1 Nycticryphes semicollaris
TAAAACCTCACGGACTTTTTTCAAAAGTGAAGAATCTTGAAACTGATGGAAAATTAAAAAAATTTACTAGCTGGGTTTATTCATAGAAAATATGTTGTTTTACCTTGAAATATTGTGTCAATATTCAGAAGGCACATTTTGCATACCTATGAAAAGGCTGTTGCCAGTATAATTAGTTGATTNGAGCTTTCCAAAATGACTCAGAGAAGATTTTGAATCATAATTTGGAAGGTCAGTTATGTTTTTGCTATGCATTTTCTCTATGTCTTTATCATAGAAAAATAAGATCAGCTATGACTTTTTAATAACAAACCTTGTGTCCCATGGTATATTTTAAAGCAAGCTTTATGCAGATTTCTCTCTTAGTATTACCCATAAATTCAACTTCTCTCTTACTGTAACAACAGAGAAAGAACAATTCCCCTCGTACTGTGATGGGGTTTTGCTTAATGTGAACCTTTTCAAAGGCAAGAAATTATTAAATGTACATGCCCTCACTCCACAATTTTAATCAACTTTGCTATCATCCATATAACATTTATCACTTCTAAGTTTTATCTGTAGTTACATTGTATTTAAAACCAGTATTTTGGAGATTTTTAAATACTTAGATTTTGTGACTGAACTCTTCTTTCTGTAGATATAAACCTACCAACATTCAGTACAAACCTCAAAAACCAGGAGGCCTGAGTCCTAAAGTTAAGCATAGTTTGCCTGATTCTCCTTAATGGACCTGAATGCAAAAAGGCAACCATGATAGGCACAAATACAGTATAGCAGATATGGAGAAAAAGGTCCCTACCCATACATGTGTAGGTTTGCTATAACCNAAATGTTGTTTGGGGTGTTTATGGCACAGAGAGGAAGAAGATCAAGGCTGTGATTACTATCTGCAGATGTTGACACACAACTACATTTCAGTGATGAGTTGCTGTCACAAATTAAAGGTAGTTATGTAAACCTATTAGTAACAGTTATGTTAAAATAGCAATGTTAAAGCAAATTATGCAGCTTTTTATTTTTTAACTTGGAAGAGTTCAACTAGTGTTAATCAACATAAAAGTTAATTAATTTTATATCTAAGAAGAATTTTCTTAAGACTTAGATCAATATGACCCTCACTGAAGTCTCCACAACTCTTTCAAGACTATAACCCACAGCTTGAGAAGCACTATTTTAAGTAGATATCTATGGTCCCGAGGCTTTGAAGGACTGTGAAATCCAACAGTATGGGTACTAGTGGCATGGAAGGTGATAATATATTTAGTATAGTCTTCAAGGCATGTAGCATCTTCAAACATAGAAAAAAAATCTATCACTGAATTCATTCCCATCAACAAATATTTAGTAGAACCTACTAGGAAATCATTGCCAGTGCATTACAATATGGTAGCACAAAGTATGCTTGTGAACATCATGAAATCTCAGAGCTTTTGCATATTTATTGCATATATATTTATTACATGCATATTTAACCATTTGCAATCCACCTTTGTATTCCTAAAACACTAATTGTCATGGTTTTCAATGCACAAGGAAGGCAAGATTCCATTTCTGGATTTCAGATATATTTCAGTTTCTTTAAGCTTGAAACCAATTACGAAAATCACAGAATCACAGAATCACAGAATCTTAGTGGTTGGAAGGGACCTTTGAGATCATACTTAGTAATTAGTTGTGACAGCTTCAGGCTGTAGCTTAAACTATGTTAAACAGCTAGAATTTGTACTGTTGTACTAGTTACCCATTTCACTGCATTTTAAACATTTTAAAAATGTTTCATATAGTTATTTGAATCTAAGTGTAATGTAAGAAAACTTTAAATATCAATTCACTGGTAATGAGAAAACATGAAGAAGTTTGTTATTGCTCACTCCAGTTTCCAAACTAAATAATTAGCATCAATCAAAAGACTGAAAAGTTATCCTCAGCCTTCAATCACAGGTTTTCTGCTGTGACTAAATGTATAAATTACTAGCATCTGGATCTAAACAGAGTGAGTCAAATTCAGTTTCAATCTCCATTGACTGAAGTGAGATGTGTATGTTTGCATCAAGGTGAATTTGATCCCAAATACACAAGAGACAACTATTAAGTCCAGACAGCCTTAATATCTTGCAAAATTAATTTTCTTTGTAACCAAATCTACATTGTTCTTCCTGCTGTACTAAATCTTTCAGGCCCTAGTTACAACATGAATGATTTATGCAGCCTTTGTGCAGGGCCTTTCAGGTAATCTGCTTGGGAAAAAAAATAAAAAATAAAAGGTTGTATGCACTTATACTGACTGCAGTCAGAAATTAATGATCTATTTGTTTCAAGAGAGGAAACTGAAGGTTATTTTAAAACAATGGGGTAAATGTCTTTTTCCCCTGGGACTCTACGTGTGTCAAAGCTGGCCCTATGCTTCCTAATAGCTGGGATCTTGCTTCCAGGATGTGTGGTAAACACATTAACACATTTTCAACAAACACATTGCTGCAAAGATCTAAAGGGGATAGTGAAGAACCCTGCAAGAGGGCAGCTTGAACACCATGTATCTGTAACCATTTCTGGAACAGAAATAAACTTTGTTGATTTAGGATGGTGAAAAATAAACATGAATCTTCTGCTACACCTAGTTCAATATTTTAAGCAACAAAATATTTGGGATGCTTTAGCTCTGAACTTTTAGTTCAGCTTATTATATGTATATGTTTCTGTTACAAAGGATACATTCCAAATTGAGACGTTTTCTGGAAATCACATCGATATTCTTAAAATTAGTTTTCTTTCCCTTAACATTTTGAAAGCAGCATATGAAAAGCAGCCAACAACAATAAAATAAAAGTGCAAAGTCATCTACAACCTTCCTTCAGTTCTGGTCCTTTGGAAAGCCACAGATTTCCCACAGAAAATTTGTGGTAAATCAGTACATTGTCGTAGAGATTCTGCAACTGATACAGATAATTCAGCACACTGCTAGGGTTAAGGGAGAAGAAGGATGAGTTATTTTCCAGTTGTGCAGGCTGGTTTCTGTCCTGTTTCTCACTTCTTGGTTCCATGCAACATGTAGGTGCATAGCAAAGCCTTGCATCTTGTCCCCTGTTGTGCTGTGCTCAGCAGGGACAATGCACAGGGCTTGGATCTCTCTCTTGCCCCAGGATACCAAGTAAGAGGCAAGCAGACTTGTCACCTGGCAGGGACCTGCTTGTCACAGGAGCCAAGCTGAGAGAGGGTACCTCACGTAGTGGAAAAATAAGATACCTGATGTCTGTGAAAATGGAGTAATATAACCTAACCTTGTACAACCCACTGTTCTCTAGTAAATCTGGTGAAATAATTTGCTTTGCCAATACCTAATATTTCTGCTCAGCTACACAAATTCATGTAATTGGTTGAGTTGTCTTATACTTTGTATTATGATTAATTTAATAGCACATAAGATTTTAGTAGATATCAAGTCTTTTCTGCTTCCCCCTATTTCTCTCTACCAGTTTCCTCTATCCTGCAAAAATGGATCAAATAAGCCACAGGCCACATAAATTTATTTTACGTCTATTTACCTGTACTGCAATTAGCACAAATTAATGTACTGCAAATCATTTTTCTGAAGACACTGACACTAGCGCAATTACAGTGACATGAGCTGCTACTCTGAAATCTTATATGAAACATATCAAATACATCTCTTGCAGGAAAAGTCTGTTTTAGCAATGCTTTTACAGAGTTATGTATAGAAAACTTTCAGTAATGTATTGCAATTAACTCATCTCCATATTATTTTAACGATCCCACACACTGAAAAAGGTTGTGTGGCTCTTTTCAGACTACTCTTCTGATAGTTGACATTTGGACCACAAAACATATTTTAGGTAGGAACACCAGCCTTTTGAGAAAAAGAAGCAAGTTATAATTTAAGATGAGAAATTATATTAGCAATCTTGCTTAAAATTCACTGGCAGCAGTATGCTTTATGTTATATATATATGGTCCCAACTTCAAGCTTGTGAAATAAATTGTTGTGAGTGCAAAAACTCATGTTCGCTACTTTTCTAGTTTCAGTAGAGATCTAAGTTACAATTTACCACTGACAAAATGTCTAATACTATTGCTTAGCATGTGAGCAGGAACCTCCGCCTTGACTTGCGTCAAAAACAAGCACTAGGTAAATTAGGCAAATAGCAGAGATTTGTTGTAAACAATATCTTTCACATTCACTTTCTTCTCCTCATATCATGATTATTTAAAATAAACTCTGCCATAAATGAAGCAAGTTATTGTGAGACCTTGAAATTGTGTTAAAGTTGAAGCAAGATTAAGAAGAAATTGATAGTGGAAAAAACAGCCAGCAACTAAGAAACTGTACTAAAGATATTAGATTTATTTTTTTTTTTAAATCTGCAAAGTATAATAATTAATAGAATGAGAATGTACTTCTAGAAAGCTCAATTGGATTATGAGAGAGAGGTATCGATCAAACACATGTGTAACTAGCCTGGAGGTACTGAACTGGTCAGCTTTGCACAAATAGTTTTGCTGCTGTTTTGCAGATATAGGATGCCAGAAGCTTTTTTTTTTTTTTTTTTAACCAAAATTATGAAAGCTAAGAAGGAACATGCAGAATTTTTCAATATAGGTCTATTTTAAATGCTTAAGTATCTTCATGAATTGAGGGACTCTTTTTGCTAAATGAATGTCTTCAGAACTAGGGCTCGTAAAAGTAAATTAACTTAACCAGTAAAATGTAAATATCACCCCAGAAGGCTAATCTTTAACATCTAAGTAACAATCACTAAGCCAAAGGGAAATCAAGACCACTAGAAGTCAGTGATTTTATTTTTACCACTGATATGTCTTTCATCAGCTGAAATTTTCCCTTTAACTTGGTTACAGTATTATGTAAAAATTACTTCTTTTTGTATATATCAAATTCATGTTCAAAAACCATCTCTTATCTTTATCATTCACTCTCAACATCTTCACAGGTTTTTTTCCTTGCAAAACACAGATATTAGAAGGCTTCACATAACATTATAGTGTTTTCTGCAAAACCACTGTAAGAGAAGTGATGCCAACAATTGTGCAATCATGGGTTGCAAAATGTGAATGCCTCAATTGGTCTACTGGACCAGAAAGATGAGCCCATTTTTAGTAATGTCACTTCTAATACATTATGGCAGTAAAGAATAACTGAACAGCTTATTTCCCACAGATATTTTCAAAGCCTTAGAGACTGCCATTTGAACCATTCTTTAATTATCTCTGGCACAGACTTCGGAAAGCTCTGTGTGGCCAAAAGTGAGAATATTAACTGAGTTTTGCTCTAGTCTAATAGCAGTAATTATGATGCTCATAAAAATATGTCAACTTTATACAGTATGTAATGTTGATGTAAACAGTAAATAATACTGGAGATTAGTTGGAGGGTCACTGCTTTTGTTAGTCTAGAGATCCTGGTCTGGTAAGTGCTGAATGATCCTGGTTCCCATTGGAATAAATGGATGTTGCAGCCATCACATGTCTTGTAGAACTGGGATTTTAGCTCTGACTTCTCCCAGTATGATGCAGCTAAGCTATCACACAAACACTGTGTTGGAGTCTCCCTGTTGAGACAAGGTTTGATCTCCAGTGAAAAGCCAGGGCACATGTTGAGGGTCTGCTATTCAACATACCCGACATTTACTTTTTACATTTTTACATTACATTTTTTACATTACATTTACATTTACAATTACTTTCTCCCCCTTTTTGGCAGAGCACATGGGCTTGCAGTTTTCCCTTTAAGAACAAAAAAATATTTTGTTTAGTCAAAGACAAATCTCAAAGCCTGTTTCTTAGGCCTTGATTCAGCAGAGCGTTTGCATACACAGTCAAATTCAATAGCCTTGTCTTCTTAACTCTAAGAATCTAGATCTAAGATTCTTCTAAATCTTAAATCTAAATACTTTTTCAAATAGAGATGCTTTCCTGGATTAAGGCCTCAGTCTGTCAGAGTCACATACAGTCTTGGAGTTATAAATTCTTTCAGCTTTTAAAGTACATTAATTAGTTTTAACAGGAGACAAATAAATCATCTGCAAGAAGGGAAGCAAGTAGTTTTCCTAGGCAGTGGAATAATTTAATGCCACAGGAAAACTATTATTTATGCCAAACACTAAACTGTAATAAAAAGTAAAACGGAAAACAAATAAGCATTTTTACTTGGAGTGATCTTTAACTTTTCCAGAATTGATCTGGCAGAGCATTGCTACAAAATCTAACACCAACTTGTCTAGTAACAAGCTTGAAAAATATCAGGGCTTTGGTGATTCCCCATTGACCACACATTTCTGCAGTAGAGAGAATGAGTGGGATACTGCTTGATATACTCCATTATAAAGTAACCTTCTCAAGTTAGCCTTCTTTTTAATGCACTTCTTTTTGGCATTTTACCCTTGTCCTGGTTTTCATTCATTCCCCTCCCTATAATAATAGATCGTGCCTTATCTTTACCTGGAAAATTTTAATTGTCTCTCTTCTTTTCGCATTACTTGCTTTTATTAGGTTCCACTACCTACCTCCTCTTTTCACTCTTCCCACACTACACCTGTTTTGCTCTTTTCTAATATGCTTTGTCGACCTTTAAGTTGGTAACACAGGCAGCCCACTGCTGGCTTAGCACTGCCTCAAGACAGTAGCCCCTGGCCTTGCTTTGCATCAGCTGCTGGTGGGTTAGGAGGCTTCACTGAGTACCTAATAGGCCAGAGAACAAAGCTTTAGCTAATGGTTGGCATGGAGGATGGTGGTACGCCTTGAACACTGAGTAAACTATATGACATGATCAGCAAGTCAACTCTACATCATCCCTAATGCACAGGATTTTATTTGTCTTGAGGCTTACTTTCAGGATCATATACTCTTTGCTCTTCCACATTGAAATCATTCAGCCAGGGGTATTTAAATATGCTGTGATTCTATCACAGGGGAAGGGCTATAAAGAATGAATATCATCTGTCAGGAATACAGCCTCAACTACCAACAACTTCCAACATATGCCAGAGAAAACAAGCATACACACAAGTGCAGCTACACAGTCCTGGGTTGGAAGACCATAATAGTGTGAGACCAACACTGATGGTATGTAATGAGAAGGCAGCCAAACCAAGAAAACCCCAAAATTCTTTTTGCTCTGCAAAAAGAGCAATGTTCATGTGCAACAGTAATGGGGTTTTACTCTGTAAAGCAACGTACCTGCCTATGAACGCATGTCCCTCCTTGCATGTGTTCTTGTGGAGGGGAACGTACCTTCCTTAAAGCAGACTGGTTATGGTGTGATGTTAATCAATAGTTTTCAAAAATAGATACTTCCTAAGGTGATAAATATAGACCTTGGTAGCTGACAGGGCAGACTCTTTCCAGTGACTGTGTGACTGTGTTAAACATGTAGTTAAACACGAACCAGGGTTTTGAGATTAGGCATTAAACGGTATCAACTATTTGAAGCATATGAAGGAAGTGCAGTGTTTCTACTAATAACGAATAATAGAAAATTAATAAATATTCTGCATTGTCAGAGCTTCTTTAACCATAAGTCTTCCAACTGCCTTTCTTGGCCTCCCTTGACCATGTTACAAGTTTTAACTTTGTTCGCATGAAAAACAAAGAGCAAACCAACGGTCTGTTATTCCCACTGAAAAGCTAAAGGATGAGTGCAGCTCCTGTTCTGGTTGTTTCTCTTTCATATTCTGTTGAGGGAGTTTAATGTCAAATAGATTTAAAATCTGTGGTTGGATTAACTTGGTGCATAAGAGCTTGTGCTCAGTTTTTCAGTCAGAAGCCAAGATTCATTATTTGGTCAATCTAATCTAGTTCTCCTGCATGAAAGAACAGTCTCTTTAGGTGAGGATATTTATAAATTGGATAATTTTCTGAAAAGTATGTCTGTGCTCTTTATGATTAAAAATTCATTTATTTTGAAAACTATTCTCTGTCCTATCTTTAATCTGAGAAAGGATATCTTTAAAACTACCCTCAAGAAAATTTATGCTTAGTACTATTCACTTGACATTTTCCTTTAGTTTTACATAACATTTTTCCTGTCTTTTTCTTTTTTCTGTTCTATAACATTTAAAATAAATCAGACATAATTTGCTGTCTGTTCCATTACACTGTGTAACAAAAATGTTCAGAATTGCATATTGGATTTTTGCACTGGCTACTTACATTCATCCTTTGCTATTCCCCATAATTTTTCTGCATTTTAAAAAAGTTGGATGCTCTGATTATTTTCCCTGAGATATTGTTTCAGGCTGCCTGTTTATTTGGGAAGGGGAAGAGCTGAAAACTGTTTTGGTATACAGATTTATTTGATGCAATCGTGTAATGCTCCTTATCCATCCCAATTTGTCTTTAATTGCTGCCAGGTTTACAGTCTGACAAACTGTAGGTTTGCTCTGGTTTTGCTGGCAAGGTAACCCTTTCCATCTGCAGTATTTAAATGTTCCATTGTGCAGATAAAAACTGAACAGTGTATTTCCATGGGAAAATTACTGTGATGCAGTTGTTCTACAGGCCTTCACCAGGGACACTATTTTGGGTAGAGTTGGAGGGGTTCACCGAGATTAATCCGCTTCAGGAAAAAAATCTTTTATTTTGTTCAACATAATTGCAATCTTTAACAGTGAAAAATAATAGGATCTAAGCTCAGTACTCAAATAAGGCTTACAGTGATCCAGCATTATGCAAGTGAACTAAATTCAGCCTTCAAAGCGTACATATCACCCACTCAAAGAGAGCACCCACAGGTGTACCCATGGGAGCTAGCCATACATTTGAGGACAGAAGCTGACCACTTGGTGTTTAACCCAATCAACAGATTAGAGTGTATAATAAACAACCTCCAAACAAAAACGGGATTTAAAGCCTCATTATAGTTAGGTTCACTGAAAACCATGAAGGCGAGCAAAAGGAAGGGGTTAAGTAAAAATTAAATAAGTTTTATATGAACAAGAATTCAGTATGAATTATCATAGCTCTGCTGCTCTACTTCATGGATTGCAATGTACTCTCCTACTAACTGAACACATTAAACACACTTCTGGTAATACACAATTAGTGTTTTGTTAGAACAACTATTGATGCTTTTTGATGCACAGAGTACACAGACAATCCACTTCTACTCATCTTTTCTCCAATCTTCCTATGATGGTGCAGATGCCTGCCTAACATGACTGGGGAGGCAGACACCCATTTAGGCACAGGGCAGCTCTGTTTGATTGTTTCTATTGTTTCTATTATGCTGCAGGGGAGGAGTACTGT
This sequence comes from Nycticryphes semicollaris, assembly GCA_013400055.1. NCBI lineage: Eukaryota > Metazoa > Chordata > Aves > Charadriiformes > Rostratulidae > Nycticryphes > Nycticryphes semicollaris. The sequence continues at coordinate 116,602 of VXBJ01001899.1, forward strand.
GTTAACAAAGATGAACAGTTACAAAACAATCTTCAGATTCAAAAGGTTAGTGTCACTTGTTTGTTAAGCAGAATTTCTATGGACAAATAAACCTTGGTCTCTTAATGGTTATGCACAAGGGGTTATGGCTATTGGGTTTGATGTAACACAGTGAATACACTACATCATGAGGTACCTGTACTGCATAAAAAGGAGACAGACTTGTAAAGACATCTAATTTTTGAGACTAGTTTGTAGAACTCAATACTTCAAGAAATAAGACCATAATAAGATAGGGTATCTTTAAAATAGCTTGAAGACATTTAGAAATACAAATTGCAGCATCAACATCTGTACTACGTTCTGTTGAATTATTAGCACACTCTGATTATTAGACTACATCCTTGACTCAAAATTTAGAATATTCGTCTCAGTTACATTCTATTTATAGTCTTCATAAAATTAGGCTGCTATCCTGCTGTGCCTGAGGCGAGCTAGTTCCTTTTGGCAAAAACAGATCATGAAAACAACCCCCACGTAGCTGTGCTCCCACTGCTGCGGTTCTATCTGAGAAGTTAAGCTGCCCCGCTGCATTCTCCTCTCAGCTCAGCTCAGCTGAGCACCAGCTCCCTTCACTTGGACAACTATCTCAACGCAACTTGTGTCTATGGCTACTTATCTGCTTCCCCCAGGCAGGGACCACCTTGGCCTACTCTCCAGATTTGGTCAATAATGATCTGCCAGAATTGCATCCAGAAGTTTCACCAGGAATTTCACCTGCAGTCAGAGTCTCACTAGGAAAGGGTTTGACCCACTCCTTAAACTGACTACCAGGATGTTTCTACATTATTAGTGTATGCTTTGTAGTAGGTTCCTGATCCAAGGAACATAAAACACTCTGCACGCTCCTTTAACTGCAAAATTAATATCTTAGCTACTAGGAGCTACCTGTTACCTAAGTTCATCCTTAGATAAGGCAAAATCTTAGCATTTCCAGCAGTCTGGACTACTGAAAGAGCTAGAGGTCTGAGTGTTCTGGAAGTTCAGCAGCTCAGTGCCACACACTCTATAATTCAAGCTAAAAAAATCAAGCTAACTCACTGTTAACTCGAAACATAGGATTTTATGGCCACAACAACAAAGACAAATACCGAATGGAGTTGTTTCCATCATTTCAGTAAATCCCACCCCACATGTATCTCTGTGATTAACAATGGTTTGGATTTCTTTTTATCCTGAGAAAAATGCGTAATACAGCAGGAACTACAATATAAATGTCACTTTTTACAAATAATAAGTGTCAGCTACTGTAAACTCTTTCTCCAATCTCAACTAATTCCTAGAAAGTATCAAAATATATCTGGAAGACATATAGGACATTAAACGATGGTAATGGTTTGGTGGGCTATCTTCAAACAAAAGCTTTGCCTCTGGCTTTCTTTTGGCAAAGAGAAAGAGGACCCAGAGCTGATGTCATTGAAATAAGACTCAAGAATTCTTTGTAGGATATATTGAAAAAAACCACCACTATCAACATCAAAAAATCCAGTAACTTTCTGTGAGAATTCTCTTGCCTGTTCAGTGACAATTTCACCATCTGCTTCCAGATCTTTTTATTCACAGGAAGTTTACTGTCCAATGGTAATGTATCATTGACACTTTTGCAAATAATTTTTGACAATTTACAGTTGACAAAAACTGTCAGGTCTGCAAGTACTTTCATCCTTACAAATAATATCCCTTACTTCATCAACAGCAAAGTGCCCTCCTGTCATATCATTAAGAGAGTGGAAACTAAATGGCTTCTATCAACCAAAAGTGTATAAAGGTAGAAGGAGGAACTGGAAACCAAGGAAGGATTTCTCCCACCCAGTCCAGTACAGAGAGGGGAATCTCTGTCAAAATACTAGTCATTTTCTGAAAAAAACCAAACCCAACCCCAAATGATAAGAGCAATTATTTAAACTGCGGATGGGGAAAATATCATCAAGTTCTAAGATATAGTTGTTTTTATGAGATTTTCACTACAAGAAGTCAGGTTGTGCAGCACAAACATGTTCCCCGTGATCTTCTGATTATCTGCTTTACTTGTTTATTCTCTAAATCCTTTCTCATGGAAAAATCAGGAATTTTTTAATATCTTTCTTTTCTTGAATTTGCTAACTGAACAAAGACTAGCATTAGTTGTTAATGAAAACCTGGCTTCTTATATTGAGTAAATCCATAATATCATGGTTTTGTAGTTGAAAATATGCTGCCTCATTAATTAGCAGCATTCTGAAGACCACAGACACAGCACTGGAAAAAAATAAGTTCCTATCTTTCTCATTGTATATAAGATAGTACTGCCTTTTTTGCCTAATCAACATAATAACTTTTTTTCTTAAAAAGAAAAGCACTGAAAATTTAATATGAGAATTTTGTATGTGCTTGACTCTTACTCCTTCTCTCCTTCCCTTCCAGTATGTTTAGTGAGCTGAGAATGCTTCACCTTTCTTCCTTTGCGCTCTCCATTTGAAAATTCCATGTACATACATGTCAGTAGATGATAGCAAACCTTACATACATCTTAAATAACAGGATAAGAATGCATCTGGTAAACCTTAGTGGCTTGAAACAATTTGATGCTTTCTTTATTTAGTCTCTACAATGACACATATAGAACATAGTGATGGAACCAAAAAGACCTAACAGTTTGCAAATGGCATTCGGAATTTGGGGTTAAAAAAGTAAGTTGCTTAATAATAATACCTTAATACGCTTACAATAATTTTCCTTTATTTCTTAAATTGACACCTAAAATGAGAGATTCTTGAAGAAAAAATGTTATAAGAGCTGTTTCATGTAACCGTAACTGTGAACCTCATACTACATATTTTTTTAGATGACTAAAAAAAGCTGCAAATTTTTTCTACTAAAATAATACTTTAAAATACATGACACTCTAGTCATTATCATCAATAATACAGTAATGAAAGTGGAAGACAGTCTATGACAGTGGTTCACTTGGTCCTACAGATACTATTTCCTACCTGGGAAGTAATGAATAATTCAAGAATCAACAAAGTAGAAGAGTAGAAAAAAAAGGAGAAGAAACTTTTAAAGCACTTTTTGTAATGTACCAAAATTAAGGCAGCCTTTTCAAGGAAGGAACATACATGAAGTGATACCTTCTGAAAAGCACATCTGTGTCATTTGCCACTCACATAATAGTGCTAGGAATCAGTTTTGCTGACTGATTTCTTTTGCTACACTAAGCAAACCAGCTTGTCTCCCTCCTCCCATTTGCTTCTCTGTAAGCAGGGGATACTATTACTTGAAAGCCTTATAGATAGGAAGCATAGTGTCTAAAGTTTATGAATTTAGTTATGCAATATTAATTGAATTATTAATAATTTATATTGCACTATCTCATAGGACCACCATCTGTAATCAGAATCTAGTTGTTGCAGGTACTTCTCTTGGAAATAGGGGGACTGAGAGCTGAGTCTAGTCTAGACAGTGAGTAAGTGGAAATAAAAGCAAAGCTGGAGAGTGGGAACAAAAGGTTGCAATGGCAGCACCAAAACAGGTATTAGAACTTGTTTTCCATCTATTTCCACTGATGCTCTATTATAAAAAATGTTATCTTGTAATCTAGTTTCTTTGCTAACAGCCATATCCTGTTTTGAGCCATAAATCTCTCTTCCAAAGACTCTCTTGGATATTTCTCAGCTCTCTCAATCTCTTTTGATTGAACCTCACTTTCCTCTTGCCAGTCCCCGAATATCTGACAATTGTTTGTTGTTACAGACATTCACACCCTTTACAAACACTCAGTTACATCTATCCACACAGTTTATTTCTGACTGGCACTTATTTATTCGATCATTCAGCCTTGGATTTCTATTAGCTCAGTTCTCTTATGTTATAAAAGATCTTAAATTAGACCTGGCGTTACAGACAGTTTTCAGGGACTTCTAGTATGATTCTTGTACATCTTTAATGTTTATTCCCTGGGCATGCATAAGCACTAATTCACTCTTTCATTTGCTATTTCAACAGAGGTCCACATAGCAAGAGCTCAGTCTAGAACGGGAATCCCACTAGTAGCAGGAAATATTTCACACATATATTTCAGATACTGCAAAACTCCACATTACGGGAGACACATCATGAAATGTGCTCACATGAAATACCAGAAATACACACTGGTAAGTACGGCTTTTCTACAATTCAATATTTCTAGAATTTTTAATTCAATAGTATGCACCTTGGTCAGCTAGAGATCTGCCCACATGCTGTGCTAGGAGCACATATGTTATCAAAAAAAGGCATGATTCTACTCCAATAAGGGCATATTAAAACTCATGAAAAACCAGACACATCATTGGTCACACTGGAACGAAGATATTAAAGCATACAATCTTTGAAACTGCTCAACGTGAAAGAAGCTAAATTAACTTAAGGTAAGTTTTGCCCACCCATGTTCTGAGTTTGTTGATTGTATTATCCTGAAAATAGTGTGCAATTCAGATCACAACTACTTCTCATATGCCTTATATATGTTAGCCCAGGGCAATTTCTTTGGCAGAAAAAAGCTTGTTATGGCAAGCATTAAATGCATCTCATAAGCCATGGTCGCAACAAGTAGGGTTTAGCATGGGTCCAAAACATAGGCACTGTACATGACTCACCAATTCTTTAAGTATCCAGTTATTTTCTATGCCTCTAGCTAAAAGCAACCTGTTTTCTCACCTGTTAGCTAGTGTCTCCTGACAAGTAGAACTCAGCTGCTCTAAAAAATTTATGCTGCAGCAGATTGCCACTGAAGTGTAGAGCCTGCAAGAGTTAAGCCAGCTGGATACTTCAGTTCCTTGTTTCCTTAATTCTTCCTTCTTACCAGAACGAGTGCAGAGTATATTGGAATTTTTTACTCAGTGGTCAGAAATTCATCACCATTTGAATACCATTACCATGTAATACTGAATCAACACTTCCAGTTTATTCAGAATATGTTTACAAACATCATACACATAGCAAAGTACCATCAAGTCCAACACACTCCCGACCATTTATCTTTGGCTCACATGTGCTTTTTATTGCCTCCAGACATGTCCTTTCCCCACTGGATATATAGGGCATGAAGGTTTTTTGTTTAAGTAATCTGAATTATGTCTCACTTGTGTAATGCAAAGTAAAATTCATTGCTGCTCATCTGGTGAATGACTTCTTAGGTAGCTTCAATCTATGCACAACCATAAATAGGCAAAAAGGAGGGAGGCGTTAAACATTTTCTTCAGAAAAAGTGAAAAGAAATGCTCAATGGTCATAGCTATGATCTTATATACAATCTTTAATAATTTTAGGGAGATAAGGCCTCTATGGATAATACCACATAATATGACAAAAAATTCAGAAGCTTCAAAAAAACCCAGTAGCTTCAGAGTCCAAACATGATAGACAGATCTTTCTGAAGGTTGACCTAAAATCTTTCAACGAATCTTGCCTGTGGAAAAAATGCTGCCAATTACACATCTGAAAAACCTTGTGGAGCCCACTGTTTTGAAGAAGAAACTTGAAGTTACTAAGGAAAGAGGAAAGGGGTGATTAACAGTCCAGCTTGGTAAATACTGTGCCAAATACTGTGCCAAATACTGTTTAACAATTTCATTAATGATTGGGATCAAGCACACCTGCAGGAAATTTGTAGACAATACAAAATTGGATGAGTGCTTGATACACCAGAGGGTTGTGCTGCCACCCACACAGAGTGATAAAAACAGGCTTGAGAAAGGAGCAGGCTTGAGAAAGGAGCAGACAGGAACCTCATGCAGTTCAACAAGGAAAAGTACCAAGTTCTCACTACAGGAAGAATAACCCCAGGCTCCAGCACAGGTTGCTGTGGCTTAACCAGCTGACAAGCAGCTTTGTGGAAAATGTCCTACGGCTCCTGGTGGGCATCAAGTTCAACATGAGCCAGCAATGTGCCAATACAGCAAGACAAGCTCATGGTATAGTGGCCTACGTTAAGAAGACAGTGCCAGCGGGTCAAGGGAGGTAATCCTTCCCCTCTGCACAGCACTGGTGAAGCCACACCTGGACTCCTGTGTCCAGTTCTGGGCTCCCCAATAAAAGAGAGACATGGGCATACTAGAGAGAGTCCATCAAAGGGTGACTAAGATGATGAAGGGTCAGCAGCATCTGTTCTATGAGGAAGGGATGAGAGATCTGGGACTCTTCAGCCTGAAGAAGAGGAGGCACGGACCTAAGCAACCTGCTGTAGTTCACACTACAGTCCAAGCCTGCTACTTCAGCAGGAGGTGTGGACTAGATGATCCCCAGAGCTCCCTTCCTTCCATCCTTTCCTATTCTTAATTTCCATAAAAGTAAACATTATTCTGCAATTTCAGTTCATTGGTTCTTACTCTGCCAAGTGTGTCCATTTCATCAGCCTGGATCAGTTACATAGGTTGTGTGGAATATGCAGGCTTAGAATTCATTGTCACAGATCTGCATAGATATAACTTGTGAAGTGATAATGGTGTGATATAATTTGCAGGTTCATAATAGTTTTCTTCTATGCTATCAAATGTAATGTTTTCTCTAGAAAACAGAGCTTCTCATCTATTGAAGTGAAGAAAGTGGTGTCGTACAGTAAGAACAGTTATAATTTAAAGGAGACTTCAGGCCATGTAACTCTTTCAGTATGCTTTCTTTTCCTTTTTTTTCTCTTCTTTGAGCTTACAATTATTGTGGGGGATATGTTGAGTATGCACAATACATCACTCTCTATCCTTTTCCAGAGGTCACTGATTGTACATCATCGACAATCTGGATAAAGCAAGAAATTTTCCTGACATGATGGAGAAAGCTCTGTAAGATCAGATGTCTTGGAATAAAGATCAGCCCATAAGGCTGTAGTATACATTGCAGCCTAAGAAATTTACCCATGGTGAAAAAATTGTTCACTGGTGGGTTGTGGTGGAAGGAGCAACACAGGGCCAATGCTTTGACGGAGGTACAGGCAGCGGTTGTCAAGAGCACAAGGTTACTCCACCCGCCATGAATCAGTTTAGGAGTAGGTTGTTACCAGCCTTAAAGTAGGCAGAAGTAAAAAACAATAATCAAGTTTACAAACTCAGGTATTAACAGTCACATAATCACCAAAACAAAAGCAAAGCATGAGCAGCAGAACTCAGCCTGACCAAACACTCCAGCACTAAGCTATGCTAACTTTTGTGATAGACTAACTTCTGCACTCATGTTAGTTAGCAGACAGCTATCTTGGATGCATCAGCATGCGTTGAATCACCCTTTTTATCACAACATGCAAATATGCAGAGTCAAGACATCTGAACTACAGGTCAGCAATTTTCATAAACTTTCTCTTCCAGTGCTTACCAGGAATAAAGGCCAGCTCCAAGCCTGGGGCTTCAAAACAGAGCTATGTATAGCATTACATAAGAAACCTCAAAACTGCCTATTTTCTCTACTTTCATACCTTCTTTCAGTTTTCCCTTATAAAACTGCTTCTTACTAGCTGATTCCCTAGAGATAATTTTTTTTTTTTCCCTGGAGATTCTTTTAAAGGAAGCTAAATGTAGGTGTCAAGCTACATGTGAAAAGCTCTGTGCCATTACTCACTTGCATTCTCTGTATTGAAACTCCTGGCATTTCAAGTCACTCTGTGAGTACTGGAGTTCTTGTTTCTAGGTCACCGAATCTGGACAATGTGGAGGACTTGAATATAGTCTGCAGAGTAACAGGGCTCTGCACTTGAAACAATTATCTGAGTTTTCTTTGTTACTTAAATGAGAACCTACTCATCACTAGACTTTTCAAAATCACAGCACATTATTATGGTAGAGAATGACTGACAAGTTTGGTTGTGGGGATTACAGGCACTATACATATGTGACAAATCAGCACCATTAAAAAAATAATAAAGTAACAGGAGGGGGGTGGGAAGGGTATCCCAGAGCCTAAATGAGAGCTGGGTTCTGCTAACTATCATGCTCAGTGATAATCTTTCCTTTTTCTCTCAACTTACAGGATCTCATCTTACCCTCAGCTATTTAAAATAATGAGTCCCGAACTTTCACAAGAGAGCCATGAATGGAACTGTTCGTATCCACTTTTCTAAAGTGGAAAAACAATTTAGAGACTACATCAGGAAAAAATAACCCCCATCAAACATTCTGCAGAAAGTTCAGCTGTAGGTTTTGTCTCACCACCAAAAAGATGCACTAGGAATTTGTAATACTCAGTTTTGAAGAAATGCAAGTCATTAATAATTATATGTTTTTAAGGAAAGAGAGAAAAATTTTGCTAAAGAAAAATTTAAATTGTGAATTTCTGTCACCTTCTAGACTACTAAACACCTGCATTATTATTACTAAAAAATTCACTTTGAGCAGTGGTGATTGACCACGCTAAGTACCATGCATTTTCACCTAAGTTTACCCTGATGAATTTAAGTATGGGTCAATTATGAGTCATAGCACCCTTATTCTTCCTTTGAGTATTAAAAAAGCAGTATCTCCCAGGGCAGACAAAAGGGGAAATGTAATCTTTCCTTCACAATAGCTCTCTTCTCCTTCCTTGTTGTGACTGCAAAACATAGTCTCTTTCTGAAAATGAAAAGCAAAATACAAACATGCATAATGTTATTTCAGTACATTACCAGTGGATGAATAACAATATTGCATCTTTGAGTTCATAAGGCAGAAAATTGGAGTATGACATATGGAAAAATAACTTTCCTCCCATGCTGTTAGCAATTTCAAAAGAGACAGCATTTGGGGATTCATGATGCCAAAGTAACAGTCCCCTCATCGATTCATTTGAAATCCTACCAATACTACATTTTATTTTAGCTTTCAATAAAAACCATCAAGCCTCCAGCCTCTTTTAGAGAATGTGGAGAATGGCTATAAATTACCTTATGGTAACTAAATTTAAAACCACATTTTTGATTTTTCTATAAATTTGCATTATACAAGGCTAGCTTTACAAACAAAACCCCAATCAAACATTTTCTTCTTCTCAAAAGTCACTAAGCAAAACCAAAAGAAAACAAAATTTTCCTTAGTTTGAGATATACACTGTGACACTGTTACCATTTAAACCAGTAGTGAGTTTCTGAACTAAATTCCCATATAGCTTCCCTCACTAGTTTGGTTTTTGAACCAGTGTTGATGAATATGAATTAGATTCCTTTTGGAAAACACTAAATAGGAAGATCTTTTCCCTGTGGTTTTCAAATGTGTGCCAGTCCCAAGTGGGGACACAGCTCTGATGAATGGGCTGTACTACTGTATCATTAAGTCCTCTAGGATGTAATACACAGTGTGAGTGCAAAAAGATGGTCTGAACCTTCCACTGCCACAAAAAAATAGGTGGCTGTGTTTTGTGTATGTATAATAAGCCAAACTGAACTGGCTTTCATATTTCATGTGATTATATCATCTCAAGCCCCTTATAAGGCCCAGATCTCATGAACATACAAATATGTAAATTCTCCCACTTTATGTGCCTACTCTACTTTCACTTGCCATCCCCATAACTCATCTATTGCTGTTCTCTTATTTTTATTGATCATTCTTTTTCTAATATTTTCCTAACGACAGTATCTTTTAGGAGACCCTTTGGTCTCCTGAAAGATGTGGTTTGTTGCAGTCTATGGCCTGGAAACAGCAAAGTTCATAAAAAGGTGTCAAAAGAAGGTCTAAGCCTTCTCTGATGCCAGGTAATCTGGTGGCATTACTAAGCAAAAAGAGGATAAATGATTGGGTAAGCTGGTGGTAATATCAGGCAAAATGAGCATAAATGATTAACAAAATCAAAGAAAAGGAAAATCACTGAACTGATGCTCTGGGACAATAGCCACACTCTGTAGATGTGCACATGCTATGGCTGTCTTGAACAGACCTTTTGTGTAAGCACACCACCACAGATCCTACTGCTTGCTTGGATGCCCATGACTGCAGACTAAGCTTTATTATACAGGAGAGCCTGGACGAGATCTCATCATCTGGGGTTGCATTCTTTGACCCTGCATCAACTCTCTGTTGTGTGTCAGCTAGGAATATATCTGTGGTGTGGTCCTGACCACAGCTGATGTCAACAACCTCCTATGCCAGTGATCACAGTTCCAGAATAAGTATTTTATGCATATTTCTAGAATGGGGACAGTTGGTACGAGGGTCTGGGAATTTTCTGGTGGCTTCAGCCACCAGCCACCACTTCAGCACCAGGTTTACACTGTGGTTTGGGTATTATTCACAGACCAGTAGGTCATGTAGTATTGCCACAGATGGGTAGCTATATTCTCCAGATGATCCTGCTGCTGCACAGAGAGGTGTCAGTATCCTCTTTTAAAGCCAGCATGATGAATAATACAGGCATCGTGAATTATTCCAGTATGGGAAGTAGAGATGTCCCTAAATTTTCCTTGGTACTCTCCCAAGGTCTGCATATCAATAGCCATTTTCTTACCTGCAGTCTACCCTGACCTTGCTAGCCATAACTTGTATGGTTTAACAGTGTCAAAGTTACCCCACCAGGGTGACAGCAACTTTCTTGAACACAGATATAGGCAACCTCCTGAAATTTCATCAAAAGCAGCAAACTCAAGGCAAAAGCTCTTGGCAAAAGCTTTTATCTGTGCTGCTCTGCATCTGAAAGCTTTGATCCCATTGCTGACTATTCAATGTTCCAGGGCCAAAGTGGTCCTTGTATGTTAGGATATTGCCGGCCTTACTCCCCTTTTTCTTTACCGTTCTTCTTTGGCCACCTCAGAGTCAGCAGGAGATTCAGGCCATGGTTACTGTGGTGTCATTTGGAAATACACAGAGACAAACAGAAATAATGGGAGAAATTGAGCAGGAACAAAGGTAAGTGCACCATCGTTTGCCGGAAACAGAAGAAAGGGCAGTGTGGTACTCCTTAGACTACTTACACTACACAGTCAAAAGAGCAATTATTGTTTGTGAGGTTCCAACCCTATTCACAACAAATCTGTTGTATGGAGAGAACTGGTCTAAAGTTTGGCTGAAGTGAAATGCACAAAGTGCATGTCACATTAATGGAGGATTTCAGCTCCAATTGCAAGAGTGCAAGACTTTTCTTCCTAATGTAAACATAGGTCTAGTAGAGACATATCTCGAAACGATCTCTCTGCTCAGTAGTCCCACGATGATGCAACATTTTCTTTAGTTGTTTTAAATTGCTTACTCAAGTAGACAATCAGAAGCCAAATAGAAAAGTAATATTAAATCTTTTGCCTTTTCCTATTCAATGTCTCAAATTTAATCAAAATGTGTAGGAAAATATGTATGCACATTTATTTATGTAAATTTTCTAGACCATCTTAAAAAGTTTAAGTCAATTTTAGTTTTATTACTCTCTTAAATTAAATTATTTGTTGAATGGCTGATGATACAGTAAATGAATGAGTTTCATAATTAATGATGTATTGATTCTCACTCTATCATATCTATTTTTATTCAGTTTAGATAGGTAGAACTCACTTGTTACCACATTCCAGATTTGAGATGCATGTCATGTGAATTCTATGTTTATCTCCAGCAAAATGACTTCTCTGAATCAAAGACCTCCCCTTTACCACAAACATCTCAATTTACCTCTGTTGCTATTGAAGACCAAATTATTTTCTGGAGCACTAGTACACAAGATTCCTAGACACTTACAGCTGTGTGTGTCCATAGGGAATCACATGTTTTTAGAAGGAAATCAGTCCAAATGTTTCTTTAAATGCAAACATCTCAAAAATGAAATGTATTTCAGAACATAATCAAATATTTTGCTCCTGAATTATAATGGGCACATGAAAGCATCTGAGTCATCTTGTAAGCAAAAATATTAATTATGAAGAATTATGAAGCATATTTTAAGTCTCAAGTCAATCCTCTGATGGAGCCATTTTCTCCTTTATTAATTGAATGGTAATTTTGTTAGATTAAATTAATTGTTTAATAGATTCCAGCTGAATAGGATATGTAGCATATCAAGTTTGGATTTTTTGACTCTTCTTTTTCTCATTTGTTTATTAAGCCCTGGTGACAAAGTCACTAAATTGGGTTTATCACTTTGCCTGAGAAGCTGAATTAGGAAAACTTTGTGAGTTTAGATAAGGAGCCTACTGATGTGACACAAATTCTTTCCAATGATCCATTTTTATGGATCCCTGAGCAGCAAAATGAAGTATTATTTCAATGCAAACAATTGAACAGCAGGCAAGCCATTTTAACCAGCACCACAAATATACTAGGCTCTGAAAACAAAATAAATGACAGTGACCATCTGCTGACATAGCCATTAAAATTAGCCATGTAATTTTCGCAAATTATTTGGAGACAATGCTGTAATGGTTCACAGATATATTTGCACGTGCTTACTGTTTTTACGGAAACAAAATAAATTTGTCCCAGTACAAAGCAGATTAAAACCAAGATCTTGAACTTGCAAACATCTAGCTTTATGAAATCAGGGCATGGTTCTCCAGTCAGACTAAGCCATAAAGCCACCTTTGACAAAGAGGCCAAGTTTATTTCATATGGAATGTGTCCTTCCATTAGGCATCAGCATGTGTAGGGAGTACCCCAAGGGATCCATCTCCCCTACAGTTATTGATCCACCTCTATAAATACTTTCTCTTGTTTGTGACTTTCTGCACCACTGTGTCTCTAGTCTTCAGGCCCTAAGAAGACACTGGTGTATTTTATCAATGATCTTGCTTTTTGTCCATATACTAAAGGAGAATTTCTAACTTCAAATCAATATCATTATCATTATTACAGCAAAATACATGGAACATTGTTTGCTGGCCCTTGAATATATGTTTTTGGCTATCAGACTTGTAAATCCCACTTTCCTTATGGATGCTTTTTATATCATATTGCTTTCTATACTGTTCTTGCTGTGATTTATCCTCTGCTTTAACACTATTACATTTAATGAAAAAAAGTTTAGATGTAAAAGTCTTGAAAACCTATTGGTTTAACTTCTGTTATCAAAGAGGCACAAAGATATTCTTCACAGTAAAATGAAACTTGCAAGGAACACAAGCCTCGTGTTCCTCCTTGACAGTCGCTTGCAGTGCTGTTTTCATTACATATATATTCATTTGAACTGAAGCAGACAGAAACACACCTTTATGACTAACTGGAGATTAAGACTGTCAGATCCTGAGTAGCAATAGCACTGCCTTTTCATAATTTCTAAGACCTTCTATTTTCCTCATTAGCATTTAAATACATCACCCAGCATTTTGTTATAAGCAAATACTTCACTCTGTTTCTTTGCAGATATTAACATCATTCTTCATGGAATCATAGAATCATAGAATGGTTAGAGTTGAAAGAGACCTTAAAGATCATCAAGTTCCAACCCCTCTGCCATGGGCAGGGACACAACCTCCTTCATCAACCTAAAGTCCACTTTCAGTACTTCTAGCTATTGATTAAGAAAAAGTTATCTTGTTGAAAAGAATATCATGACAGGTATTATGACAAGTAAGAAAAATACCTAAGAATCACTTTACTAAAATAATTCTCAAAGCTCTAAGTAAATGAGACCTGAAGCTACTCCCACAGGACTGAAGCTATCATTGTCTTTGGGTTTTAAGAATCCACTAATAGATCCGGCCTAGAGACACCTTTAGTGCTGTGCCACCCACCATGCACTGAGAGATGGCATTCTTGACTGAGAGGATATTCAAAGGGAGGATGGCAGACACTGCTCAGTCAGAAGCAGAGTGCACATACCCAGACTCCACCATTCCTGATGTTGTACTGTGTGCTCTCCTTTCAGACTGTAGCTGTGCTGTTTGAATGAAAGGTTGCTGAGGCTGGCTGCAAAGAAAAGGATAGCAAGACGTGAGCGCAAGGGCTATGAAAAAAATGGATGCAGACCTTTTATTTGAGGTATATAGTGCTTTCATGTAGCATAGACAAAAGCCTCACCACAACCAAAGCATCCTAAGCAAGAAACCCACATTGATGGTATTAGACAACAGAACCAGGGATCCTGAAAACGGAAATCATCTCTTGATTTATAGAATCATAGAATCATAGAATCATAGAATCATTCAGGTTGGAAGAGACCCTTGGGACCATCGAGTCCAACCATCAGCCCTGCTCTACAAATTCCTCCCCTACACAAAATCTCCTAACACCCCATCTAAATGACTCTGAAATTCAGGGATGGGGACTCAACCACCTCCCATTACATTGTCCATTTCCTTCTAAATTTATGTTTGGGATCTCAGAGCACAATGAAGTTACAGAAAATCTTTTCTGTCTGATTAATATGAAATAATTTAGTCTCTGTGCTGTAGAACTCCACTGAAGTGACAACCTGCAGCAGAAAGGACTTTATGACTGTGAACCGTAATGAGAGTCAGTATAAAAAGAAAAAAAATAAGACAATATTGATAATTGTAGACAGACAATGAAGTATGAGGGAAGTGAGAATTTGCCATCCAAGACAGAAACGGTCATTTGAAAACTCTGCTTACATACCAGTGGGTCGTTATTACTTTTCAGCAGATGGCACTACAGAGCTAGATTTTATGTGCAAGTCACTTGGAGTTCCACAATAGGATTGCCTCCCTGTTTATACATGCAGCTTCACGAAGGTATTTCACACTTTGTAATTGTTTGAGAAACAATCGTTCGAGGTTGCCAGACAGAACTCCCTCTATGAATGCAGATTGTTCTTAAATTGTAGAAATCAGCAGATGTTTACAGTCAAAAACAAATTATAAAATATTTTTCAAATGTAATCTGACTATCCTATATTTAAGAAATACATTGTGAAAACTGCACTGTCAAATATCACTAGGCATTTACTAGAACACTGTGAGCTGTCAAACACCAAAAAAGCACTGGAGAAAGAATAAAATCTTTTTTGGCATAAACACCTATCAAGACTAAAAAGCAGATGCAAATTGAATAGATGCTATCAGGGTCTTACAAGTAAAACACATTTTTTAAAAAGTAGCATATTCTCACTGAGCAAGGAAAAAATGCAAAGAAACATTTTTTTCCTGCTGAGAAAAATAGGAGCTACGATAGAAGGAAAATCACCCTCAGCTAAGGCAAGAACATGCTATGTCTTGCAAGAGTGAGAACAGGAAATTTCAAGCTATTCCTTTTGGTTACATGAGGCAAGCTCTCCCAACAACTCATCAATACATTTTAATTTAAACGAAAGTTGCTTCTTGAGGTAAATACAACAGTTTATAGAAAATTAAGTCCGCTGATTGAGAACCCAGTCTTCCAAAACAACTCAAGGGGGTTCAGCACAGCTAAAAGTAATAGTTGCGAATTCCACCTACCCAACAGCATTTATTATAAAGAAATTGTACTCTGGTCTTCTCACTCCCAGTTTAGTTCTCCAGCTTCTTGGGATTGCATTGGATGCCTAAACTGCGATACATATTTTAGGTGCATCAACATTGACACCTGGAAGACACAAAATCCTTATCTGAGCTGGCTCCAAGAAAGTCAGAATGTGACAATTTAAAAAACCACAGCTGCTTCAGTTTCTTTACATCTTGTGCGAGTTCTAAACCAAACTTTTCACTCCCTTTTCTTCCTGAGACTTTCATAATTTTCCTGCTTCTTTGGAAAGCACAGACTCTCTAAAATATTGAAGTATTGAGGCTTTTATGGAATGCAAACTTCAATTTTTTCTCCAAATCTAGTGATGATTTCAAGTAGAGAAATTTACCTTAGATGAGAACAGGAAAATTGCTAGAGGAAAGTTTAAAAAAAAGAAAAAGATACAGACAAAAAAAAGAGAAAGTGGTATAGTAGGACAGTTTCGCAAGTGCTGCAGATGATCAAAGAAAATATATTATGACTGTGTATGTCAGAATTCATTGAAAGTGCTAATAATAGCAGCATACAATATGCTCTACATCTAAGCCTATTATTGCAGACTCTGATAAAAGAAGCCTTAGTATTTTAACATGATTGAAACACAGCAGATGTTTTTGAGAGATGTCTGATAATCACGTTGGGCTCAAAGCAGAGGTGCTTCTGCTTATGCAGAAAGCAGGATGGGTGAATTTTTCTATTGCATTAG
Organism: Nycticryphes semicollaris; assembly: GCA_013400055.1. NCBI lineage: Eukaryota > Metazoa > Chordata > Aves > Charadriiformes > Rostratulidae > Nycticryphes > Nycticryphes semicollaris. The sequence continues at coordinate 132,676 of VXBJ01001899.1, forward strand.
TTTAGTTTTTAAACAGTTATACAGATCTAACCGAGCAGTGATTATGAGGCCATGGTTGAATGATATATTAAGCATCAGCACCATGTCAAGATACTCCTTTATAGTCTAAATTTGTTCTTTACTACATTTCATAGTCTAGCATCCTCTGTTATGTTATTTTAAAGCCAGCTTTATTCCTAAAACTTCTCTAATATCACAGTTGTATTTCTATGGTTAACTTTCTATGGAGAGACCACACAGAACTCAGGCTATGTGCCCTTGATTTTCTGTATGTGCCAGACCATCTGAACAGTAAAGGCAGGAATTAAAGCAATTCAAGCCAATGTGATTCTTTCCAGGATTTCAACAGATTTCACATAAAGCATGAGGAGAAGAAACAGTTAGAGCTTTGTAAAATATTTCAGAAAACATTTCCTTTACTCAGGTGAACTTTTGCTTAGAGCACAGAAAATATGTACAGTACTTCATATTTCTTAATCTTCAATTTAGACTTTGCTTTTGCTTACTGAGGTAGCACAGCAGAAGATAAAGCCAGATAAAAGAATTCTTTTTCATATAATGCCATTTTACCTGGATTATTTTAAAATCGTATCTTGCTTCCTTCGGTAAGTCAACCTGTGTTGTCAGTTTTCCAACACACAACTAGTTCAAAACAATTTATATTAACTCACTACTTGCTGAAAGGAAAGCCGCGACCATTGTATGCTATGATATGCCTAATAAGCTGTCATTCTCAAATAAGAAATTCTCATTATCTACTATATTTACTTCCTCTCATAAAATGATTACCCACTCTCATACAACAATTTTTTTCTAGATTCTAAAAGTTTTAGTGCTTTTTTGCCTGTTGTCCTGGAAGTAACAACGTTTACTCATTTATGTCTTTAGATCACAGCTCAAACAGCTATTTTTGTTACATGGCCTGAGAAAATGTTAACTTCTTACTAACTGAATCACTACATACACTATATAGCAAGCAATGATTCAGTCCTGTAAGGCACTTAATACATTCACCTCTCATCTCAGTGACACGTACAGAACCAAAACTCGGCACCAAGCCCAGAAACTGTAGCTTCTTGATGTGCTGCTGCACATCAAAATATGTGATAGTACATATTGATGACACTTAGATTTTCTGTAGGAACCTTCTGATAAACATATTCCAGTTTTAGGCACTGTTTGGCCCAACAAGAAATTCACCTCTGCCTTAACAAAACACAGCTGTTACAAAAAGTGCTCTCAAATGTCACTTTCAGATACTAAGAACAGAAAGGGGACTTGACCAAAATTGTATGAAAAGGGAAATGTTGGTTTAAAAGTTGGTGAATTTTAAATAACTGTGCAACCTTTTGCCAGCAAAAGAAAGTCTTTGAGTTACATAAGCTTGGCTGTGCCTATTTTGTGAGGTACCTGGAGTATCATGTAATATTTTTTTTAACATGATGCATTTCTTTTGCTTCTACCTTGCTCCCAGTACATTCTCCTAAATAATCAAAAGACTGCTTCTAGTTAAATCAAATTGTCAGTACTGATTTCAATGGCAGCAGAGATACCAGCACAAAAATGAGTCTATCCAAAACCTGAATTGAAGGGTAAGCAATCACCGATCAAGGTGTTAACCTTCTAATAATTCTTACTACTAAAATATATGTGGACCAGGTGGTACAACTGCAGTATAATGCATGGTTATAGTTTTTCCTGTAAAAATACAAATTTGCCTTGCTTACTTTTTAAGCTAGAAATATTTTTTCTGCAAATCAATAAGATACATAGTTTGCAAGGAAAATATATGGCAGAAAAAGACATAGAGAGCCATTGAAACTGCATGACATTCAAAGGCATAAAACATATTCCAAGGCATTAAAAGGCTTATTTATATATTTATGATCATACATTTATGGTTGTTGTCTGGTAATTAAAGCTGTTAATATGCCCAAAAAAAAGGAGTTTTTTAATTAAAGCGATATACTTGATAAGTAGCAATGAGCTTGCTGCTTACCAACAGTTACTTCTGCATAAGGACCAGTAGTTTGGCCATGCTACACAGGGTTATGGTAAAGAGAGGACACTCTTGGACTACTTTCTCTAATTCAAGGTTAATCTGTAACTGATCGGCATTTCTGCATGCTCACAACAGGTACCTAATTTCGTACCTAATCATGGTCTGCTCTTGACAGAAATTTTGAGAAGAAACAACAGCCAGTCTGCAATTCTCTGCCCCCAAAAGAATAATATTCTACTCAGCTACGTATGAGAGAAACCCAAGAGCATCTGCTTTGTGCTTATTATTTTCTTACACTCTCTCCCTTGATGCTTCACTGCAGAAAACACACTGGATTTTTTTCAGAAAACATCAAAACTGCTATACACAAGGGTTTGATGGTAAGTCAAAACACAATTTTATAGCATTGAGGGGTGTTACATGACCTTGCTTATGGTAGCTGAACTAGACTCTTGCATCCTGAACTTATTAAAAATACTAAGCCTGTTTCTAAGACAGCTCTATGCCACAAGTTGGTGATTTTTTTAACGATGCATCACTTTCGACTTACGTCCCTTGCTGGCTCAGATTTAACATTTTACATAGCTGGTCTGTTCCTAGGGAAGACTCTTAGAACTTGAAGAGTGTTAGAGTACAACGTAACCTTTTCGGGAAAGAAAAGATTCTGTGTCTACCTCGTGACAACAAATACAGCTCTTCCTCTCTCAGTGTTCTACCCTTGCAATCTGACCAACACAAAAGTTGCCTACTCTTTCTTCAAACCTTTCTATATAAACCACCACTTGGCTATCTATGTTAAAATTATATATTTGCTGGCTTTAGTAGTGTCGTGGTTTAACACCAGCTGGCAACTACAAACATGCAGCTGCTTGCTCACAGCCTTGCCAAGGCGGCTGGGGAGAATGGGGAAAAAAAGAGTGGAAAGGGAGAAAAGAAACTTGTGAGTTGAGATAAAGACAGTTTAATAAAAACAATAACAGAAAAAGAGAAGTAATAATATTAAAAATAATAATGACACAAGTCACTCTCACCACCTGGTGAACTGACACTGTTCAATTGACATTGATCATGGATTCCTGTCCCCAACCAACACCTATTTATATACTGAGCATAAACCTGTGGCTGACGCATCCTGGAGCAGTCTGTTCCTGAAGGACTGCATCCTGTGGAAAGGACACATGGAAAGGATCCACACTGGAGAAGTTTGTGAAGGGCTGTCTCCCATGGGATGGACCCCATGCTAGAGCAAGGAAGAATGTGAGGAACTCCCATTCCCCACCCCTCTGTGCTGTTCAGGGGCAGGAAGTAGAGAAAATCAGGGGAGAAGTTGAGCCCAGGATGAAAGGAGGGGTGGGAGGAAGATGTTTTAAGATTTGTTTTTATTTCTCATTACCCTACTCTACTCTGATTTTATTAGTAATAAATTCGATTAATTTGCCTGAGTCTAGTCTTTTTTGCCTGTAATGTTAATTGCTGAATGATCTCCTTGTCCTTATCTCAGCCCAGGAGCTTTTCATCATTTTTTTCTCCCTGTGTACAGCTTAGTATGGGAAGTGATAGAGCAGCTTGGTAGGCGGCTGATATTCAGCTAGGGTCATCCCACCACAAGTACACTTGTACTGCTTATGCAAACACATTTATTTTTTTTTTTAATGAAAAGGTATTTCAGAATTTACTTAAACTCTTATGGAATTATTATATGCAGATTTTAGGATAAGGATAAAAATCTTTGCAAGGAAACAGGAAAGCAGATTTCTTATATCCAGGCAGAAACCCTTCTTTGCCAGAACACTCTACTTGATCTGCACACACACTAAGAGATAGGTGCCCACAGCACTCCGTACAACCAGCCAGTTAAGAATGAACGAAGCTCTGTTTGTGGTTTTGATTTTTAAGGAGGTCAAGGTTTTCTACATTAGGAAAGTGAACCAGCGGTTTTGCCAGAGGTAGGAGTAACAGAAGATGCTGCCATTCAAAGAGTAAATAAAGCAGTTGTTCCTTTGTACAACCTACATTAGAGCTTCTACCTCAGGTAGAACAGATAGAGTTATGCAGAAACAGAAAGATACATATGAGATTTCTCAGTGAGAAATGAACGTACATGTGGAAACTGTATTATAGGGCCCCCCTATACCGCTGAAGGTATAGTGAAGGAGAAGTAAGTAGATCCATATATCTGACAGACAACCATAGGCTGTTATAACAGTGATCTGCCAGGTGTGCAGTGTGTGTGTAAACCTTGAAAAAATTTAAAGAATATTTTTTTCTGGACAAACAAAATTCCAGAAGTAAATTTATCTTGAGTGTGCAATTTAGTTACTACATTTTCCAAATAATTTCAGGACAAGATTAACTTCTTCAATAAAGTCTTTTACAAGATAAAGTTGGAACTCTCCTTACAAGACAGAAATAGCCTATAAAGGTGCATTTTGTGAAAAGGGAGTTGGAAGCAAGTCAATATTACCTCACCAGCTGCTCTTACAGTTTACAAACATATGCAATTTTCCATGTCATTGCTATTGTGACTGAATGGCAGAATTGCAGACCTCATAAGCTAACACCCTGTTATGCTGCTAATGAGTCTCAGGCAAGATTGCAAAACCAGTTGTAACAGACAGGTTCATAGACTTCTGTCTAATACAGTGTAAAAAATATGTATATTTAAAAAACAATATCAGAAGAATAAAAGCTGAAGTTTTAAATATTCCTCTTTCTTTGAATTTTTACAGAAATGAACTCTGAATAAACATAGTATATTCCAGTATAAGACAATCAAGTTTGCCTAGTCTGTTGGCATAAGGGGGATTACACAGGAAACTTCACATAGTGTTATTCTGTATTGATCCACTAGTTATCTGTGATTTTCAGTGTTAGTTAATCAATAATTAATGATTTAGTTAATACCCTGGATAATTTAGGGCTACAGTGATTTTGAATTAGCATATTATAACTACTGCAGTTGAGAAACTTTCACTGTATATATGCCTGTGGTATCTTGTATGTCAAGAAAAAATATACGCAAAAACTCACGTAAAATAAAAATAGACCAGAACCCAATTAATATGATTGACAAGTTCTTCATGGAATGCCTAGATACAATGCTTAAAAGAAAGCCTTCCCCAAAACAACAAAAATAAAGAAGAGGTGGTAGATTAAGCGAAAAATAGATATTGCGGAATTATGAATACTGTTCTCTAGTGAAAGGGGTTTTTTCAGCACCTTTTGAGTCTGACCATGATATTTACTCAACAAGGGAAATGTTGGTGAGTAAACTGCAAGTCAGTTTGTAAAATTACATTTTCCACCCTCCAGAGAAGGACTGCTGACCACCACTGTGCTAGAAGCAGGGTTTTCCCATCCTGTCTGGCTGACACTACTCTGCATATGCTTTCATTCACATATAGAATGGATATCCAGTGCTGTAATGCCTGAATATTTTCACCAACAGTCTAGTATTTTTCCTCTTTCCCTTAGTATTTAGTATTTCATTAGTCATGGTTGCAAAATAAGAATAAAAAGTTCCCTCACCTCTGTCCCTCAACTAAAATATGCTGAATATCCAATGCATCTGTTCCTGTGGTATAAAATTTGACCTGTTGAAACAGTAATAATAATCAGAATAGCTTTCAGAAACTTTGGATGGTTTTCAAGGGGGATAGTAATGGGACACCAGAATTACACTTCTGACTCCAAGAAGCACTTAGTTATTTAGATAAACTAAACCAATATTGACTTCTGTTTCCTGTGTCCTGAATAAATAATCTAACCAGCAGACAGGCAAGAAGGATGGTCCAAACCTTTGCTTTCCATTGCCTTTCTATTGCCAGCTATGACATATTTCATCTCAAGTCTAATGTAATCATTTCCTTGACACAAAGACAGTTTTTTCTTTTCTTTTGCTCAGGAAAATTACTAAAAAAAAAAAGGTGATGCTCAATGTAAACATTTTTTAGAGTAATTTTTTATTAAATTGATGATGCTTTCATTTGAGTTAATCTTCTAGTACGATAGAATATGCAAAGAAAATACAATGCAGTACAATTCTAAATTTTGAATTTTTAAAACTTGTTTATTTAGTGCAAAATCTTAGACTATGAAGTTTTTATCATAAAAAAATGTAACATGAAATTATTGAAGAGCTCTTAGACAGTAACTGTGTCTCTTAATCTTAGCAAAAAAGGCATTTTGGAGTGAAATTACCGCCTTTAATAAAGATGTAAGGTTCTTTTTTATTTGCTTTATTTGTTTTCCATAACATTTTTGTTCATAACATCACTATTTTGCTTCTATAGAAGACATTATTTTGCTGAAATCATGCCACTTCCCCCAGGTGTTCTTAAACGTATGTTTCTTACCAGGAAAACTAAATCTGTAATGTTCATTTTTAATTAATATGATATGTACTACATCCTTTTTATACTGTTTGGGTATGTGATGTTTAATTTCTACACATGGAAGACTTTATTTAACATTAAGTACTAAATATACTAGCTGCTTCAGATGCTCTAAATAAAAGTCTTTTGAATTAAGATCAGAGCTTTGCAGTAAAAGCAGTAACAATTCCTTATCTTCAGTGAGGTATGATCTATCCCATTTGTTTATAAATGCATGCCACTTATGTCTGTATTATATCCATAAATGCCCGTGACAGCAGCTTTCTTTTTAAACTCTGATGCATTGATTTTTCCTGGTATATTGTCAATAGCATTGTTAAATATATTAATGAATAATCCCCAAATTTTAAATGAGTAATGTACACTAAATACTTGCTAGTATAGACTTATTTGGAAATTCCTTGAAGGTTTGATAATCTTTAGTAGTTTATAGTTCACACAATATTTAGAATTAATAATTGAAACTGCTTTATATATCACAGATTATAGTTTTTGAAAGAGCTCTTGTGCAGTAGCTGTCCTGGCAGATTTGTTTAAGAGTCCATACTTAGCTCTATAGTGGTCAGTTTAGAGTATTTGGGATAGTTCCTTTCAGTAAAAAAATCAAAACTGCCTTGCTTTTAATATAAGCATTGTTTAATAAGATACACTGCTGATTTGTCAATAGTTTTAACAGCTGAAGTTAATGAAAAGTAAAGTGTAGGTATGCTATTTACTAGAAAATATAACTAGAGAGATGAAAAGTTATATGCTGTATAGTATGCTAACACAATCACGAGCAGTTTGGAGGTTAAGGGAGAAGGTCCCGAAACTTACAAACTACATCAAGAAAGGAATCAGAGAGGTCTATATATGCTATGAATATGTCCATCTCATTGGGTCACAAGAAATCACAGGTCACTCTGCCTTATCAGAGTAGTGGTGATCACAAAATACTAAAAGCAATGCAAACTCGGTTGAAGAACTTATATTCTTGTCTCTTCCTTCCTCAACTGACTTCTCAGTTTGGCTTTGTCAGTTTCTTTTATATTCCTATTTGAAGAACCTAGAGGCTTTATGGATTCACTTTCATGTACAACAGCATCTGGAGTGATTATTTTAATTGGATGAACACCACTGATTTTGTGCATACTATAAAAGACTATGTTCCAAACAGCACTTCCTATTCTTTCATGTTCTTTTACAATTTTTCAGCTTCCCCGCTCTCTTTATTTTCCATCTCATGCCCCCTCTCAGATGGCACTGTGTAAGTGAGGCCATGAAACCTTTGCTTGTTTATGTTAGTTGGGCCCACTAATTAGCATCCCAAAGACAAACTAACAGTTAGGTTTGACTTCTCATTAAAACATCACGGCAAAGTTCATTACCCTGATGCATAATACAGCTGCCACATTTATCTGGAATTCTAAATGACTCAGGAATGCAAGAGAAATTCAGAAAAAATTTTCAACATAATGCTTAATAGGAATAGCAAAATGTTACCAAGAACTCAAGAATAGAAACCAAAGTGATAAATGAATTCTGTATACTTTACATGAAAAATCCTTTGAGGAAAAAAAAAAAAAACCAACCCCAAAACCCACCAAAAGCGGCATCCTCTAAGTAAATGATGAAAAATTCTGTAAAAGATTCTCCAGTATTTAATACTTTATCCTAAACGGCTTCATAACACTAGTTGCTTAAGGGTGGTAAGAAAAAACAGCATTTGTAAAATATGGAAATTTGATGATTCTTGACAGAAATACTTTTGGGAGTAGTTAACAGATGTATGCTTTGTCTTGCACATAATGATTTCTCATCTTAAATAAGCAGTGCTGGCCTGATTTTTAGGAAGAATATTTAATGCAGCTGCCAGGAGAGGAGGTAGGGGACCAGACTGCTCCCTCTGATATACAGCTGCTCTCTAGAGCCTCTTGCCTCTGAATTCAGACCTAACATGATCCAGAGATGTTCTGGCAACACCTCCTTTCCTCTGTTAACATCACAGCCATCCAGGAGCCATTGCAGCAGTTGCTTCCTATTTAAGGATTTACTTATATAACACTGGCTGCAGCTAATTGACTTTGGTTACCTGCCAGCTGGCCATCACGAGAGCTCCTGAGCTCACTAAGGACAGTCCGTATGACAGGGCTCTCATGCAGGCTATGCACATATGCTTCCTCCTGCCGTTTTCCTGTGAATGAGTGGTGATGCCAACAACCAGCTGATTTTCAAAATATCCCTTCTCTAACTCTGCTGCCACCTCAAAACCATGGCCACATGCTGATCTCCCGTGATGTCTCAGCTCATGTTGGTGCCTAGTTAGAACTCCTGTTTCAGCAACACCAAAACATCATTTAGGTGTTGCAGGCTTCTCTGTGAATGCTACAGCTCTCCCTGGGATTTAGCCATAATCCTAAAGACAAAATATGTATACACAGTATGCAGTGGCTGGGATGGGGAAGATACATCTGTTAATAAACTCAGACACTAGAATATTTTCCCATACTTAGATCACCTAAAGGAAATGTAGAAGGAAATTACCTTCTCTCATAACATTTTCAACTCTTTAAATTGCTCTTTCACATGCTAACAGAAGAGAACAGACACGATAACAGGAGAACATTTGGTTAAAATAGAATAATTTGAACAAGGAACATTTTGTCACAAATAAAATCCTAGAGGGCTTGGTCAAAATTTACAATGTGATGAACTCTTCAAATTACATTTAATTGCAATTTCACTAGCTCAGTAATAGGTAACATGATTGAAAAAGCAACTGCATAAGCCCCTTAATTTCTTCCCTGTCAGCATTTCAACTGCGTCTATTTAATTATCAATATTACCATAGAAATAAAGTGTAGAATCACAGTGTGAAACAGACTGTCATTGGGTAATGCATTTTGCAAAAATTCATTCAAACAAAATTAAGGTTTTGTGTATCAGATTCAATACAATGCAGTTCTGGCCTTTGAAATAATCTAAAATGCAAACTTGTCTCCTGCTTCCGATACAAGAATTACAAGGAAGCAGTGGATCATTTTATTACATAAGATCAGAAAGCAGCCAATAATGCAATATTTAGACAAAAATATTCACTTAAGCATCTGACAAGACATCAATGTACCTATTTCTTTCTTGAAACACATTTTGTTGGTATGAACTGTCATCAAAGGGAATTTTCTTTTTTTTTAAATGCCACACACTTAAAAGCTGTATTCTGGTTAGATGTGCACATCCACATTTCATTTTTGGAAGAATACAGCTGTAAGTGCAGGGAGAGAATAGTCAGTCTGAGGCTATCCATGTTATCTAACAGACTGCACAGGGAACGTGCAGCTCATTGCTCTATGTAGATGTGTAAAATTCTGGAGGTTTTTGCTTGTTTGTTTCGTTGTGTGGTGGTGGTGGTAGTTTTGTTTATTTGTTTGGTTTTTTTGATTTTTTCCTCCTGAAAAAAATATATATTGTTGTGTATGCCTTGTCTCTCCTATTTCAGAGTTCTCCCTAAGATGGCTACATGGCTTATACATTATTAGTGCATGTAAATTATTCAGCTGCTTTTAATGGCACATCTACTTTCAGCAGTAAAAGAGGGACAATCAGTGAGACCTACAGCTAAAGTAAAGAGGCTGCAAAAGAACATCTTTTGAATATTGTTCAAAGGTATTGAGTCATTGACCCTAACCTGTAACTGCAGACAGCAAAATGCAAAAGTGGGTGCGCTTTAGAAAGGGGACCACCTGAAGCCACCTCTCAGGTAATACAAGAAAGTGCCTGACATGCACCTTTTATGATTATGGGTAGATTTCAAGTGAAAATGTTATGTTTTCATTAGGAGGAACAGGGGTGTATCACATGAAGTCAGTCAAAGGGGAAAATTTTGCAAAGGTCAAATTTTGCAAAGGTTTTGATTAGGCCATTGGATGCTCTTAAATGAATTATTTAGATAAAATAACTGGAAAGATGCGTGAAGAAGTTTGACAGAGAATTTCCTCTGGATGTGCTAAATCTTTTGCTCAAGGCCATGGGAGTTATGGGAATGGAGAGGATCTGGATGTGAATATAAGGCAATTTATAGATGTATGCTCAGAAAAAGTTGGGTAAACTGGCACCTGTTGAACTAGTCTTCAAAACATGATGCTTTGCCTAAAGAAAGAAAGATAAAAAACACATATTAAGGAATAAGGATGACAGTAAGGAACAAGATTGTCTACAGATTACAGCTAGCAGCACAAAAAGAAATTTCCATGAATAGCCAAAAAGCATTTTGCCTTTTTTCCTGTATGTGAGATAGCTTGCATTCTTTAAAACATCCTGCCTAGACCTCATGACATACAAGCACTGTTTCTTGACACTCTGTTTTGATCACTTTCAATTAAATTTTAGATTCCACATAACTGATAATTTCTCTGAATATAGTCAAAGAATGAACCTTAGTGTCTCCTTATGGTCATGAATTTCTGAAAACAAATCTTTCAAATATGTACACTTGTTTATACAATTCCCAGACAATTTCTTTAAAGATCTTTTGTGGTATTCTAGATACTAGAGTAATTTCCTTTTCCATAAATAAGTAAAGTGCAATAAAAGCAGAATACACTATAACAAACAACAAAAAAGTTGAAATTGTTCTTTCTAAAATTATTTTTCATTAACTCCAGGAGATTTTTATTATGGATAGATATTGGTAGTATGTAAAGATTACATATCACCAGCAAAACACAAGGAGTCTTATGAATAGTTATAAAGAAGAGATTTCCTATTCTAAGAATGCAGTTTAAATAGCCTGTGCATGCATACAAGAAGCAGAGGTGGACAAGAATGGATAAGACAACAGGAGGAAGTCTAAACAGGATTGTGTAATACCTTAGTAATGTTACAGATTATTTAGATTTCCAACTGTCTAGCTTGATAACATTTACTAAATGAAGAATGGTGCTGGAAAAGCCTTAGAACAGATGCAACTTTAAGAAAAAAGTTTTTTTAAAAAAATAAAATCACAAAGAACACTCATGTATGTTGTGAAAGACTTCAAGGATCCCTTATTTTGATATAATTGCAAAAACTATAACACAAAGAGTCAATGAAAAGGTTAATGGTCAAAGACCCTCTTTCAAACCTATGTAAGTGGTGTGATTCTTTTTTTACCCAGAGTGCTTTAAAAAAAAGACCGATGACTACAGGACAAGATTTTCATAGATATGCATGAAAACCAGAAGACCATATTCTTGCTATTTTAGTCCATATTTGTCTGAGAAATACTTATCCTTAAAGGAAGAAAAAAAATAATAGTAATGAAACACAGACATCACAGCCAACAGTTGCAACTAAGCCAAGCTGAAATCTTGAAGCCACAGAAAGCTAGCAATCAGCAGGTTTCTACTTGCTCTGTAGACAATGTCTGGAGACAGTCACCAAACCTGTTGATGGAATAAGTACAATCTTCATGGCTGTAGATGCCTCAGTTTTTAACACTTAAGTTTGATTTAACACTCTGCCTTAGTTTGTACAGTTAAAATGGTGACCTACTATTTTAACCATGAGGTCTAGAGAACAAGTCATATGAGGAGAGGCTAAGGGAACTGGACATGTTTAGTTTTGGGAAGAGGAGGTTGAAGGGAGATCTCATTGTGCTCCACAACTACCTGAAAGGAGGTTGTAGAGAAGTGGGTGCTGGCCTCTTATCCCAAGTGAAAAATGACAGGACCAGAGGAAATGGTCTGAAGTTGAGGCAGGGGAGGCTTAGATTAGATATTAGGAAGAATGACTTTACTGAAAGAGTGGTCAGGCATTGGAACAGCCTGCCCAGGGAGGGGGTTGAGTCACCATCCCTGGAAGTATTTAGGAAACATATAGATGTGGCTTTTCAGGGCATGCTCCCGTGGCCAAGACTGTGGGGTGTTTTTGTGTATGTATGGTTAGACTCAATGATCTGAGAGGTCCTCTCCAACCCTGATGATTCTGTGATTTTGTGAAGATGTACAATTGAACCAAAGAAAAGTAAACTGTAAAAAAAACCCCAAAACTGTTCTGCAAGACAAATTACAAGCAGAATATCTGAAGGTCTTAAAAAAAAAACAAACCCAGAAATGAGTGGAGGCAGATAATGTGGTAAATGGAAGACAGAGAATTAAAATCAAATGAGTTTAAAAGCATGTAATCGAGTAATAAGGACTTGATTACAGCATGGAAGTTGCTGCAGGCATTTGGTGCTGTCTTATATCCAATTAAATAAAATTGTGCACAAGGGATTGCAGAGCACCAATCCAAAATCATCCAGAAAAAACTATGTAAGAATTCTGAATTCTTACTATTTCTACACAAACTCATTGATCACAAAGTGAAAAAAAAAAAACCAAAACCAAAAGTCACTGCCCCTTTTAGACTAAAAAGGTGTAACAACATCTATTCCAAGAACTTTTCCTGACTACCTTGGGAAATAGTAATTTAGAAAACTGCTGGCTGGTTTTGCAGACCAGCTGGTGACTAAAGGAGCCATAGCTTAATTAGCAGAGCCCCTTCAAATCTGCACATCTAGTTAGCACTGATTTTCACTAGGACTAATGCTTAGAATGGCCTCAGCAACCACCTTCAAGCAAACTTGCCAGTATCATTTCCTGAATTTTTGAGAAGGGACCCAAAGCCCCATCTGATTCTTTACTTGCCATTCAAGTATGAACCAGTCAATATTTCCAGTAACCCAGGGTGCATCTGTTTGCTGACATTACAGGGAATAGGACTTAGTGATTCAAGCATCCAGTTGTTCCTAGGCCTTGTGCAGCTACCACAGGTGGTGTTATCATATGAATCCAGTTATCGTATAATTGGATGTGTCCTTAAAGGAGTGTAGTCTTTCACATCTACAAGTCTCATTGTAAGCATGTTTCAGAACTGCCGATAAGGTCAGGGAACTTCCATCACCCCCCCAAATGTGTATTTATTATTGGTGTGGTTTTTTACCATTTGTTTCTCTGTCAATAGCCACAACTGTTGCTGGATTCATCTTTTCCCCTATTTACTCAACTATGTTTAAAGATACTTTTGAAACATTTGGGATTTTTAAGTGGAGGACACCCTTCNAAATATTAATCCTAATGCCAATATTAAATATACAAGGATTATTCTCAGCCAATTTTGTCAGCAGGAAGCTGTGCACTCCCAGCAGTGGACAAAAAAGTGTTGGACACTGCAAGTGCTACAGCTTCAGGATGAAGGGAAGGCCTCTGGCATCTGGCACCAGGGCAAGGAGTTCCTGAACCATCACATTCAAGGAAAAGAGAGAACTTCTCAGCAAATTTTATTATTTATATTGAATGTAATGTTCATGGTATGAAATAATCCTGTTGGCCAGCCTGGGTTGTCGCTTGGTCTCACTAGAGTCGTCTAAAAGTGCCGTTTTCCCAAGCATTATCTAGAAAAATTAGACCTGTGTTGCTCAAACCAGGACAAAACTATAGAAAGCAGCATCAGCATATTCCAGCACTGAAAATATCCAAGTAGACATTTGACAGTCTGGAATTACACGTTTACTGTCCACTATACTTGCTCATACTTTTGAAGAAAAGTCAGTCATCAGCTATTCCTTATAAATAGCTTTTTCTGGGTAGACCTACAGCCAAAAGTACACAATGACAGTCTTGATTTCATGTCATCACAGTTCTTTAATAACAGGTACAGCTGCCCTCATCAGTCCTGGTATAAGCCCTTTTACCTGATGGAGCCTCAAGTCTACAGCCTGAACCTTTGATAGCAATGAGCTTTTTCTTTGAATTCTCAGAGTGCGGTTTTTTTTTTTCAAGCTAACAGCCTGCCATGAATCAATATTTAACATCACCATCTCTTGTTCAGAGCCAACAATATGCATATTCACAGTACTGTTGCCTCCATGAAAATGACACCGGCTTATCTCAGGAAAGACAGCAGAAAAGAGCTGGCAGCAGAAACTGCAGGTTGAGTTCTACCGGAATTCAGGTGCTGCACCAAGGTCAAGTTTCAGTCTTATTTAACCATATCTTTACATTTGATACTTTACTGGAAACAGAATTAGAATATGATAAATACAATATAATCTCAAAGAGAGAAGACAGAAAAAGATACAAGAGATTCAGAAGTGAAATAAGAATCAGCAAGCAGTTAAACCTAAGGTCCTATTTACACTTAGAAAATCAGTGAAGTCCCAGTGATCCTCTTGCAAACTGATAGGGAAACCCTCACCCCTAACCCTATCAAAACACACAACTCTAAGGCTTGCTCTCTGCAGCTTCCATCCTAGTGAAGCCTTCTCTTCCCCTTTTAAAAGGCCATCCTGCAAAGAGTCAGTCTGGAAGAATGACAGCTGTGATAGTCCAGAAGTATTTCCTAATACTTATTCTAAACTTGAGGCAGCCTATATTTGTTCTAAACTTGCGACTAAATGGGGATCACCTGTCAGGATGAGTAAATCACAGACTTGGTCTAAACACTATGCAGTCCTCTGCTACACCCACAACTGCACATAACAGGAACTCCTGCAAAGCATGTTACAGGTGACAATAAAAGGCTCTCCAGAACTGTGACAAGACACACTGCATCACATAAATGCATGTTGCTTTAGTGAAACCTGTTTGTTAAATAGTCTAGAATGACTTCTGTCTTTCTGCAAAAGATTTTATAAGTGATTATGACCAGATCCCTGAACTGCCTGAGGCATGTGGCCTCAGCCTATGCTTTTAAAATTAAAGATAAAAGCCTTCTACTGCTAGAGCTGTCAGATTATTAAATAAATTGAGCACATCCACTCTGAGCATTCAATCTTTCTTATTAAAAATGCTACATCAGTGCATAGCATATAATTTAAAGAGCATTTTATGGCTGCCATTTTACCTCGTCCATATAAAGCCTTCTAGTATATTTTCTTATCATAAACTCAGTATACATTCCTGCACAACAATGAGTTTCTTTCCAAATCAGTTCCTAATATGGTTTCAGCACCTTTTGCATATTTTGAGCTAGAGCATGAAATAGTAAAATTTGCTGCACTGCTGACAGTGACATGGAGGAAAAAAATCAGTAAAATGAACTGCATGAAAACAATTAGAAATCCAGGCATAAATGAACTATCGATAACCTCAGAAAAAAAAGGGACCTACCACCAGATGAGTGGTGAGCAGACTGCTACTTCAAATAAGTAGATCAAGCCATTCAAAAATATTGATGCTCCCCTTCAAGAAAGCAACAATATTATTTCTGAGAGAAACAGGAGTGGTAGAATAGGTCATCTCACATATTGTCTTGATGGTACAACTGAGTGCAATAGTCTTTTAACTTCATGAAAGCTCAAATAAACTCAAATCCAAACTAAAATCACTTTCTGTTCTCTTGGATATCTATCTGAAGTGCACTAAAATAAGACAATTAAGAGCAACCAGTTAATCAACTTTCTAATATGTACACCTGGTAACATATTTTTTGAGTGTTACTGTATTCTCTGAGTATATGTAAATATATTTAAAATCCTATCTATGTGTTGCCTATCTATGGCAGAAAATTTACAACATGAAAGACTGGGTCTTCCAATTACTAGAGTCACTATTCATGATATGAGAGGCTGTGCTTTAGTCAGGTTTGCGTTAGTGTTGATAGTGTCCATATGGACAAATAAAAAATAGTCATGGGGAAACAGCTATTTAAAGTGCATGAAGACATACTGGAAGGAATGCAGAGACATCATCTGAGCATCCATAGATGAGATTAGGAAACCCAAAGCCCAGCTGTAACTGCTTCCAACATGGGATGTGAAAGGCAATAAGCAAGACTCCTATAAGTAGATAGGTGACTAGCAAGGCCAGGGAAAATGTGGGCCCATTGGTGAATGAGGTGGGAGCCCTGGTGACACAGGACTCAGAAAAGGCTGAGGTACTGAATATCTCCTTCATTTCAGTCTTTACTAGGAAGATTGTCTTTCAGGAATCCCAGGTCCCAGACATCGGGGGGGAACTCTGGAGAAATGAAGACTTGGCCATGGTGGAAGAGGATCGGATAAGTGAGCAACTGTTTAAGCAAACTGGTCACACCTAAGTCCATGGGCACTTATGAGACGCAGTCATGAATGCTGTGGGAGCTGGCCAATGTCATTGTGAGACCACTCAATAACCATTGACCAATCATGGTCATTGTGAGAAGAACCTGAGGACCTGAGAAAAGCAAAGGTCACCCCTATCTCCAAGAAAAGCAAGAAGGAGAACTGGCCAGGGAACAACAGGCTGGTGAGTTCAGCTTCACCTCCGTCCCTGGGGAGGTGACGGAGCAGCTAATCCTGGAAACCATTTCCAGGTATATGAAGGTAATGAAGATGACTAGGAGTAGTCAACACAGTTCACCCAGGAGAAGTCATGCTTGACCAACTTAATAAAACTTAAAATTTTTTGATGAAATGACTGGCATTGCAAATGAGAGCAATAAATATTGTCTGCCTAGATTTCAGTAAGGCAGTCTCCCATAACATCCTTATAAGGAAGCTGGTTAAGTATGGTCTGGAGGAGCACACAGTGCGGTGGATTGAAAATTGGCTGAATGGCTGAGCCTAGAGGGTGATATCAGTGGCACAGTCATAGGTCAGTAACTAGTGGTGTACCTCAGGATCAATAGTGGGTTCAGTCCTGCTCAACATCCTTATCTGGATGATGGGATTGAGTATACCCTTAGCAAGTTTGATGATGACACAAAACAGAAGAGTAACTGATACACCAGAAGGTCATGCTGCCATATCTGCCATTGACTTCAGCAAGCTGGAGAAATGGGATGGCAGGAAAGTTTAAAGTTCAGCAAAGAGTCTGGGAGGAGTGGCTGACACGCCAGAAGGCTGTGCTGCCATCCAGTGAGACCTGGACAGGCTGGAAAGTTGGGCGGAGAGAAATTTAATGAAATATAACAAAGGCAAGTGTAGAGTCTTTCATCTGGGCAAGAACAACTCCAGGTACCAGTATAGGTTGGGAACTGACCTGTTGGAAAACAGTATAAGGGAAAAGGACATGGGGGTCCTAGCGGACAGCAGGATAACCATGAGCCAACACTCTGTCCTTGTGGCCAGGAAGGCCAATGGCATCCTGGGGTACATTAGAAGGGATGTATCTGGTAGGTTGAGAGAGGTTCTCCTCCCCCTCNGCTCCAGCAGAGGGATTGGACTAGATGATCTTTCAAGGTCCCTTCCAACCCCTGATATTCTGTGATTCTGTGATTCCATGAAAGAGAAGTAACTGTCTACTCAGCACTGGTGAGGGCACACCTGGAGTGCTGGGTCCAGTTCTCAGAGACCCTCTCAAAACTTAAGAATTGTTAAAAAAAAAAACATTACAGATTATGATTTTTTAACAAATTTTCACTAACTGGATTTGTATAGCAGAACTTCCTGGACAACTTTGACAGCAAAGCATCTGAAAAAGATGTCTTGAGACTTCTTTATGCATTCGTGTACAACCACATACACATATGCAGAACTTGGAATGCATCAAGTCTAGAGTTTAGAAATTTTTTCACAGGGCATCGCTATCCGTTTACATCACAATCCCTTTACAAAGTTTCTGGAGGTTTCTATTATCTCAAATATGTATAATTTTGAGTTTATATTTTTCAAATTTGCGTAGCTAAGAGCTCAAGACACCAGTGGTTGCCACACTTTGCAGGTGTTTGACAGGCAGATTACTATGATTATGAAAAACAAAGACTTTTTATGTAGTGTATCTGTGCCAGTAATTACAGAAATTCACCGTACCTTACTCGCAAAGAGATATTTGATAGATTTGTCAAATTCATCAACATTCAAAAAATTTTTACAGCTTCATAGAGTGAAAAACCACACTGTTTTGACTTACATTGCAGTATTTATGAAAACAAATCTTTAATTCACCATTTTTCTTTCTTTTGCATATGTGCATGTAATATAAGTCTGGGCAGTTCTGGCTCTGCAATCTATATAAACCTCTTCTAACAGAATTGATATCAAATCTCAAACAAAAAACAAGGAAAGTTAGTTTTCAGAATTAATATTAAACTTCTGATGTCCTTTCAGTTCATCAGTTAAAGAAAACTTTGGAGACTGCTTCAATTCTTCTGGGATTTCTATTTTTTCAAGATATATTTCCTGAAGAGTACAGTAAAGACGTAAGCATGTAAAAAGCTTATTCCTACCAACAGCATCCTTAAACAAAGAGAGTCTCTCATCATGCTGGCAAGACATTTTACAAGAGTCCTTTGGGGAGTGGAGGAAAATGTGGCACAGAAGTATGACACAGCACATCACACTGCTCCCTTCCCTCTAAGAAACTGTAGTTTTTCTCGTTAGTTTGTCAAAAATACGCTGATAATAATACAGTTGCTTCCCACACATGAAGAGGAACCTAGGACTTTTCTTCCAGTGTTAAGACACAAATGTCATAATGTTCCTGCCACCTGCCAAACTTGGAAAAGTCATTCTACTAATGAATCCCACCAGGGAAAACATTGCAAGCTTTCTCTTCCCTCTAGCCCACTACAAAAGACTTAATCAAAAGAAAAGGAATGCTCTAGAGATGAGAAAGTTGAATTACATTTTTTTCCTCCAAGGTTCTGCATTTAAATAGTAGATGTTGAACATAACTTCAGGAAAGGGTTCTTGTCCAAAACAGAAACAACAACTCCCTCTCCTACTCCACCTCTTCCTCTGCCAGACCAGCAGCATGTCCTTTCAAAAACAAGGAGAGAATTCATCAGTTGCCTAGCACTTCATGTAGTTACTTTTGCAAATGGAAAGCTAGTATATGCTAGTGATCTGATTTTGTAAAGCTTTTGTTTGCACTTTTATACCTAAATAAAGATACGTAGGTACAAGAAAACAGCAAATAAAACTCTGTAAGTATTGTCTCAGAAACACTGTTGTTACAGAAAAGTCAGAATAATGTCCAAAACTTGTATTTCTCTTTCTTGATAACTCTCCTACATGCAGTCTTAATCATAGTATTTCCTTCTGTCTCATAAAAGTTTTACCTGCTTACCTAAATACTATGCAGTGATTTTTAATGGATAGTTAAATAATATTTGTGAAGTCTCATAATTTTATCCTCAGGATAAAATAAAACATCAGATGCAATGTTTCCCTATGATTTTAAAATACATATTTCTTCCTATTCCCTCTCTTCCCAAAATACTTCAACCACATCCTTCTAATTACAAAAAGAAATACTCAGACCAAGATTATATGATGGGTGATTCTTTTAAATCACTTACATTCAGAGAAAGTTACAAATACTTATCGTCACATGTAAATCCACAATGCAAACTGAGAACAATTTTGGGATGCATTAGGTATATCAAAGTATTTGCATTCAATAGTGTAACTAATAGAGGCTACAAGTATACAATAAATAAGCTACTCATATCCAATTCTAAATTTCTAATATGTGCATTGGTGTATACATACCACAGAGAGTATGAAAACAATATAATCCATATGCCCTTTTGTCTTATCAACTCACAAGTGGACACCTTGAGAAACTGCCTAGTAAGGAAGAAAAGAAAGATGGGCCAGCACAGATGAAATGAAACCAACTCATCAATCATGACTAGTAGCCCTTGTTGAACCAAAGGCAAGCATCAACAGCCTTTCTCTTTAAACAGAAAACAACCCAACAGTAAGGGAAATTTCCTTCTCAGACTTCAGAAGAAAGAAAAGAATCCTTTTGAATTCTGATTCTCTCTTTTGCTACCCCTTATTCCTTTCTGGTTTTTCTTCCTTCAATGAGAAGATGGGGAAGAAGGAAAAAAACGCAGTCAGACTATTTAATGTCTTCTTTTTGAATTCAAAATCCAGTAACTGTTTACAAAAATGGCCTTCTGTGGCTTCCACTTTTAATCACCTTTAATAGCCGATGTATTAAGCTTACTTATTATGAATGATAATTATCTAGTCACATTCTTCTTTTATTTGTGTCAGTTAAACTCAATGGATTTCAATCTAGTTATTCTTAATTTACATTGTTGCCAGGGAAAGGAAACTGAGACTCATTAGCACAATCAAAGGTATGAATTAAATTTAACATTTTCTTAGAACACCTTCTTCTGTTCAAAATGCTTTTGCTTGACGCGAAATTAATTAATTTCTTGTAATGTCACTGTTCTTTCTATTTTAGTCCTTTGCTATTGTTCATTTTCTGAAATTAAAAATACAATTTCTCTTCAGATGTTCTTTCAACCAAAGTAGCAGACATCTGTGTCTTCTAGTATGGGAATGAAGGGGTTTGTATGGTGAAGTGAAGATTTGTTGCTATTTCACTGAATTTGCTATACTGATCCTTTATTTAAGGCACATAATGAATTACTTTAGTTAAGCTTCATAAACAATGTCCTCAGTAGTGGAACTGGTTTGGCCCATCTTCAATCCTGAGAACATTTTTATGAAAGAATTAAATACCCCTTAAAAATAAAATTAACCCTGCCACAGGCAAGTCTCCACAACAACATACTACTTGCACAAGAAAGAAGAAAAAAATCAAACCGGCTTCTGCTATTTCCTTAAGGATCCACCTACCATTACATTTTGTTTAGAATTTAAATTTAAATAGGTTCACAAAACTTTATTCTGATGGCAGAATTACCTGTAGTGTATATATTGTATTTATTGTAGTGTATTAAATGCTGTAATGAGCAGTTACACTACAGGCAAAATAGACTTAGTTTCAGTTTAACCGACACTGTTTCACACCATCAATTTTACCAGAAGCATTACTTCAGGGTACTAACACTGAATATTACAGAAATTTCCAGGAAATTACCATAATTTAATAGCATAATTTGTGAGGCAAATACTGTGTGGCTCTTCACAAGGTATTGTTGAAAATAACTCACCAGGTAATGTACACCCAATGAATAGTAAATGACTACAAAGCGTAGGGGAAAGTAAATACCAAGCAGGTATTAACTCATTCCACCACTGAGTAAGTGAGAATTTTTCTCTTAGAGTACACATAACCTGAAATTCTGTGCATATAAGTACCATAAGTAAAATGTTAATCTAATCTAACCAAGCAACAATTAAAGCCTCTTTTTATAAGTATGTAAGCAGAACTGACAGATTCAATTTGATTCCTTTTGCAAGAGATTACTGAGCTGAGAATGTCTCAAGGGTGTTCCCAGAGCAATTGCTGGAGCAGTACATACAGTTTCTATTCTCATTGTACTTGATTCAGCAGAATGAACATCCAGCTGCTGCTCAGAAGGCAATCGCTCTTGGGAGCATCCATAGACTTAGCAAGGAAACTAGTAAATTTTGTTCCCTTGCTCTGTTTAATCAAAATCTACATCAACCTTTTAATTCAAAGTCTACATCCAGCTTTTAATTCAAATTGTAGAGAAGGAGATGGAAGATGTAAAATTAAACAGTTGATTCAGCTGATGTTAAAGACTCCACGGAAGGCACAATAACTTTATTTTTCTTAAAGGAAAGAATTTGCCTGAAATCATGTTATCTAAAAAATTAAAAATAAACAAAACAACAATAAGATATCTGAAAACAATTTATATAATGTTTATATAATGTTTTCCTTTCATATTTTCATAAGCATATGTACATGACTTTACACAATCCTTTTGTCTGAGCCATAGCAACTTGATTAACCTATTTATGTAAAGTAGGGAACTGGAGAAAGATAGTGAATTATGATTGTCATAGGTTTACCACTTGATTGTTTCTCTTTTCACTTATATGCTGACCAAACTTTTCAACTTAAAAAAAGCCAATTGTTGGGAAACCTTCCTTTCTGCAGCTTTTTTAATTTATGTCACTTTTTAACACCTCTCCATAGAATTTACTATTTTCTTTTCTCTTGTTTCTTTCCTGTTCCAACCTCTTCCTTTCCATTTGCTTTTCTGGACTTAGGATATTTGCAGATGGAAATATAAAGTAACCAAATTCTACAGGCTTTTAGTTACAGGCAAATCTACACAAATGTTCAGCATCTGATCATGGATTTCAGCACAAACTTTGTTTCATGCTCTAATATTGTCAAAATGTCTGGAAACAGGAAGAAGCTTGAGTACAAAAAACATGCTCATTAAGACATCTATCTTTATTTCCAAATCAAAACTACCTGTATGCTTTCAAAGAGGGTAGGCCATTAACTTAGGTAATAAGAGGACCAAAATACATCGGTCCTTAGCATCCAGTCTTACGATACAGTAAACAGTTTAGCCATTAAAACAAAACAAAAAAAACCCATGCCTTTCAAAAATGGTTAATGAATTTGGCCAGATTTTGACAAATGCAGTCAGATATTAAAAACAGCCACAAAGAGCTATGGTGGCAAAGCCACTTCCCCTCTCTAAATGAACAGTCCAGGTTCCATTCCCTCCTCAGTCTAAGAAGATTTGAATCTAAATTTGTTATTTATTAGCTCTAGGATACTATAGGATCAGCTACTCTAGGCTCTTGTTAACCTTATATTCTCAGACATATAGGTGTTCGTTGCAGTTAAGCACTCATCTCCTAGGTGGATGGACTGTAACCACTGAATTAGGTTTCTCTAGATTTGGTTAAACACATAAAAGAATGCTTGCAAATGGGACAATTGTTGGCAGAGATACTGAAGGAAGCAAAGAGCTGAATGCCTTACTGCCATTTAAACAAAACATTCAGACCTAGGATAGTAGGAAAACTTCTTTCACATCCATTTCCAACGAAAAAATATGATTCGGTGTCTTCCATCCTTCCATCCTGCAAACTCCAATTTCTCTCTTTCAGGATGCTGACAGATACCTTCATGGAGTACTTGATTTTATTCTAAGAGAGTTTAGTTTTCCAGTTGCTAGTGTGTTGTCTGGACTTCAGTTAATCACCCAAACCACCAGCATTACTGATTCCCCTTTTCCACAAGCTTAGAAACTGTGTCTGAATTTTCAGCTTTATTTTCATATGTCCTCAAGGCACATATTTAGCTATGTATATTTTTGGGGGAGGGGGAGTAGGAGAGTGGGGTGGTGGTGTTCTCCAGCATGGATATGGATCCAGAATAATTTTTGGCTAAACCTGTTCACTGTCTCGGATGTAAGATGCTTTACATTCTTGTGGGAAATCCAGTATTTTTCAGCATCTCTCTCAAAAGCAAAAATATGATGAAGTTCCTAGTGGCAAAAACCATCTCAATAACATCCACGTCAATAGACCTGGAACTGGTATGGGACTTATTGCTGAATGGATTTTGTTAAAGACTCCTGAATCACCCCATTATAAAATTTCCATTAGTTTCAGACCCAGGCCTGTCAGACCTGGGAAAGTAAAGTAAGTCAGGCAAGTGTTCTTTCTATTTTTAACTTGGCTTCTCAGATTCATGTAGTCCATGTTTTTCTTTCCCTATACCCAAGACTTTTGACCTAAGTGACTGAGTTTATCCAAACTCGTCAGAATAAAAGAGGTCACAGAGAAGTGAGATCCTAAAATATTCTGTAGCGAAGGAGGTAACCCCGTAAGTGTTGGCAACAGTAGGAAAAATTAATAAGCAGCATACGCATTACTTGGCACAGTCAGTCCATGTGATGGAAGAAGGAAAAAGGAAAAAGAGAGAAACGCCCTCAAAACAGGAAAACTTTGAATTAAAATTTGCCTCATTTTAAACAACAAAGTCAGTCACCAAAGAAAGGAAAACCAGGGAAACTGATTTTAATTCTTTCACAAACACTTGTTAAATGATGCTGCTGCAATAATGGAACAAATGTCTTCTGGGAGACGAAAATTGCAGAAATAAAATGGGGTTAACTCCAAATGCTTATCTCAAAACATTTCAAAGTATCTAGGAACAACAAAGCATTTTAAAGCACTTCTTAGAGGCTTAGGATTGCACAAAATGTAAACTATTCTGAAAATGCTACAATTTTGTGCCAAAATAGTTTGTACCTTCATTATGTATATAATGCCTGTTTCCCTTCTATCATGCTGACAGCTCTTTTAACAGAAGAACTCCATTCACTTCCCTCAAGAAATGGACTGTGGTGGGAAGTGTTCCAGAGGGCATCCCAAAAGGTTTCCAAGTATTAGAAATTTTAAAATCAGTGATGGAGTGGTAAAATGATCCGTTTACTTTTTATCATCAGTAGCTATCTTCACATTGTCATTCTCTTTTCAATCAGATGTCTCAAGGGCCAGAGTTAAGTGGATAATGCTAAAAATAGACTGACACCATCTACTGCAACAGAGTGAAAAAAGGCAGAGAGAGATAAGTTTCTTTTTCATGGAAAAAAAGAGTGTGACAACTTTCAAGAGTGATCTCTAACCTCAGCTGTCAGAAGTGCTATACAGACCATGCAAGCATAAGCATCTATACTGCCCTACTGGGGACTGGAGGGTGGTTTATCAACCTTCTTGTCAGTCAGGTCTTGGCTTCTGCCAGAAGAGATGCAATATAAAATTATAAGGGACAATTCTTGACATCAGATGTACAATTAGTAACTGTTTTTCAGAAGTAGCATGCACCTGTAATTGCCATGGAAGATGGTTACAGAGTCTACTGGATTTCATTTTAAGAAAGAAGGAAAAAATCAATTCTGTAATGATTAGAATATGGCAAAGTTGTGTTTGCTGGGTCAAGACCTTCAGACTTTAATGTCTTTCAATTACAGTTAACTGGGTTGATTGCACTGTTGTGTCAGAGCTGAAAATGTCCATTCATCCTACTAATCTCAGTGTATCCAGAAGCCTACATTGCTTTCATGCGTGGACCAGAAGTTGAAAAAAATCTGCGTCCTGGTAGAATTTACAGAGACCTGTGAATGAGCAAAATCAGAGGGAATAAAAGAATGGAATCAACATTTCTTTAAAAAGCATTTGTGAAGAATGTCACTCATTTTAGTAAAAGTTTTATGATTTTTTTAGTGGCATATTTAAGAAACAATATTAAGGATATTATTTCTTTATATTAAGGTAATTTTTAATTAAATTTAACTTGCTCTAGTATGAGTCTTGAAATTTGTGCACCTAATAAGTCTAGGCAATGTCTACAATAATGAATGCTATAATACCTATAGGAGAAGATCAGTATAGTGAAACAGTGGCTGCTGAAGGTTCGCAATATGTGCATTTAGGAGTGTTTGAACATGTCCTAGTCTGCTCCTAGGGAGCAGTGGATATTTAAGTACAATATGCGCGATTTTCTATTTACTTTCAGCTGAAAGAAGTTATTATGGTGCTCTTTGAGATCCTTCCAGGATGGGGCCAGCCATGTTAAGTGGGGATGATCAGGACAGTCACTCCCAAAGGTGTAGTTATGCTACTGGAGAAGCATCATTAGGGTTCACAAAGGAAATTCAGAACATTTTTATTTCCTTTCTGCTTTTCCTGAGGTATATGCAAAAAAAAGGGTAACTATAAGGCTATATGAAGCTTTTAGGAGAACTTCTTAGATGTTATCTACAGCTTTGAGCAGGAAGAAGCAACCACAAACATGCAGAAAAGACCATTTCCCTTAAATCTTGGAGTTACCAGCCAGCAAGTCACCCCTAAGAAATGTCTTTGTTTCCCCCTTTTTTGAAGAAAATTTCTTTACTTGTTTAATAACCTACACCTGATCTCCCAGAATAAGTCCACAGTAATCATCTCCAACTTTTCCCATGTATTTTCCCATGTATTTTCTGTATTGAAAGCTTCAAAACATCTTTGGCACATATGCAGATTTAAGAACAACCTTAGTAAAATTACTGCACTGTTTTGATTTCTTTTGTGAATTGTGTGATTTCTTTTCATGTGAAGATAAGGCTGGTAGGTTACATTTCCCTTGTTTTTCTCACATTTCTATATTATTTTCAAGATATTTTTGCACATGTATCTTATGTATCTTAATAAGTGTGATGCTATTTATTTTCCACGTAAAATACATTCAATCCCAAATAACAAGCAAACATGAAAAGTAAAGTGTAATCTAAAATGGTTCATTATTATTTAAGTATATGTTTGGGGTGGGTTTTTTTTGTTTGTTTTTTTTTTTTTTTTTGTTTTGTTTTGTTTTTTTAAACCGAAATGTCAAACAGTTTAGATTTT
>VXBJ01001899.1:163685-179904 GCA_013400055.1 Nycticryphes semicollaris
AAAAAAAAAAAAAAAGAAAAAAAAGAAAAAAAAGAAAGAAAAGAAAAGAAGCCTTAAAGCTGTCCTTGAGTGACTAATGGAATAACTTTTAGTAATGTTTTCTGTTACATAGTTTAGACTCCTGCACCAGAAAAGCCTGCAATATTCTAGATATAATCTTAGTTTCCCAGTTCTATCTGATCTAACACAGATTAGATTTTTTACCTTGTGCATGTCCAAAGGGACAGCTGCATACCCCTTTGTCAGGCCAGAGTACAAAATCCCCACTACCCAGCTACAAAGAATCTTCCTATAAATTATTTGGCCTGACTAATGTGGAATGGTGTGCTAGGCTTGATATCTACTGTCAGAGGCAATGTTAAAGGCTTGAGCTAAAACACAGGATAAAACTGTATCAGCCAGTCATTGATTGCAGCTGAACCACCTCAAAAACATCTTGCACCAATAAGGGAGAAAGGATAGTATTTGCTGAGGTACCAGATTTTATATCTGAAGTTTCCTTGCCAGCCATGTAAGGTCAGAGACCTTAGAGGCACTGCCCCTTTATTCTTTTCTTTCAGTCAGAAATGAAAATTGCTCAGTCTCTGCACTGACTGACACTGCATTGGTGTCACATGAAGAAAGAGGTCATTTGCACTCAGGGCTCAAAAACAGTTAAAGCTTTCTACTTTTAAGCTCTGTCATTGAAGCATTTAGAAGTCAGTACAGAAACTGAAGCACCATCATAAGCACAGTAGTGCCATAAACGATAGCTAACGATTCTACAAATCTTGAATTCGTGGAGGGACAGTGTTCCTGTAAATTATACTACAATAGGTGATTCTTGAGAGGGAGAGTGCAAAGAAACAAAGGTCTACTATATCTTAAAAGGGTATAGAGTTAGGAACAGGGTGTCTTAAAAATAAAAATGTAAAACAAGCTATTACAAGATAAACCTGGAGTCAGAAAGTTTAGCAAGTATCTGTTGAAATCAAACAAACAGATAAATAATTTGCTTCTATATTTGTAGGTATTAAAATTATTCTGGATTTTTGTATAACACTATTTTCAGTGTAGAAATGTATGCCTATTATGCAAGATGTCATAACAAGACTTACTTCCTAAGAACAGGAAAACCACTTAACAGCCCTCTCCTATAATATGTACATTCACTTTTGCTGTCTCTAAGTCCTCCTATTACTTAAAGAAAAGCATTTGCTAGAAATAGGTGTCAGATGTCATGGAAACAACAGAAAATCCCCTGATTAATAGTCAAATTGACAGGGGCCATGTTATAATTTGCAAGTTTTGACTGCAGCAGGTTGCAAACTTAATAGTCTTTCTCCAAGAAAAGCCTGGGTCCTGATACTCAGAAGATCAGAGATTTGACAAGCATTCTTCAGAGTCTTCCCCCCACAAGCAAAAAAACTTCCAAGTTTTACGTAAAATCAGGGATGATGCCTTGCAATTTCAGGACCTGGCTTTGTTCCTGCTAAAATTAATTGAAGCAGATGCACTTTGTATATTTGTTACTAGTGAGTGCCAAATAGAAAAATGTAGACAAATGCCATGAAAATAAAATATTAATCATAAGTTTTGAGAAATGTATTCGAGAACTTTCCTGATTGCAAATAAAATCTGCAGTAACCACCGCTGAAAATTTGGTTGTGCATTTACAGTAAGAATTTGACATGCTGTAGGTATTATTATCAAACACCTAGAACTAAAAGTTATTTAAGGAAGATTAACTGAATCTCTGCAAAGCCTTTGAACTTTGTTACAGTAATATTTAAAGATAATCCCACATAACATGCATGCTGCTTCTTCCTTCATTAGCAAGTTGCATTCTAACCTTCTTGGGATGCTCTTATCTTTATGTTATCTCCTGTCTGTTAATGAGCCAAAAGCTTCAATGCAAAATATTGCTGATACTAAAAAAAAAAAAAANAAACATCCATGTGTCAGATTGAGAAGCAGGTGCAGAGTGTGAATTGTTGGCTACTGTGGCATTTGGTGTAGCAATAATTCATGAAACACATGTGACAGCTTCTGCCAGCCAAAGGAAATAAATCATCAAGCATTAGTCTACTGAAACAAATATCTCACACATACCATATCTAAATGTATTTCCGAAATGTTATTAATTGGTACCTTCAACCTCTCTGACATAATGACCACTGAGTAAAATCCTGGCTCAATGCAATCAGCACTTCTAATTTAACAACAAAAGGCTGAAAAATAATGTCTGGAAATGATATGAAACAGTCAGACTAGTGTATTTGTGATTTGTATCAAGGCAACTAGCAGAAACAGTGATGATGAAATAGTGAAAGCAAAAGGGTAAAGAAACTGTATTGGAGGGAAATCAATACAGCTTTGTAGATAAAAATGTCTCAAAAATATGGTAGAGTTCTGTGACAGATTCAATGAGCAGGTGGTTGAGCTGATAGTGTCTAGGAATATTGTGGGAAGTCATAACAAGTCTGTTGCAAAGCCTCTTAAAGACACAAAACCATCATGTGATGGGAGTCCCTACATTCACCAGTATTGAGGTATAAAACAGACATCACAATGTGGAGGGGTTACAGGCACTGTGAACAGTTTAGAATACTGAAAAATGACTTGAAAAAGGGGATGCTATATAACACAGAATTACTCAGAACTCACAGTTCCTAACAGCAATTTGGAAATACAGGCTTCCTGTACCACTGAAGTAATTGGTAATAAAATGGTAAATGTAACGTAGAAAGTACACAGTAACAGAAAACACCAGTATGATTCCTGACAGCCTTTTGGAGAAGATCTTGAAATTGTCACAGATATTCCTGGAAACCATGATTTCAGCAGCAAGTGTTATCAGAAAGTCAAACAGAACCTTACAAATTATTGTGAATGGATTTGAGAGCAAAACATAAAAGGTTATATAATTCCAGTTAGTTGATTTTAAGAAACATATGTAAAGATTATGAAAAAATAGAAAATTATAAAAAAGATGATTAGAAGTATGAAATACTTTTATAGTACTACGTAATGTAAGAGATAAGGCATTTCCACCTGAGACAAATACAGTGGGAGAGAGGGAAGCAAAATAAGATAAAAATCTTGAAAGTATTGTGAATACTGTTGAGAGGGACCAGGGAATGGCAATTCCCTGTTTTCCTGCAAGTAAAATTATATAACTATAATATACTGCAAGTGTATAAACAAAAAATTCCTCTCAGAGTATTTAAATTGTGAAACATATTAATACAGTCTGATAAAGGAGTAAATTAAAGGCGGACGAGTGAAAAGATGAATAAAATGATAATTTAATGAGAAAGACCATCAGCGTCTCCAAAGTATCTAAAACACATTGCTCTGGAAGCTGATCCTGACTGATGTTTTAAACTGCTGTCTATTATAAGCTCGAGGGGTATATAAAGGAAAATGATTTTATAGTTGTTCTAATTTGAATATATTTTCCTTTTGCATCTACTGCTGCTTATCATTCTCACACAGAACATCCTTTTTGCAGACATTCAAAGGTTTTATAGCTCTGTTAATTATGACACTAAAGTAGAAATCAGGAGATCTTGATGCTGGTTCTGTTTCTGCCCACAAGCGCTCTGCACAAAGATGTCGTTTTGTTCTTCACCTTTTTGAGATTCATGGACTTGTGGATGTGTAAACAAATTTTTTAGTTCTAACTCAGTTTTACATATTGTCTTATTGCTTAGAGGGTTTTTTTTTTTGTCTGTTTCATCTGGAGAAGTTGTTACAACACACTGTAAACTGTGGGATGGTGCCCAGTCCCTTAAGTTTGATGTCCCCAGGTCTAAGTACCTAGGAAAGTCCAAGGGAGGCCTTGACTTGAGCTACTCTGAAAAGCCTTTCCATCTTGTAAATATTATTATTTCTGAGGTCCAAACCAGCTAAGAATAAGCTAAGAATAAGTAAGAAATAGCTACAGGGCTTTTTTGAAGGAGGGTCACTGATTTCTAATAGATTCCACCTTGAATAAAAGAGGAGTTCAGGAAACAATAAGGGGTAGATGACAGAAGACAAACATGGAGAGTGAATTGGTGGTGAGGCCGGCGAAAAGCCTTTTGTTCTCATTTTTCATTTGTTGCTGCAAGTGCAGCTTCCTGTCTAGCACTTTACCTTTTTAAGACCACCTTCATTTGCCAACATGGTATGCACTAAACACACAGTACTAATAGGATGAAGATATCTCCAGACTGCATCAAAAAATTGTTTTTCCAATAGGGATTCTTTCATGCCTCACAAACTAATGAAAATGGTAACACAGAGATTTCTAAAGATCCAGCAGCACACACCTATTCAAAATTATTTTGTAATCCAGAAATATTCAGAAAGAGAGGAAAGGAGAAAAGAAAAAGAGGAAAGGAAGAGAAGAAAGGAAAGAAGGAAAGGAAGAGGAAGGAATACCTAGAAAACTGGTCTCTAGCTGAGATGTCTCCAGTTGACTTCCACTCAGTGACTCTAACAAGCGCTATAGGGACAACACTTATTCTCACGCCAAAGTAACAAGCCATCCATTCATGTGCTATAGGCATTTCAGGTAATACATCCTAAGTCACATAAACAGAAGCTGTTATCAGTACTTGTCTAAATCAACTAACAACTTTTTTCTTGGTTCAAAACTTCTTATGGGTTCAAAACTTCTCGCTCGTGTCATTCAACTCATGAGTGAGTTAGTTAAGGACAGCCAGTACTCTTGAAAGTGAAAAACATAAATCTGTTCCTTCTGTAAGAAAAACTTTGGAGTTTTTAGCAAAAAATACACAGCACAAGTTTGGCACTGTCTGAATTCTGACCCAGTCGGCAAACAACCCTACAAGAATTATGCATAAAATAGCCTGAAGAATCTGAAAACTCAGCCAAATAACACAATTTTAAAACTTCAACAGCATCACTGAAGTGCTGTGAATTCTGTTTCAGTGCTACCAGGAGGCATACCATTACAGGTGTGACAGCCATAGATCAGTGTTTAGATTCAGCATTTACTAGTCCCTCCAAATTATTAACAGCTTTGACTGCCAGTGACTCTTCAGGGTAATAAAGCCAGAGCTGGCTCTTTTCTTACCCCAGTCTGAAACCCAGGTAGGCTGGGAGTTCATCCTCACTGCTGTTGCTGCCAGCTAGTGCTCCTCCAAGTTGACTTCCACTCAGTGACTCTAACAAGCGCTATAGGGACAACACTTATTCTCACGCCAAAGTAACAAGCCATCCATTCATGTGCTATAGGCATTTCAGGTAATACATCCTAAGTCACATAAACAGAAGCTGTTATCAGTACTTGTCTAAATCAACTAACGGACAGGCAGGAGAACTCTTCTCCTCCAGGTGGGACTAAACTTATCACTTTCAGGGAATCAGAGTGAGAATCAAATACCTCATCAGTATCTCACCTGCTACACTGAAAAAGCCTCAAAAAGAACTGGCTGAAAGTATTAGTACAAAAACATAACTCCTGTATGTATACCTATACAGATCAAAACCCAAAACTTTTCCAGATAATTCTTAGTAAAATAATATACTTCCAGAAACTGAGCAACATTACTTTATTCAATACTAAAATGTCTGATTTCGTCAAACATGAAGCAAAGCATTTAATTAACTGATAACTTAAACGAAATTATGAGACCATAAAGCGTAATTTTTAGTTAAACATTATTATTCAGCTTCAAATGTTAGGAATGATTAATGTTCATGAAGGGAAAAGTAAAATTAATATTCATTAGTTCATTATCTAAATTACAAATATAGAGGCAGGAGAGGTGACAAGTCATATAAATACTTTCTTAGATTTTCCTAAATGTGTAAAGAAATATTCCTATATATCTCTGTGCACACAGTTGTACATATTGTACAACAAGTAAAAAATAACAAACCAGTCTCTATTAGTTATAGGAATGCAATTTTAAAAAGTATTCCATACATACCCTGATTTGTATATGGATAAAAGTTAAATCTTTTTCTTGCTCACATTAATTTTGAATGTATTTTTTACTCTTATTTTTATATTCCATAGAAGAAATTTTGTTAAGGAATGTTTTGAATGAGATTAAAAGAAACTGGGACAAAGAAAATATGAAATAGTTCTTCCCCCATTAAAACACAATCACTTTGGCTGTAAGCCCAAATTAAAAAGTTTTAAAATTGAAACATTAAAAATTTCCAACTTACTTTATTCAAAATTGTGCTACAGATATCTTAATAATTATTTTATAAGCTAAAGGCAAAAAGCTAGCTTCGATGTACACTATATGCTTCTCTGCCTGAACTGATCTATTAACTTCATTGTACAGTCTCTGCCTCTGCCTTCAGTATTGCATTTTTGTTCCTGCCTTAACGAGCATCTCAGTACTCATTTGCATCTAGCTTCAGCAGTTGCATGTTTGTGCACCGATGGGTTCCAAATATGGAAGAGATATCAGAGAGGCCTTGTGCTTGCATGAAAGGATGAAATAAGCTTGATCACAACAGAGAGCAGAGTAGAGCAGTAGACAGCAATGATGTAGTTGTTGCCTGGTGTGTTCTTGCTTTGATATTGTGATATGAGAGTTCATCAGGTTACAGGACTTGAGGAAACTGCTTGTGACAAAACTCTAACATTGCCAGTGAAAAACTGGTTCTGAAAGAGTAAAGCAGTACCAGATGAACTTCAGGAGAGTCATGGTGATTTATATTCATTGATGAGCTACCCGTGTTCAGAGAAATTGTCATGTATGCTAATGTTCAGTACTTCCTCCAGAAATAAAATAAAAATGGTCAGTATGGGAGTCACAATGAGGTAAGTGTAACATCACCAAAGCAAAAAACATAGTTATTTCAGATGGAATAAAAATTGTTCAACCAGAAGCAAGAGAGGTAATTTATTTCTCAGTATGTGAAATGAAACGCTTTAAACATCTGCAATATAATCAGACTAATCTTCTTTTCAGTACAAATCGCATCTCTTAATTTTCAATTTGACTAAGCTCTGCTTACCCCCTTGATGTCACTCAGAGATTTACAATAGAAATACTATTTATGAAGGGAAATAATTTTACAACAGAACTGTTGGAAGTCTTGTAATAACTGTGATAAGACTTTCCTTGAAAATTGATATTTTCTTGAAAGATGGCTGCACATTGGATACACTGAATAATTAATTTTAGATGGAAGATGCTATTGTAGTGAGTTTTCTTTAATTTGTTGTAACTGATTACATAAAATTAATAAGAATAGGACAAAAGCTCAGTTGTCTAGGTCACAAGAACTACAATCTTTTATCATACTTCTTCTCCACCTTCATCTTAATCTGTCTACATAAAATTACAAAAATAAGATTTAAGGTCTCTTGTGACTAACATAGGTGTATTTGAGAGAGAAAATAACTAAGAGTCCTCAAGACCACATCTCTGATTTTCTGAAAGATAATTAACTACTTAAGAATGGAACTGTCTTTGTTTAACAACTAATTAAACTCTTAATAGTTGATTCTCCTTTATTTGTATGGAGGAGCTAATTAACAAAGCTGGTGATTTGCTTTCTTTTCTCCATTTATGTAATGTAAACTCAGACTTAAAAAATTAACATCTGCTTGGAAGAAAGAACAGGCATCTGTCCAAGGCCTTCAGTGACTTTATACAGGCAATGTGTCAGGAAAAGTTGCACTGTATTTCTTTCGTGCCAGAGTGGTGGGTTGATGTTGGCTGGAGGTCAGAGCCCCACCAAAGCCTTACTCTATAACTGCCCTTCTCAGCTGGACAGGGGAGAGAAAACAGAAAAAAAGTCTCCTGGGTAGAGATAAGGACAGGGATAGATCACTCAACAACAACTGTCATGGGCAAAACAGACCTAACTTGAGCAAAATTAATTTGATTTATTTCCAGGCAAATCAGAGTAGGGTAATAAGAAATAAAACCAAACCTTAAAACACCTTCCCTCAACCCCTCCCTTTTCCCTGGGTTCAGCTGCACTCCCAATTTCTCTACCTCCTCCCCACAAGAAGTAGAGGGGGACAGGGAATGGGGGTTGTGGTCAGTCCATCACATGCTGTCTCTACCACTCCTTCCTCCGCAGGGGGAGGACTCCCCCACGGGAGACATTTGCCCACAAACTTCTCCATCATAAGTCCTTCCCACAGACTGCAGTTCTTCACAAACTCCACCGGTGTAAGTCCCTTCCACAGGGTGCAGTACTCCAGGAACAGTGCTCCAGTGTGGGTCCTCCACAGGGAAGCTTCTTGCATCTTTTCACAGAAGCCACAGCTGTCTCTGTTATGAGTATGGTTTGTGAAGCAGAGGGGAGACTAGGTTATCGCTGGAGATGTTAATTTTACATCTGGCAAAGTTAACCATTAATAGAAATGTATTCAAGAAGGGAGTTGCATGAAGGGTCCGGGCAGCCAAAGGCAGAAATAGTGCAGGTGTGAATAAGTTAATAGAGAGGAGAATGCTTTATCCTCTTGAGACTTAAAGGAAAAAGGACTTGAACCTACATAATGACTTTCCCGAGCAGGAAAGGAAACAGTGCACGTCCGCACAGTAACTTTTTGCCTTTTGTCCTTGATTCTGCACATACCAAGTCAAGTGAGGGGTACCATAAAATTTTGGCTTTTCCTGCACTGCTGTTTGTGGCATTGAAAACAAGAACAGCTTGTTCACCAACAGTGTGAGTGCGATTATTTTGCAGTGTCTCTGACTTTTTAAGCCTCTTTGATCAATGGTGAAAGATAATGTCAGCTCTGGAAAGGAAGGCTTTGAATATACCCCAGTGCTATTCGATACATGACATTCACGTTTTGGAGTGCTGAATTCACACTGTACATATTGTACATGGCTTTACTTTCTTTAATCATAGAAAGTTCTGCAGTGTCATTGGAAAAAGAGCCACAAAATTAACTTGAATCTTACATCAGCTCCTCCCAAATATTAAAGATCTCTACTATATATTTACTACAAAGGAAATTTTACTCAGCATTCCTAAGTCTAATATCACCACTTTCTTCTTCTCTTTGCAATTGCATTGCAACAAGGTAACTCTCTGCCATCACTCTCAGTGATAAAGGCCTATGTGTTTTGCCTAGTTTGTGTAAGTTCACTTTTGATATGTGTTAGTAATGACAGATGATGTGTATCTTCCCCCTTCAGTGATGAATATAGCCTTAGTACATACCTAGTTTGTGAAACGTACTGACAATTTGGGGATAAAAGTTTCTCTATCAACACAGAATATTGCATGCAATGCTGCATTTCTGTCATTGCAATTATTAGCCTTACATTATCACTACATTACAATAAATGTAACTGTTCTGCCACAAAATGCAATGAGGAAAAGATGTTAGTCTTGAAGACTAGGTTGGGCTTGCAGCCAGAAATAACAATCAGTGCTTATCATGTGATGGTTTTTATCTTTATGACAAAAGCAGCAGACTAAAATTGCTTTTTGCACTTTCCTGAGGACATTAGGAGATCTCTTTTCTAATGTCAATAATAATAATAATGATGATGATGATGATAATAACTTTAAAATAATTTTGCTACCAACAAAATAAATTATTATTTCAGTAGCAATGTTTTGTTTTGCTGTTTTATTCCTGAGAAAGAAGGTTCTGGTTTGCAATCTGTTGAGACAGAACATAGTATTAAGGTACAGCTCAACAAAAGGCAGTGTGGGCTAAATGAACAAACTTATGTCACCTCTCTGAAATGTAATTGCATTATAGACCAGACTTTTAAAATAAAGCAGACCACTTAAGTCATGTGACTCACTTATCTTTTATTCCAGACCTGGTTCATTGATTCACCTCATGTTAATCGATTAAAAACTAAGTGAATTATTAACTTGCCAAGTAGTTTTTGTAACAGGAAACATATCTGTTGAGTTTGCAGGTTAGCCTGGTGATGGGAAATAATTTACACACTAATTGGCAGCTGCGGATTAAAAAATAAAAAAGGATGAAATGTAACTCTTATATTTAGACAGAAATTAAAAAGCACGTAACATGTCTTCAGATACACAGGTTGGTGATATTTCAGAGATACAGTCAGCTTTTTTTCTTGCTCTAAAATAGCAGATTTCCTGTTTTTCAGTCCTATTCTATAGCACTTTTCTCTCTTATGATATGTATTTTAAGTTATCAGAGATAAAAGATAATTTTCAATGCATTTATCGTAAGTTCCGTCCCCTCTCATGCCCTGCCCAAATTTAGCATTGAGGAGCATGTTTTGCTACTTATGTGGTATGGGGAAAACCACTGAGATCTTAGGAGATACATATGGCAATGACTAAATCTGAGTACAAAAAAGCTTAAGTATTTAATGATATTTAGAGGAGTGAAAAAAGCTTATTTATCAGAACTGTATTTCTGTTCTTTCTTTGTGGATGCTTGTTTTCTGAGAAATTCTTGAAAGGGATTAGACAGTATTCTTGCCCACAGCAAAGTGGATTTTTTGATGCTATGTGGTCACTTCCAGTCACATGTTTCAGTTTTCCCTATGTAAATTTTCGCTCCCAGAGTGTATAATAAAATGGAAAAAGTGAAGCATCAGAGAGAAGATCAGTAGGAGTACTGGAATATGCATATAAAGCTACACAGAGACACACTTCCATCTCATTCTGCAAGTTTTCAGCAGGTCTGAGACATCCAGTAACAGGATCTTAGCACAGTCAGCCTTTGATCATCAATTCAAAAATACAATCTATAAATTATGATCAGCAGAGACATAAAGCAATAATTGCAACCAAGGAATTTCAAAGCAGTCCTGGTGCCAAAAGAGACTAATGGACATAATCCATTGAACAGTTTTTTGAACAGCGCACATTTTTCAAAATCTCTCTTTCCATAGAGGATTCTCAGAAAAAAAGAGGGGCTAAATTAATCTAGTTTGTATTTAGATTACTGGTGCTCAGCTAGAGGAATGAAAAGACTTTACAAATAAAATGGGTCTGACCACTGGATGTCACTATTGGCTTAAACCTGATTACATCAACAGTGTGTTTCTGGCAAAGGAAATTTGTGGATTCCTATCACTGTATCCAAGATTCCTGGAGATGTCTGGAGGCTGAAAATACTGCTCTGCTGGCAAATTCCTGAATGATCTTAATTAAAATAATCCTGGATTTTGCCTCAGTTTCCCAACCTGTAAAACACCAGCAAAATGAAACAACTCTCTTTTATCAGCAGGAGATGGTAAGAACTAATAAGACAGAAAATCTGGGGCTGAGAAGTGCTGTGAATATACTGTGATCATCAATATCAATCTGCAACCAACCGAGCAAACAAACATATTTTTAAAAATACTATGGTAGTATATTGTATTATAGTCTACTATAAGTAACATACATTTTTTGAGAGAAGAGATTCCCAGTTTTAAGAAGTGTAAAGATTTACAGTTATGAGAAAAATATTTCATGGAACTTGATAATTTTTTTTTTAGATCTGATGGAAGAGACTATTGAAAATCAAATTCTCTCTTATTAAATTTTCTCACTTCAACTTCCTTTCATTTCAGTCACTTCATTAGATTGTGTTGGAAGCATAATGGTCATAATGCTGATATAGAATGTTTAAAGATTGACCAAGGTCCGTTTATGAAATATTGGAGAATGTCTTCTCTAAGAACTTTTCTAGAGTGACTTCCCATAATAACATAAGGTGACATAAGGAAGGAGACCTCTGTTTCAGGAGAGCCAGGGACTGCTAATTAGCAGCAGGCGTTCCTTAAGCAGGAGCCAAGACCTTTTGCCTTGCAGTATCAAGAACTATATCCTTCTCTCCTTCGTTCTTCCCTTCCCAGTTCTCACAACATTTTTAGAGCATTTTTGCATGCTAATAGTCCATTATTTATCTGTGTGTTGCATGGAATTGATTTTTTCTAAAGAATTCAGATTTCCTCTTTCCTTATTGTTGAGCTATGCTATTAAATGCTAGTCTCCACAAACACAAAGAGGGAATTCCTGGTCACCCTCCAGGAGCTCCTGGTTGGGCTTCTGGGCTGACAGCAGGAAAGGAGCCAGCCCTTTCGCAATGCTGGGGCCCACTGACCCTACATCCTCACACATGCGATGGGGCTTTGGCCAACAGAGCCATGGGATTCATTATGCCAAGAGAGCCTTTTGGGTTTGTACGAGACTTATTATGGAATGTTCAGGGGAAGAATCGGGAGGGATCACAGTGGTTTCAGGAGAAATGAGCATGGAGAAGAAATAAGCCCAAACAAAAATTGGGATAAAAAGGGTCATTCATATGCAAACATGGGCTGGTTAGTACACTTATCTGAATTGTTCTAAGCCTGCTCAGTGCAGTCTGCCTTGTCTTATAATTAAATCCCATTTCTAACTCTTCCCCTGGGCAAGGGACCCTATTCTGTGTGCATGTGTGTATATGGTTATCTACATGCCAGCAACTGCCATGGGAACCATTTGGCATAAGACCTGATATGGATCTGGAAAATTTACATGAAGACAACTTTCTCCTCTGACTTTCTTTCAGCCTTAGCTTTGGTATTGTAAAATGGAAAAGACTTTTGAGGGTACTGCAGACATTTATGGGAAAATTCACTTCAGCGGTATAGTCTGTTAGAATCACAGAGCTTCTTGCTTTTTTCTTCCTGCATGCAAGAAGTCTTATTATGAATAAGCTAAAAGAATGGAAATGAAGTCACAACTGCCTAATAGCTGTTTTCCATGTCAAAAGATCACAAGCCATTTAGGAGTATTAACAGATGTATAAAGACAAAACTCTAATCTTGGTAGTACCTTGCTTTCCAAAAGAGTCATCATTGTCCTTGAACATTTGGTATCTTCTCCTACTTCTTGCTTATAGCAAGAACTTTGAACAACATGCAATTAACTGTAGTGATGACCTAAAATACTTTCTACCAAACACATTGCCAAGTATTATTCAATGAAGATAATGGCTAGGTTAAACACCTCAGTTCATCACTAACCTTGTTTCAAGTGACCACGCTCACTGCAACCAGAACCATGTAAAGTGGGCAGGAAGCCAGAGGTTAAGAGAAACAGGTGGAATTGACAATTCCTTTTGGGACTGTCTTAATAAATAGAAATGCCAAACACACAATATCACAGTGTGTTACCTGGTATTTCTCATTTCAAAAGAAAGTTCTATTTAAACTTGTTTCAAAAATATTACCAGCAATCTCTCCAAGCTGGACCTGGTATGAAAATATTAATACATCTTATCCACACTGGGCTTATTCTGTGAATCAAAGGCTCAGTAATTTGAACTTCATCTTCTCTCAAAGAAAAAAAATCCTGTTATGTGTGTAAACTCCTTACTTATTGAGAATTTCCTATGTAGATTTACCAAGCAGTCTACTGGTGACATTGTCTTACCTAGTACCTTCATTGCACTTGATACATGCAGATAAATATCTTACCTATAAATATATATACTCAAAAGCACCAAGTGGTTGAATCGTCTGTTTATTAGAAATGGTTCGACCAGCTTGTTTTTTCTAAAAGCAGCCAGAACACTGATTTTCTCTTTCATTGAACAGCAGAGATTTCCTAGAAGGGCATGTTTCCATTGAGAACACATGTAAATTCTGGCAGTGAGATTCAAACTCCTGGGCAGTGAGATTTGCCCACTAATTCAACACTGGAAGCAATAATAACAAAAAAAGCAAACCCAGGATATATAGGACAAATTCCTTATCATCTATAAAGGAAGAAACAGTAGAGGCTGGAGGGTACTGCCACAGATGATGCATTTACCGCTGCCTTCTGTGTTTCCTAGCTCCTGCAGGATCCCAACAAATGGAGAACATGACAAACATTGCCAAACAAGGCACAAACAAGAAAAGTCTTCACAACATGATGAGTAATACATACACAGAAGTAAATTGCCTCCATCTGACTGCTTTTTGAACAGAGAGGGAACAAACCCACTTGGAGAACAGAAAGGGAAATCCAAACTAGCAGGAAAAATATTTGCCTCTTCTGACTGCCTACAGAGGGACTGAGGCTGCTGACCAGACTGATTTGCAATGGGTCTGGTCCTGAGATTAACTATTTGTGTCTAGTTCTAATTTTCAGAGCCACTGCCAAAAGTCAAATCTATCACCTCAAAGCACGTCCTGTTCCCCTTTCCTTACAAGAGCTACCTTGCCACAGTTATAGCCATAGAAAACATTAGGATTACTCCAAGTTGTGTGTAAAACTTGGTTTATGCCTGTGCTGCAGTGTCAAGCAGATTACTCAGACACAAGGATGGTTTAGAGGAGCATCAAGCCCAAACTTTATGTGTGGCTTCTGCACTAGACACAGCACAGCTTTCCATTAAACTTGTGTGTCAGCTCTGAAAACATACCCATTCCATAGAAATATACTTCTTTATTGAAATAAAGGGGCTCCAAGTGCTGATTACTATCCATGCCCTTATAACTGATAATTGTGTTTGATAATTGTCTGTCATAAAGAAAAATATCTGCATATACACCATCTTCTATTTGCTAATGTTGTTCACTATACCTCCCATCTCTTTCTGAGTGAACAGAAGCTGGAACTTGCCATATGTTGTGCTTCAAAAATTCAATGGTTGTGGTTGACACCATGAAATTTCATTTTAAATAAATATTACACAACTACCAATTTAGGAAATGAAAAAGTCATAAACAGATCATCAGAAAGCTCCTCGGTCTGCTAAAATGCAAGCAATAACATTAAATGTGACATGAACAGAACTGCTAAGCTGAATTCAGAAATTATTTTAATGGCTATCAGAGGAGATTTAAGATATATTTGCTGGTTCTACATGACTACACTTGTATTTAGCAAATTATCTATTTTTCACTGTGTGCTTCTAAATGGGCTATATTTTTTTTTTTTTATTTATTTGATACTAGTAGTAGGCATGGAAGCAGAACTGAAAAAGCAGGATCAGAGGCTGTAGAAAGATTTTGATTCACAAATTCTGGCTTTCCAATTAATACCATGTTGGTTCAGCTCTTGAAATAAAATTTAAGTAATTAAATAATACTGTTGCTTTGAGCTGATTTTAATCCTTCAATAATACAATTAAGAATACCTTTAGATGGAGCAAAGTACTTTTAACTTATTTTAAGTAAGCTGCATAATGTTTAGGCAAAATATATTTCCTATTTTAGAAATTCCTTTTAGAAGATATTTTTGTTATTTCTGAAGGGTAATTTGTTCTATCTCCTATTTTCAGGAAGAAAACCCCTATTTGTTGTTTTCTTTAGATGTCATTAAATTTCACTTGCTGCTTTTCCTGTTTTTTTTTACCCCAAAGAACATCAATGATTTAAAATATATCAAATAAATACCTGTCAAGAGCAATGTTTTGCCCAAAAGAAAAATTGATTATGGCAATCATATTCATCATAAGAAACCACAAAACCCATACAATTAGAAAGAAAATACATATCATTTACATATCAAGCACTCCCTCTTTTCCATATTGAGAATGCAAGGATTCTGATGTGGCCTAAGGAGGCTGCATTTCCATTACTGAAATGGCAGAATTTACTTGTCCTGCAGGTGATCTCTTGTATTACAGTATAAAATCCCAGGGCCAATACTTCTGTAAGAGTTATGCATTCAGAACAAGACCTATGCACATTGTTATCATCCTACTCAATGCCAATCACCCATGTATTTGTACTACCACACTGCTGCCTCCTTTATGCTGGATGAAAACTCAAGCTCTCCCACCATCACCATAGCATCACTGTAGCATGAATCCCGGCTGGCAGAGCAAGATGAGAACCCAGAATAGCAATGATATATATTTTCTTGGTCTTTGGGGAGTGGATATATCCTGGTCCATCTCTCTGGTACTCTTACAATTTCTGATTTTTTTTTAGATCTGAAGCAGTAATCCAGATCCCCCTCCACCACCCTGTTCTCTCAGCTCAAGCTCTGGGAAGCTGCACTGGCAGCTTGGGAGCGGGTCTGCCCAGCCCTGCCTGCCA
Source organism: Nycticryphes semicollaris (assembly GCA_013400055.1). NCBI lineage: Eukaryota > Metazoa > Chordata > Aves > Charadriiformes > Rostratulidae > Nycticryphes > Nycticryphes semicollaris. The sequence goes on from VXBJ01001899.1 coordinate 179,615, forward strand.
CAACTTGCTGCTGGTTTTCAGTCTCTTTTTGAAGCTACTTCTCCCACATCTAATCCTCAGAGTTCCAGAAGTTTAAACTGAGAAAGACAGAAGACATTTTTAAACCTAAAGTTCAGGATAACTTTCAATACATCAGTAGGAAAATGGAAAAAATAATTTTCAACAAGAAATTGTAATGGAATTTTAAAAATAATCCTCAGGAAATTTCAGTTATAGGAAAATTCAGTCTGTTAGTACCCAGCTATTTTTGAATTGTATGCACAAGACCTGTTTATGAAAATCAGTAGGTA
>VXBJ01001899.1:179912-208681 GCA_013400055.1 Nycticryphes semicollaris
ATTTTCTCTTCTCTTGCATAAGGCTATAAATGGAGAAACAGGCTATGCTAATGATTTTTTTTTTTTTTTGCATCTGTCTTTGCTGATGTCTGAGAGCTTCACAGATACCAATTTTCACAAGACTTGTGAAATCAGCAGTTGCATTATCTGTCTGCCAGAGACAGATTCATGCCAACATACATTCTAATTTTGGGCATCCAAATGAGCAAACACTATGGTTGGTGGGTTTTTTTTAGAACACATCACAGAGAGAGCTTTGCTATTTAAAACATTCCTTTTCCTTGACGGCAGCTGCAAGGACTCTGCATCTCTGCCTGACAGAGCCTAGATTTTCAAGGCAGGTAGAGAAAGAACTGCTACTCACTGCCCATGGAGAATGCAGCTCATCTCTTCAGTCCTGGATTCATATCACAAACATTTATATCCACAGGAAGTCAACAGGTAGTGCCCTTGACTTCCAGCACATAATATTGTTAGGCCCATGCAGTGCGGGTACAAAAGGGAAAGTAGTAGCAAGAAGGTATTGTTGAAGGGAATATCATTTCCTTTTCATGTACAGGGAATTATCTTGTGCTTTGAGTACAGCAAATAATTTCAAAGAAGCAATTCAGTCAGTCATTGATCTGCTTGATGCCAGATGAAATTACGCTAACCACTTCTCATATTAAGTATGTTTTCATACAGCTTAGTAAATGGACTCTTGTCTCAGTGAGTATGTAGTCAAGACCATTTCCACTGAGCACAGAAACAGTGAATAAATTATATTAATTACAAATTTGACTAAAAATACAAATTATCTGCTGCTGGGGACTCTGGCATGTTTTGCCTACTCAACATCTGTGTTGTTAGATTGAAATGTTCTTCGAGGCACAGTCTGCTTTTAATGCCTTATGCAACATTAACTACATTGTTCATGCTTAGCGAATAAACAATACATGTTCTCCTGATTCATCACTGGAAAACAACTATTATCTATTAAAAGATTTTTTCGCTCTCTGGTTTTAAACAGCATTACAGAAGAAAGTAAGAGTTAGATAATATTTACTGGAACAACTTTCAGTTTTTTATTGTGATACTTTCAGTTCATATCTTGCTTAGAACAGGGAAATGGCTCATTTTCAACTACATTAAGCCTATTGAGCTAGTTCAATTCAACTGAAAAGCTCATAAAACATCAACTTAGACATAGCTCAAGCCATTTTGTTCTTTTTTTTTTTTCCCCATAAAAGGACCTTCTTTGAGAGTTAAAAGATCAGATAAATGCCATATGGACAGCAATATATAAAAAAAATAAATCCTCATTTTTCTCCGCCTTTTGCAAACACAAGACAGAACAGCATCTCTGTTAGACATAGACATGGATCTGAATTTCTGCTGTCATAAATTTTGTATAGGCAGCGAAGTCATCCTGGAGAATTGAGTCTAGTAGGATAAACCTCCAAACTCCAAAAATTTGGTTTATTTTCATTATGGGTAGATTAATGAATTCAACAGTTCCTGTTGGAACTGTGATTATGACTAAAGCAATCAACAAATTTGTGTATGCACAAACATGCAAGAAAGAGACTGACTGTAGCTTGGGGATGAAGGCATTTTATTCAACGGTACTTTAAGACAAATTAGACAAGAAGTCTAAGAAACCATAGTGACTTCTGTTGGTACATCTAGTCCCAAGTGACTTCCCCAGCTTTGAGGGTCATGGGAGGTAAGGGACAGATAAGGAAAGCAAGAAGAGTGTGTTTGGTACTTTGCTATTTTCTATAATCAGCCACTAACAGTCTGCGCTTCTTGAATATTCTTTATATATATGTGTATATAAATACTCACACGCATGCAGAAATATCATCTTTTATATAGCACAGAACTTACATACTCTCCCCATATTCAAAGGCATTAATTTTGTTTAAAACTGATTTACAAGTACAATAAGAAAGGAAATCAGATAGAAAGAGGCTGTCAGAAGTTGGTTGTTGGGGAAAGTTCTGTAGTACTCCAAACTGAATTTGAGACAGAAGCTGCTACTCCTAGTATGTGTCACTGGTTGCTGCCTTGTAAGAGTGTCTATGACCTATGAAAGTGATTAAATACACAGAAACACTATTTTTACTATACATATACTATTTTTCCTTCCTACAAACTGATAAAAAGTTAAAACTCAGGATAGTACTTACATGTATATCATAAGAAGCAGCTGGCTGTTCTTGCCTGATTTCCTCTGTCCAAATTCAAAGTCAATTAAATGAAGTTGGGTGTAAGGTCTTTTGTAGATTTCTGTATGGTCCACTCAGTATAAGTGCCTTATTAGTTACAGTTAACACTGAATTACTGAAGTACACTGTTGTTACTGAAGTAACACTGAGTTACACTTCCCTGAGTCACTCATTGCATGTGTAGGCTATTCACAATTCAAGGCGAGCCAGGTCATTGCCTTAGGCAGATTCACCACTGGATCATTATGAAAACTGTAAGGAATGCAGTGACCTAATGGCAGTTGTACCAATAAACTGATGCGGAAAGCTCTACCATTACTCAAACTCCTATGCTCAAGAGAAGCAGCCTTAAGGGATGATGGTCCACAGATGCTACTCGAGTCTTTTGTCTGGGCTGGCCATTCAGCCTGATACCTGGGGTTTTTATTTTAGGTGTCACAAGTATCAGATAGAACAAGACTGAATGTAATGGTTATAGACTTGATAAAGCTGGGTGGTGAGAGATGGCAACTACACAAAGGTAAAATCAAGAGATGGCAGCTACATACAGGCAAAATGAAGAGGAGGCAAGCTGAAAAAGGTATGAGGAAAATGAAGAAAACAAAAGGGTCATTTCTATTTTTTTTAGAACCTGAGCTATTACCAGTTATCTAAAACATCTAAAAGATGGTTCCTTATGACAGTTCTGCTTTTGCTAGCTATAACAGCAGTAACGAGGGAACCTGATACACAGCATTCACATTAATGTGTTCCATTGAGGTGGGAGATAATTGGTGAATTCCACTACATAAAGGGAGTTGTAGGAAAGAGAGTGTCAAGGTTTGCTGAAAGGCATAGTGAAAGGACAAGGGGCAGTGGCCGCAAGTTGCAATAAGCACAATTCCAAATACATATAGGTAATATATCCTGTTGGGGTAGTCAACACTGGGACAGGTTTCCCAGGCAGTTTGTGCTATATCCACCTTTGAATATTTTCACAACTCAGCTGAGCAATTTGGCCTAACATTAAAATTTGTCTTGCTTCTCAGGAGGCTGGATCAGGTGACCTCTGGATGTCTACAACAGTGAAGAACGTCTTTCTCACTATGTTCAAGACATTAGGTAGAGATCACCCTCTTTACACACATGCATCCAGACAGATGAAAAGAAAAAAAGGTCTGTGGTCTTAGAAGAAGACAGCAATTCAAATGTTTGTGAAGTTTCTCCAAATAGCACTGGAAATGGATGAAGGGAAAAGATGTATTACATTTGACATTCAGAGTGTTAATCACCAGACAGTTCTAAACCCATGCATACCCAGTGCACAGAAGCTGCTTGAGGGATGGATGCAAAAATTTGCTCTCTCAGTCTTTCAAAATAGGAATGGTGACAACATATCCCTCCTGAGGGGGCTTGGCACAAGCCAGCACGCCTACAGCAACACCAGTAAGGTTGGGAGGGTATGGTTAGTGCTGCATGGGCCTGTTTCAGCCATTCAAATGGGTTTGGAGCAACACTAGCCATAGGAAATCCAAGTTCATACTTTCTGGAAAAAAAAAATCCTGAAAGGCATAATCTGTAGAGAAGACTAATTCAACTAGCTATATGGTTAGCTGTAATTCTCAATTTTACTTAATTGTGTTTTTTTTAAGAGTCATAACTCTATTTACATGATTGGTTGATTTCTTTTCACACTGTTTCTAAAGACTAACAGTTACATTCCTTGTCTTGGTATCAGCACTAAATTTTGTAAGGAGCAAGAAGCAGCCAATAACACTATATAATAGCCTGTTAAAGGGGGGAAAGCATACTTTAAAGCAATCACAAGGTAAATGAAAGCTGAATCAGACACAATTTCCAGGTTTGCCATGGCAGCAACATTCCCTTATATTTAAACATAAGCAAATACATTGTAGCTGAAATACAACCCCTTTTTTTCTCCTCTGTGTCCTTAGTCAGTGGTAGGGTTACAGAATAATATCCAATCAACATCATCATTTCCAATCCCTAGAGTACTACTTAAGATAATTCCAGTGCTAAAAATGTATAGAAATATTTCAGATAAATTACGTGAACTACTGGTTAGTTACTAAGGACTGAGAATCTGAATAATCTCTTAGGGGAATCATCAGCTTTGATTTTCTTTCTTCTTCTAGGTAATTCCACAGAGGTCATTGCCTCCTACTCCTTGCAGTGAAGCACAGCAGTTCTGGAAGGGACTGTAACAGCAAATTATAAAAGAAACTCAGATCCTCTAAATTAATTATCTCCATTTCTGCTGTCATAGAAACTAGTAATCCAAGGAGATACAGGATCCGCTTTCTCTCCTGCTCTAAAACCAGCTGTGGTGTACAGATGTGAAACAGAACATTAAATACGTGATTTATCTATATCTAAAAAGACATTATTACACACAGCAAATAAAACATATATATAAACATATATATAAACTATAGACAACACATTTTTGTTTTATTCATATAGTCAGCATACTCGATCTACCCCTGAGGTATTCCCAATATAATTGGGAAGTACTTACATTTTGTAAGCTTTTGCAATCATTTCAATTGCATATATTTCTTCTTTCAGACACAAACCCCCTTTGATTTTTTTCTGGGGAAAGAAGCAAATTAGTTCTTTCTTTCCACTTAAAAGTTATCTATTACTAATTGCAATCATTCCTTCTAGTGCAAGAACATTTAAAAGATACAAGAGAACCACTTTCTAAAGCCTTTTCAATGCCACTTCCATTCTAGGCAGTATAATGTCATTAAAGCTCTCTCATGTACTGTGCAAATGGGTAGAGATGTACTATGCTTATTCTGGCTACCCAGGGAGAGCGAAAGCAATACAATATTGATGAGGTAGGGTCTGGCAATGAAGAAAATTCCCTTTTTCTGAAGCAGCCAACTGTTACAAACTAATTCACGGAGCTAGCTCTCCTCTGACAAGTCCCTTCAATGTAGCTTTCACTGGCACAGAAAGTGACAGGCTTAAGAGCAGTGTCTCCAGCACCATCACAGTGTGTCCTCATGGGCTACCCTGGCAGAAGATAAACAAAGTAGAAACACTGGCTGAGGGGGCAGATGTTATTTGAACATCCAGCTCAAACAGTTACATCTGCATTGTTCCACATACACAGTTGGATTTTTAAATTATCATTATTTATTTTAAAAAGGTGGGTGGAGAGAATGTTATCCTGATTAACGGCGTTGGCAAGACATTCACTCCAGAGTCCCAGCAGAAAAGTGTCTCCTGGGAGCAGAGGGCAGCTGTGCTGGCAGCTACCACCTGCCTTTTACTCTGACAACAGCTTAGGAGCCAGCAGCAGAACCCCTCTGGCCAGCTGGGGACAGGACAGAGACACGTGTGTATGTCCTCTGAGCAGCCTCCACTGCCAGAGCTACGCTCCCCAAGGAGTAGAGGGCTGTTTGGCTGCAGGATGAAATTCGAGTAGGAGTGGCTAGTAGGGAGCTCAGGGAAATTATGTGAAAGCAGTTGCCCTGGCAAGCTGAGGAGGGAGGGAAACACTTCTTTCCAGGGTTCCCAAGCCAGAGAGTACCTCCTCACTACTGCTGATGGTGGTCCACACTAGGGGAAAGAAAAGAAGTGTCCCCGTTTTACAAGGAAACATACAGAAATAGAAAGCCTAAATTAGTCTAGGTAGACAACAACCACAGCCTTTTCCTCATCCACTAAGCAGATCAATTTGTCATAGAAGCAGATCAGGTTTGCCAAACAGGACCTGCCTTTCATAAGCCCATGACAACTGAGCGTGATCACCTGGTCGTCCTGTGCGTTCTGTGTGATGATCTGCTCCATAACTTTCCCAGGTGTTGCGGTCAGACTGACAGGCCTGTAGTTCTCTGGATACTCCTTGCATCCCTTCTCATAGATGGGCATCACATTTGCTATGTCCAGTCAACTAAGACCTCCTCTTTTAGCCAGGACTGATAATAAATGACGGAAAGCAGCTCGGGGAGCCAGCTGCTTTTGCCAGCTCCCTCCATGTCCTTGGGTGGATCCCATTTGGTCTCATAGATCTGTGTGTGTCTAAGTGGTGTAGCAGGTCACTAACCATTTCCTCTTGGATTAAGGGGTGTGTGTCATTCTGCTCCCCATACTTTATATGTAACACATTTCACTAATATAAGTGTATGTGCAGGAAGGAGCAATGACATTTCGGAACTGGCCGCCACTTTTTGCAGCTGTGTTGCAAGAACTTTGTGGATCTGGCTTTAAGACCTCAATGGTGGTCACAGAGATACCTTTCACACACATTATGTACTCAAAGTCAACCTACATACCTGAGTAAGGGATGGCCTGAGTCCTACTTTCAGCTAGATGGTGGAAGAATTACTCTATTGTATCTGGAGCCAACTAGCTTTATAAGAAATCCCAGTTACTCAGATAACCATGAATGAGAAGGTTAGATAATTCTATAAAGAAAAGTAGATGTGTTGGCTGGATAGTAAAGGGTGAGTTTAAGGATGCAATTTCAACACAGATGTCTTACTCTGTTTTAGTTTCATTTGCAGTATACATGATGAATTAAGCATAGAAGGACTGAACATTGGAACTATTTGTTTTGAAGAGGATATTAAAATAAATGGTTACAAAGATCATGAATTGTAAGTGAAAAACTGGAAAAAACGCTGGGATCTTCAGTGAAATTTAAATCAAGTGAAAAAAAAAAACTTAGGGAATAATTAACCACAAAGATTTATTTCCACATAATATGGAAAACAAGAACTAAACTAGGTTTAGATAATTCAAAATATTGCTACCGTTCACAGTTCCATTAGATGGGATTGCTATGTATGCACATGCTTATGCCTCTGCAAATGTACCAAACATTTACTGCTCAGGGCAAAGCTGAAACTTTTTACTGCTCTGTCTTCTGTAGGATACTTTGAACATTTTTTAAAAAGGAGGAAACATTAGTCATTGTCAGAGATAGGATACTGTTTGGAACATATTTTTGCTTTGTGACCCTTTATATTACCTTAACATGTAACAACTTGCAATTCTCTTTCTCTGTTAAGACTCGCAATACACTTCAATATTTAGGAAAAATTTCACAAACACTAGCTGTGCTCACAAAACCAGCTATATGTTAGCTTTACCAAATGCATAGGATTAACATCATCAAGGTAAGAGACTTCAAAAACCTAAGCTTCTTTATGCTCAAGCCTGTTAAGTAAATCTGTACTGTACTTTCACTCTCTGCTCCAAAATTTCAGAATGATCCACTCTGCAAACAGCTGGGCTGTATATTTTAGGAAAATGAAAGAAAGTAAAATGCAGGACATTTATAAAAAACCCTTCAAGATATTTATATGCTAAACAATCGTTCCTAGAAATATGTACAAAAATTGTTATTGATGAGCAGCTACCTGTACCACTAGCGATCCTTTGGGTACTCTATGCCACAAAGATGTTGTAATCCACTTGAACCCAGCTCTTGTGGATTCAACACTGGAGATGATATACTTGGTCCTTTCACTCCCCTCAAATCCTGTGTAAGGGGTATTCAGCCTGTACTGCTGCTTGGATAAGTACTGTTATAACCAATACTGGCATGCTAGTGGATAAAGTACCAGTATCTTCAAAAATGAAAAAAATGAGTACAAAAGTAAGTCAATGTCCTTACCCTCCCTGAGGATCCAAGTACAGCTCATCTTGCAGAAAGCAGCACCCCTTCAGCAGCTGAGATGGAGATGCATGCGTGCATGCGTGCTTGGTGTGATGGGAAGAATACTACTGGACAGTCCCCCAAGGCCATCAGGTAGCAATAAGATATGAAGCCATCTTATGCACATATATATCCATAACCTGCAGTCTTCAAGCCACAGTTTGGCCTGTAAATCAATTAATGCTTAGTATCATACTTTTCTTAAATAAAAAATGGTATTTTAAGCAGTACTTCAAATTTCATAACACATTTGAGAGCTGAAGGGTTCTATACACAAGATATAATCATTTTGGAGTCTACAATGATAAATGAGACAGAAGATTTTTTTTTAAAAGAAAGATTTTTAGAGCAGGAAGAAAGGAATGAAGATGGGAAGCATATTTTGCTAAGATGCACAGAATCTTTGTATGTGTTATTCAGAATGCCGTGAAAGAATGAGAATGAAACATTGTAAAATATTTACACAACACAGTTTGTCTTCTAGAAAAAGCAAAAAAAAAAGAAAAAGGAAGATATGGGTGAGATCAGCAGAAATGAGGTGGGCTGACTGAGGGATGAGTTCCAGTATTGCTGGCTGCTATACGCTTTGCATGCTATGAGAGATCATGAAAGATGCATACACTTACGTGAAAGTCACTTTTGCAGAATGCAGTGCATTGTTCATTTCTAATTCCATCTGCTTTTTATTTGTGGCCTCTGGATTTAATTTTCACTTGTAAAACAAACATTTAAAATATGTATCCCATTTCTATGTGTCTTTGAAATGTTTGTTAATAATATTTTTTTTCAATTGGAAATAAAATCATCAAGATTCCTGTGCTTGTAATTTTTAAAATGTACTCTAACTTTCTCTAAAATATGTATTTATAGCAGGCATTGTCTTTACTCATCTCTGTGAGAAATTACATCATCATTAGGTTTTGAGTGAAGGAAAGGAGGGCAGGAGGGGAAGCAAGAATTTCTGAACTAAAGCATCAAGAAAGCTTGAAAAAACAGACCTTAAAAGCAATTGCTTGCGTAGCTTTCCTTGGAACGTGTTTTGCAGCTGGAAAAGAGCTAATGCTCAATATCATCTCCTCACAATACTGACTTACATGCCAACTTTTCCTTCCCTTTACCCATTATAGAGACAAATCACTTGCTCAAGTCTTTCACTTGGTCTTCACTGCCGTGTCTTTCCTGCAGTTTTCCCTCAAATCCTTTTAAAATAATCTTTGACTTATTTATTTTTGCTTAACACTTGCATACTGTCTTCTTTTGATGGTCCCATATTTCATGCCCTCATTCTTTTTTTTTCACCCAAGATTTTTTCAGAAAAGCAAAGGTACCTCCATCTACGTCAGAAAGAGATGTCAAGGTCTGTATTTTATAGTCCTAACTTAGCTCCTGCCACCCTAACATTCTACAGCAAATGAATATTTGTACAAAGTGAAACAGTTTCAATGAGAAGTTTGATCATTTATGGTCTTAACAGTTACAGTCTGGCTTTTGGCTCTGCTAACACCCTAGGCCTCCTGTATTTAGTGTAGCTAGTCACACTGGGTCCGGATGCGTTTGCAAAATCCCATCCTCCTTCACGTCTTCATGGAAGATGTGAACACGCATTTTAGCAAGAGCAGGAGTGGAAAGGCCTTGGATATTTCACAAATGAAGTTATTAGCATGAGTAACAATGAGATAATGTTTTACAACTTTTTTAATCTGTAAAAATATCATTATTCTGTCTAGTAGGCATTAGTTTGGATAATACTAAGCGCTAAATTCTGGGGATTATTAATAGCTACTGCTGTATTAAACTCCACTGTAATTCTGCATGAGTTTAATGGGCAGACAGATTTATAATACAGGATACAAGTCAATTAAGTAAAAATAGAGCTTCTTTTGATAGAGGGAGAAAGTAAGGTTTGTGCGTACAGAAGGAATAATTCTTGGCATATAATGAGTGCAGCTTTCATTTATTTTCCATTTAAATGGCTTCTTTCCTAGGCAATCAGCATTATTCACTGCTACAGTGTCAGTGGTTCATACATGCAAAAAAATGGATAGGTAAAGGAAGATGACCAATAGGGAAGAGAACGTCGGTTTATGCAACATTTCCATATGTTGTATCATGTATATTATGTATAACTGCTAGATTTAACATGACTTCTGTGGAAGCTGCCTGCATGTCTCTCTGCTTCTGTCTCTGCTGGAGATGGATATCTGATGTATCCATAGATTGATATGGCATCAATTCACCTTTATAAGTAAGAGTTTAAGTACGGGTTCAATAATGACTTAATCTGTGCAACATGGAATAGATCGAGCAAGAATAATTTAGAAAGACTTTGAAAATTCATGAGACTAGCATTTGCTTTGACCAGCAACCCCTTCCTGTTAACTACATTCCATGTAGTTTTTGCTCAACTATTTGATATCTTCTCAATAAGTTTCTTTCCATTTTCTCTTTTCCAGCACACAGTAATTTAAAAAATAAATTAAAAAATAGAAAAGGAAAAGAAAAAGAAAATCAGAAGATTTATGGCCTGTTTAGAAATTACAGTTCTCTTGAAGTAGAAAATGACAAACTATCCCTTTTATTCTGAAATCTAGTTATGTGCTGTTAAATATTTTTAAATAGCTTTTCTTCATTTCTGCAAAACTAGGTGTTCTGATAGAGTCAGTTTTCCTCTTGATACACTTAAATTGGATTTTCTTTTTTAAACCAAATGTTGAACTTGGTTTAGTATATAGTTTAATTTTTTTAGAAAGTTTTAATATTTTAAACTACGAAATAGCTGAAAAGATAGCTATGTGTATAGCTTCCCTGAACACAAATAACTAGTGTCTTTGTTGAAGAAACACAGCAACGTAGGTAATACAAATTGTATTCTCAGGAAGCCCTTTTGCTCTGGCTTCAAGTCAAAGTATCACCAGAAAGACAGTCTTCAAAAAAATGCTAATAGAATAAACTCAATATTGCTGTAAATCCTGTGATGCTCAAAATGATAATTAAAAAGCATATATTAAAATATGACTTCACAGACCTGTAAGTACATGAAGAGTAAAATACTTAGCTGACCTCTAAAATAAAAACACTACATTTGTAGGAAATTCACCTCAAATTCTTGACATAGCACTGGTGTTGTCAAAGAATTAATGTGTTACTACAGGTAAGGTGTAGGTGTCAAGAAGATGTTATAATGTGATAATTTTTAACAAGAGTAATATATTTTTCATCCATTTCTTCACTTTCAAAATTAAATACAGTTCTGAGAAACCTTCATTTAATGCCATGAAACTACAAAGCAAGGACTTTCTTTATAAGTTTACAAGTACTCAGATGACATTTCTCTAGAGGAAGCCACAGTTCAGTTGTAAGACCATCTTAATGAGGAGGCTGCTTCACCAAACATGCAAACAGAGCTCCTGACATCTGAAATCCCCACATATATAAGATTGATGTGGAATGGCAGTAAATAATAGTAGTAGAAATATGTCTAGATAACCCAGACAGTATCACGCTGAGACTGTTGTACTATGATTTATTACTTAATTAGATAAATGACAACGAAGAGAAAATTTTCACAAGGAGGAAAGTGCTCTAGGTTTGCTTTAGCTTGTTTCTTGTATCTGGTGAAACTAACAGCATTTCAATGAAGGAGAACAAAAGTTTGCTTTCAGCCAACACTGATGGATCTGTACAGGCTATTGTGGAAATTCCTAGTGCTTTTAACTCACTGATAATGCTTTTTGGGGACAATGCTGATACTTTGAGGGTTTTGCTGCTTCCTATGTTTGAAGTATAACTGCTAGCTATATTTGAATTTGACACGTATTGATTATGACCATTTTATGCTCCTTCACACTGTTATTATATGGTACACATGCATGAAGGATAACCATTTCATCTCTGATTTATTATAGACATACATGAGATCTGAGCAACTTGATAAATATAAAGAAGTATTATCAAATTCTGGGGGGAAGCAAGAGATTATTTTTCCTTAAGAACTACTCACTACAGGCTTTTAGCCATGCCAGAAAGAGATTGATGAGCTTTTAATGAGATATCAGTTCTATTACCACAGATATTTTGCACAGTTTTCCTTACCGCTGAGAGCTATGAAAACTATTCTAGCCTACAAGTGAACTCAAAGAAATAATTACTGGAAATGGAGCCATTAACTCCATATTCAGCCCAAAAAATAAATAATAATTTGAGTACACAGTGATATACTCTATCACTGTATTTACATTTCAAAGTCAGTACTACAAATTCAGAGAGAGTTGAACTTATCAAATACCAAATCAACTCTTTTTTTTTTTTTCTCCTCAGAAAAGACACACAATAATTCTATCTTCTAGTAGGTAAAACAGACCACTATTTTGTTTACTTCCAGATGATATCCTCCCTGAGGCATGGGTCTTTCTTCTATGATCTCAGCGCTTCTGTAACTTGCTCATCCACTTAGAAGAAAGAGTAGTTACTTGTGAAAGATGCCAATAGAAAAGATCTTACACTTTCTTATCAAAAAGAGTATTCACATGAGACTGCCTAACATAAAATGTCAAACTTGTGTACACGTCAACATTAAAGGAAGTTTGATGGGATTCAAAAAAATGAGCTTTCACTAGGAAAGGATGAAGGAGCAGAGACTCAACAAGTTGAAATACCAGCTGGTTCTGAGAAAAATTGTCTTTTTTTTTTCTACAGTCTATAGGTGCACCGTAGTTACAACAGGAATTAGTTAAGAAAGAAACAATATTCTGAAAAGAAGTTAAATAACTTGGCAGAGATCCTGAAATTATTATTAGACTGTGGAAGAGGAATTCTCTTTCTAGGTAACTCAGGACAAATTGTCTCAGAACAAATTTGTCAGTTGATAAATGCCATCAAGATTATGAACTTACGAAGAAGCTGTTCCTTGTGAAATTTAAAATATGTAGCAAGAGCATAACTGGACATAACAGATATTAAACAAAATATTTTAATAAGTATTTCATAACATGTAACAGCACACTAGCAGTAACGACTGTTACAGCTGCACCTGTACTAATACAGTGAGTGTTAAAATATAGTTTAAGAATTGTAGTATATTAAAATTAATGTATAACGCCCTTATTTTTGAGACAAACAATTGCTATGGTACTTTTAAGGGAGTCCTTTTTGCAGCCAGTTTCAAGTTTCATAGTAACCAATTGCAGCTCCCAGGACAGCCAGAAACCATCGACTCTAAACAACTAGGGGAAGCAGAAAGGTTTCAGCTGGGCTGCTCTGTGACACAGCTTGTGGTATGGGCTATACAAACACCCAATTTCTGCATTGATCTCTCTATTTCTTTCTTAATGTTTTCACTACATAATTTTATACTCATTTGTATATTATGTTTGTACAATGCCTGTCACAACATCCTGCTGAGTTGTAGTCTTCATGTATTTTCACAATGTTGGTATTTAAAGGAGACAGCTAGTACACAGAACTGTATCTGAATGCCCATCTGAAAACCCCAGCATTCAAAACTTACAGAATTCCCAAGTATTTAGCTTTGTATCATTCTTGGGTATGCATTGCAAGACTGCCCTTAGTCACTCCCTTTCTTCCCTGGCAGCTCCATATTTTCAGAGATCTCTCCCCTCACTCTTCAGGGACAGAAATGGAATCAGGAAGTTTCCAAATACTCCTTTCCAGTGAAAAAAAGAAGGCAGCATTTGCCAGTGGCTAGCATTTTTCCTACAAAGAATTCAGAATATAATTATTTTTCTAGTATCACATAAAAAACTCTGCGAGCATAATCTTACTTCCCTTGGACTGGTAGCTGACTCAAACACAGATGAAGAATCTGTCTCCTCATCTGTGCTTTCTAATACTGGACTACAGTGCACTTCCTCCACTCCTTTGAGAATATAGAAAAACAAACTGATCAGCTTCAGGTTTGTTTAGGGTCCGCAGGTCCTTAGGCTATGCTTTTTCAAAAAGGGCACAGGAAGATAAAATGTAATGTATTGCAGCAGCACAGTGAAGGAATATTTATCTGTATTTATAAATGTGATTTAGTGAAGGGTATTTTTGTTTTTTAAACAAGAAGATTACTGAGGATATAGGAGAAAGAAGGGAATAGTGTCAAGGCAAAAACTATCTGAAAGAACACAAAATTCACTATAAGCCATGTGGAAAAAACAAAAAGCCATTATTGTAGATACACCTGTGTTTCTACTTCTTTCCTTTTGAAACAAATACTTAGGTTCAGGAACTTTTAAGAGAGTGACGTCTTAGTATTAACTGCTCTAACAAATCACAGTAACATCTGCCATATGTTTATGTGTCTATACCAGCATGGCTGCTGATCCTTCCGTAAGTCACAATTTAAGATGATTTAAAGAGAGAGAAGCATCTGTTTTTCATTGCTTATCCAGTCCTAGTCTTCTTGGTAATAACACTTTCACTACTATAAAGCACATAGAGAGTGAATTGAATTTACATATTGAACCGAGACATAGGGAAAGTGCATAGTATATACGTACATGGATGCACCCACCTTTTGTACCCAAAATAAATTAAAAAAAAAGTAAGAAAGAAAGATCATAAGAAATCTTTTATGAAAGTTTTCGGTTTTAAAATTTAAGTAGATTAGATGAATTTGTCATGAGGCCGCACTGTACACAAATACCAACACCAAGTGGTTTTGACTTGCTAGTTGTGTGAAACTGATGCGAGACAGTGAGCTGTCTGACCCATTAGGTTTTATGTTTTCAGGAGCATTTAAAAGTCAGGTCAAAACTTGAGAAAACAGAAACTGATAAATTGTACTGCCACAATGAACAAATAAGGGCAACCATAGCAATGTGCCCATTGACCCTGTCAACATCATCTCTGATTGCTGCTGCTCAAGAATAAAGCTAAGGAGTGCAAAAACCCCAAATCAAAACACACATTATTAGAATATAGAAATTTTCTGTCATGGATCACGAAATAGTTTTTTAGACAATTATGTGTACTGTCAGTGGAGTATAACTAATTTATGTAAAAACACATGAAAAGAAAGTGTTTAGTTGTACATTATTGCATGCTGCTGGTGGTAATCTAAGGCATGTTGCACACATCCAGAAGAACTTAAAGGCTCAAGAAATGCAGTAATACATTGGAAATGTACTGTCCAGAGCATTTCAGTGCCAATATGAGTATAGGGGTAAGGATGGAGGTGAAAGCAAGAGTAAACTGGGCTGGTTTGCCACATTTCCAAGAGGAAATGACGATATGCATGGTATACAACAGCTAATAATGAAGACTGAATTTGCTACTTTGGTAGAAAGGAAGCATGTTATTTTCACTAATGCCTGCAGAAACAGAAAAAACCCTGATGGTCAAAGGATCATGTGAAGGAAGGAAGAGCAGTATCAGGCTCACTGTACTGAACAAATATGCTTTCAAAAGAAATGTGGATATGGAAATCTGAACAGCCTGCCATGAAAAGACATCCATTAAAGCTGTGATTAGTTTGCTGTTTTAATCTAGCAAAAATCCAAAAAGGATCTGATTTGGATCTGTTGGTACCCTGCTTCCAATGTGGCCATGTGAATATCAATACTGGCAGAAAAGAAAGAGTGGGAAAAAAGCAACTGGCACTGAAAAAGCAGGAATAGACCTCTCTTTTCAACAGCATTAGTTTTGCCAGGTTAAAAAGATCTGGATTGAAGTCAAGTGTATAAAAAAAAGCTGGAAAAGGGGAATGAGATATCACTTTTCAAGCATAAATCGGGGGACTTTGAACTAAATCGTGTAAATAGATTTTTTCCAAAATCTAAATCTGTTATTTTCCCTTCTATTCTTGCAGAAGACATCCTGTTGATCCATTGTAGAGAAATGTAAACAAAACCCATTATCCTTTTTAAAGACTGAGGGAAGCTGCTGGCTCTGTACTACAAGAGAAGGTGTAACAGGTCTCTGGGAGAAACTCTCAGACACCCATTTCAAAACAGAAGAACAAGTAAGGCTAGATGTGCAGCACTCATAAGGGGAATCCTCCTTAAAACAAAAAAAAAAAAAGGAAATTAGTGCCTAATCTGAAAAGTTGTTTCCTTACAAAGGCTGAACAACACTGTTGTCTCATTTAAAAGAATCAGTTTAAACCATTAGGTTAGGTAATGTTGAATGTTTTGTTCCTTTGCTCTTTGTTGAGCATAAAACAAATACAGATCAAGATCAGAGTGGGCACAGAATCTGTGTGACAGAAAAAATAAGCAGCCTAGATCATGTTCAAGGCTTGTGTAATTTGCCTGCAAACTGCTATGGCCTGGTCTCTCTGCCCTGCGCAAGCTGAAGTAGGACCTAAAATACTCTTATTGTAATTTACTAATTCTTAATTTGCATTTTATAAATGAGAATTTAATTCAGGTTTTAGAAATTGGTATACATTCCATAAAAGAGAAGTAGCTCTTGAAATACAGAATCTTTGAATCAAAGAATCATAGAATGGTTGGAGTTGGAAGGGACCTTAAAGACCATCAAGTCCCAACCCCGCTGTCATGGGCAGGGACACCTCTCACCGCAGCAGGTTGCTCAAGTTATAAGTTCATCTTAAATGGAAAAAAAAAAGGCATTTGAAGTATTTAATATGTTATGAGCCTTTTTCTAACTGATTTTTAAACTGCTCATTGAATTATATAAGAATCTTGTCTTTTTAAATAAAAAAAAAATTCCTAAATGTTCAGCATGTTTAATTACAAGGAAGAAAAAATTATTTAATGAAATAACAGGCAATTTACTAAGACCCCACCTGGAAAATCCACAGGCATTTACCAGAAGCTACTTGTTGAAACACAGAATAAAGAAAGATAATATAATAATTTAATAACGACTAGAGGACCTTTTGAACTGAAGTTTCCTATACATCTCAGGAGTCACCAAGGGAAGGAGCGGTGATCTCAGGTTTGTTCTGGAGTCGGAAAGGATTTATGAAATCTCAATGCTACTGGCAGGGTAAGGAAATGTTTTTCTGTTCAGATCTGCTGAGGACTATAATAATAAAATGCTGCCTTCTAGAAGAATATCAAAAGAAAAAAAAAGTGCCAGAAAATATACACTGGATATACCCTGCGTGTGCACAAGCAGCAGCCAAACATATTGCACTCAAATGCCGATATACTCATATTATACATCATATAAAACATCAAATGCAAAATATGTCCACAAATCATCCTAATGCTTGTTTATTTGTTGAATATTAATATTTGGACATCAAAACCGAAATAGGTAAGTCTCAGAGACGAAATGATAATCTGAAGAAATAGCTACATTTCTATCTCCAATAAGCTATGATGCCATGCCAAGGACAAAAATCTGCCTTATAGATTTCACATTACACGGTAGACAACTGGGAATGCCTGATTTACAGGCCTTACAGGAAAAAAAAAAAAAAAAGCAAACTGTGAATGTGCAACAAAGTGCATGTAACCTGAAAAGACAAGTCATCCAGATGGAAAAGATGCTCTGTGAAAGTAAACCATTCCACACAAAAGCAAATGTCCTGTACAATAGAAATTTGTGGGTTTGCAGAGATTTGTGTTCTTGTAACAAAGCAGAAGTCAGCTGTCAATGGATGTCAAAAGCCTTCACATTGTAGGGTTTTAGTTAAGACAACTAAACAAAAATCTGTTTCTTCAAGGTATGTTTCATGATGGTCTGTAAGGTGATAATAAAGAAGTCAACTGTATCTTCAAATGCTGTATTCAATCCAATGAACTGGAATCATTGTCAGCCTTCAGAACAGTGTGCAATTAGTACAGCTGGGTCTGCCAACTGATTTGAGCAGAGGCATGCACCTTACAAATGAAGTGCATGAAAAACCGAAGCCCTACAAACTTTTCCAACTGAGATCAGTAGCGCTATATTTGGATGAGGCTTACTCAAAAGAGAACTGAAAAAAATTACATCACTTTCAAAAATTGAGTTTCACATTGTAAAAGGATGATGGAAGCCTTCTTTTTCTCTTTGCTACTTTCAACACCCAAACAACAATAGTAATGGAGGTGAAATCAATAGTAGATATACTTAAATGCACCAAACATAAGAATGTTGTAAATTCACTAAGAAAATATGATATCATGTTTCCTGTAAAATGATGCATAGCAGACTCAGGAGAGAGACATTTTTCACTAGCAGATCAAAACGAAATTTTCCAGTTGGTCATAAATTATTTGCATGTAAGTACACAAAAATAGATCACATAAATTCTACAAAATAAGACACTATATCCTAGCACAATTGTGTATAATCGAGATACAGGGAATAATAAATTAGTGTTAGTTGGGTGCGGCCTTAGTGTAGCCTCTGCAAGCACCTTCTCCGATCACCTCCACAGAATTTAGGATTTTGATCTGGACTATTGCAAGATCCAGCCATGTTTGAAGATAGCACACAAATGCATCAGACTAACAATACTATTATGACTAAAGACAGCTTCCTTATCTTCACAGCAACATATCAAGAACAAATGAAATTTAGACTAATGTTGCAAAGGAAAAAAAATAAATTATAACTCATGATTTTTGTTGGTATGTTATTACCTTATGAAAATTCAGGCAAATGAAGAAGTAACAAAACTGTGGTACATACAAAAATGACATACAGCAAGTGAAAATAATCCATCTCACAATAAGAAATGAAAGCTGAATCTACTTTGCAAAAACCCATCTTGCAGCTTGGGAAACATTTCCTATTCTGCAGCTGAAAAACTAGATACGACAGATTACCATATGAAAAGAGTAGATTTGAATGTGCAATGCAGATTTACTATATGAAGAATGCATGAAATGGTATTTATAGAGGTATTGTATTTAATTCAGCAACACTTTTCTAATCTTTTGTCTTTACTATTTTACCCTACGTTTCGTCTATGATCTTTACACTTCAGCCTTCTGAATCAGATATTACCATTCAGAGCAAATGATGATGTATTCTAAATTTGGAGAAAAAAACTTTTAATGTGCATGAATTAATGAAAAGAATTAAAAAATGTGTTCAACTAAGGTACTATCGGGCGTTTCGTTTGTTTATTCTGTTACCGCTATCTTCTTTTTAAGAAATGTGGTGGTGTTTTATATTTTTGAATTAATATTATCATTTGTGTTATGTACATATACACAAAGAAAAGCAGTCAATATATCCCTTGTTATGCATTGCATTATCTATTTGTTAAAACAAAACAAAACAAAACAAAACAAAACAAAACAAACTACTTTGGTGTTAGCCCTGAAACTGTCTTGGAATTTATTTTCAAATCACCATTCATTTTTTTACAACATAATTAGTTTTATAGCTTCTTATCCCAGTGCCATAGCAAAAGGCTTGTGTCATAGGTAGAGATAACCCAGAGTCTACAAAATGACATAGGCAAAATTCTGGGCCAAATATCCCCTAATTTCTGTTTTGCAATTATCTGGTTCTAGCAAGAAAATCTTCAATAACCATAACATAGAAAGATGACACACTCCCCCTTGAGCAAAAGCCAGCCAAGGCTGGAAATTAAAACAGCACATGTTCTCTGACAAAATAGGCTTCCATGCTGTCCGTATATGTACCTTAGTGAAGTCCCTCAGGAATTGGAGGTAAGATCAACAGGCAAGTATTCATTATTAGGTTATTAACATATATTTATTAAGGTAGCATAATAGTTTCCAAACAAAAGTCATTCTGAAGAGAAAGGCTTGGATTCCTCTTAATTCTTTTCCCTTTAACAACTAATTGCTGGCAGCAATTACAAGATTAGGACGAAATTACAGTTTAGGTAAAGATCTTTTTATTTAGACTGCTTTTTACTTGGTTGTTTAGGCACAGACACTGGGTATGGAAAATGCAGCATCTTGTTTTATTCAGATCAGCTACATGTATGATTGTGTGATTGCTGCAAAGACCAAGAATAGGCACATTATTATTATGCTCATTACTCTTACATTCCGATGACATTTTTAATTTTATCAAGGTTTCACAAGTATGCATCTAATTTTCACATATTAAAAAATTTCTACGGTAGCTATATCAGAAACTTAATTTTATTAGGTAGAGATTCATACCTCATAAATAATTTATTTATATCTTCATTCTGCATGGCCTTGGAGACATTAATTTAAATTTATCGTCTTTGACCATGAAGGTTAAAATTTTTTTTTAAAAAACCTGAACAAAGAACGAATTACCTGTGCAAGAAAGCATGAGGTCTGGGTTGGAATATGCAGATGATTAGGTAAACTTTTTTAGCAATGGAATACAGGTCATTCAAAGCTGACAAATACATACCCACCCCAAATTATATACGTAATGTGCAAAACCTGATTTTCCATCAGAAGAAACTTCATAGTCTTTCTAACACCATACTGGATTATTGGTTCAGCTCAATGGCTCACAACTCTTAAAATCATCTATTGAATCATTAATGCTACCTTCTTTCTTCCTTTGAGTTTGGAGATTACTTCGTCAATAATACTCTCTCTCTGTTTTAATTAAAATATGGAGGAAACCGTTGTTCTAATTCACTGCAATGAGGTTTTGTTTACACACTCTGTTGAGAAAATGCTTGAAAAATAAAAATGAGATCCATTCCTAATGGTTTTAAAGAATTCAGAGCCATCTGGAAAAATAAATAATATGACCTTCAGTATATTATAGATCTCTATATTTAGCTAAATTGGTCCATATTAAAACATTTTCAGTCCTCACAAACCCCTTTGTCATATGACAAAGGGAAAAAACAGCAGAGCTCAAAGCATCATCGGTGACCAAGGTCATATGTCATTTGGCTAGATATAGCTGTATAACTTTAACAGGTGATTAATCTTCCATGCTTCAGAATTGAAATTGTGTGAATAGATCTTCTAGCTTTGGGGAGAAATGCAGGTGTTGCCACTACAGTTACTTCAGAAAGGATCCTCCAAGATCCCTCAGAAGAACTGACAGCAAGCTGATAGTTTGGTTCCAGGTACAATGAATAGCTCATCTTTCAAGGAGAAGGGAAGAAAAGGAAAGCAGCCCGTGGACAATTCCTAGGAAGAGGAAAGGAAGAGGAGATAATTCTTCCAGAGCATCTGAAACCATGTTGAGTCAGAAGGTTTCAGTATCACTAAGCTAGTACAGGGCTATAAGCCAGGTGGAAACTTCTGAAGTCTTCTTGTTCCCTCTGCTGTGCAGACATACCTTCGGTGGATACAGATTTTATTTACCTTATCCTCATCAGACAAAACTAATACCTATTCTTGTTACCTATCACATCATACAGACTTCTTCAAACTGTAACCACTGTCATTCTAAGATGCAATGCTATATACAATGTTATGCTTTATGACAAAGAGATGTATAAGCATATCTGTGAATACATCCAACTCAGCTAGAGTTGAGTGATTCCTTCACAGCACTGGTTTATTAATACATAGTAGGCTTAAGAGAAAACTGCTTCATGCGATGGAAGGTGTAACAATCAGAAATACAAAAGGCCTGCCCTACAAACAGCAACTGATGGGTATAAGCCCCAATACCAACACTGAAGGAACAATCCGTAAGCTTTTCAGATAGATATCATATATGTTTTCTTTTGAAAAACGAACAGTAAGGTTGAGAGTGCTGGGAAAATACTGAATTCATATTTTCACTGAAGTAGAAAACAGCTTGTATATATCCATATTAATATCTTGTTCAATGCTTCAAATACAGCACAGTTTCCTGAGAAAAAGCCATAAACTAGTAGCTGTTTAGTGGCTTACCCTGAAAATTTGGTCATATCAGTATACTCTGCAAAGGGGAATATTTATTAATGAAAAAAAACATTCCACTATATTCTTAGGTGAAAATTCTTTATAAGATATAATTCAAATTTTAAAAAGTTTGTTTCCAAAATATGCTTCAATTGTGTGTAAATGTACAATAAGCCTGTACAGACAATGGTGTTTAAATTGTCTACCTAAAGAAATTAGGAATGATAGCAGGGTAGTAATGAAATATTCAGTTTACTGGAATGCTTTCAGTTCTTCTAGGAAGCAAGCACTCATGGTGACACAATGATTCAATTAACACTGGAAAGCCTTCCACAGTACTTCTCAGTGCTCTGTTCTTTCCTCTCTCCCCAAAAAAAGAAAAATAATTTGATCACTGTTGCATCCCCATGCAAGGGTTTGTTCCAGGCCTTGAGCACTGATTGCCCTGGCCAACCGGAAACCATCTTTCTGTGCAATCCTCCTCTGCAACCTCTTTCCTTCAGCTCCTTCTTCCTTCTCTCCTTCACTGCCTGTACCCGAGGCCAGCTCTGACACAGTCCTGCAAGCTTCTCCAGCACCTCCTGCCCCCACAGCAATCCCTGTCTGCAAATCTTCATGCACTGCCCTGGAGCAGTTCTCTGGGGACTGTGACCTTGTGTCTATGGCCATGGTTCACCGTAAAAACTATGAAGTTCTGTGCAACCCGTACATGGCCCAGTGAGCCTACTACAGTTAGGGCTAACTGAGCTCTGAGATGACCTGCCTTTCACAGTTTTCTGGCCGCCCCAGAAGGCCCCAGTTACTACCCAGTTGCACCCCACATGAACCACTACCTCTGCTGTAGATAGCAGGATCATCTAAAGGGGAGCACCCATGAGCCCCCAGACACTTTGCCCTTCCTCATCATGCAACTATTTCCCTATCATCCCTGGCAGTCATGGTTGTAGCAGTGCAATCTCATTGTTAGCAGATAATCAGGATCCATGTGCTTCTCTCTGTGAAGGAGGTAGCCAGAGCCTGAAGACAAAACCCTGCTTCAGAATTTTTTGGGATGCTTCCTCCACCATAGATGCTCATGGTACCTAGCCTTATTCATAAAGGCTTACCAAAACAAGTCCTGCGAAAGACATGACTGATAGCCCTGCTGTGTATAACTGTGCATAAACTAGTAAATATTCAATTTGAAATGAAGTAGGTCACAGATAACAAACATCCTGACAGCATGTAGCTGATATAAATTGCTAGCTGAACTGCCAGCATGCTAAAGAAAGAGTCAGACACACAAAAATGGCTGGCTGAACTTTCTGAAAGCTGCCTGTTGCTATAAATCAGTTCCTACAATTGTGATACAATCAGCTATCCAGACAAATTTGTTAGACACTCAGCTGCAAAGCTGCTACAGCAAAACCCACTCTAGGACACAATTGCAAAGTAAAGTGTACCTAGAAACCACTGTGCTCCACTTCCACAGAATACATGCGAAGTTTGTCACCTTTCCACTGTCACCAAACATTGAGAGTAGCTTCTGAAGACTCTTCTGACAAGTCCTGAATTCAAGAACCTCCTGTGAGAACAGACTAGCAGTTGCAGTGTTGTTCTGTGCTGTTTAAGAAAGTGCTTAAAATATATCAATATATTTGTGCCCACTTCCCATTTAAAGCAGAAGAGACTTCTGAAAAACCAAGGACATTTTCTTTGAAGATTAACAGTCTTTGCTCCATTTTGCAAACTATATCAAATCAAGAAAACACTATTTGCCAGATAGCTCTGGTTAGATCCTGCTGCTCAGGCCCCATACAGCTCAGTTTTGAGCATCTTCAATAATGGAAATTCTACAGCCTCTCCACATCAACCTCTTTCAGTGCTTAAACACCCTTGTTTTCACTTGTCTTTTCCTGACAGTCTGCACCTCTGAAAAACCTCTGGCTTCAACTCTTCTGTACCCTGCTTTTAGGTATAGAAAGTCAGAAACAGGATTTCCCCTCCATCTTCCTTTCCTTTGGCTGAACAAACACAGCTCTCTCTTGCATATTGCATGCAAAAATCCTTGACCAGTTTAGTGGTTTCCACCACACTCAATTCAACATGTCTATATGGTTGTTCTGGGGAGACCAGAACTGAACGCAGCACTCAGATGTTGTCTCAAAAACAGGGAGGAAGGATCACTTCCTTTGACCCTTGCTGGCTACAGTCCTAATGCAGTGTATGATGCAGCTAGCTCTCTTTGCTGAGAGAGTAGACTGATGCCTCATGTTTAACCTCACTGTCCACGACAAACTCAAGTTTCCACCACTGTTTCTAGTATTGAGAGTAAAATTGCAAATGGGAAGTCAAGTAATGTTTTAATGTTTTTATAAATTATCCAGATGCAGGAGTCGAATGTACATTGAGTAAGTTTGCCAATGCCATTAAACTAGGAGGAGCTGTGGACTCTTACAGAGAGATCTGGCTTGACTAGAGAGCTTGGAATATGAGCTTTAAATATGAAATTTAACAAGAGCAAGAGCAGGATCCTCCACCTGAGAAGGGGTAATCCTGGTTATACATACAAATTAGGGTATGAAAGGCTGGAGAGCAGCACCATGGAAAGAGATCTTGGGGTATGGGCTGATGGCAAGTTGAATTTAAGTCAACAGTGTGCCCTGGTAGACAAAAGGGCCACCAGTGGCCTGGAATGCATCAAAGCACAGCATAGCTGGCTGGGCAAGGGAAGTGACTGTTCCACTCTACACTGCACTGGTGCGGCTCCACCTCAAGTACTGTGTGCAGTTTTGAGTGCCTCAGTACAAGAAGGATATCTAACTATTCAGTGTGTCCAGAGAAGGGAGAGCAAGATGATGAAAGGCCTTGAGAGCAAGACTTAGGAGGAGCAGCTGAGGTCACTTGGCTTGCTCGACTTGGAGAATATAAGGCTGAGGGATGACCCTATTGCAGTCTACAGCTTCCTCAAAGGGTACAGTGGAAGAAGAGGTGCTTATCTCTCTGGTGGAAATGGAATGAAGCTGTGCCAGGAGAAGTTCAGATTGGACATTAAGAAAAGGTTCTTCAATCAGAGGGTGGTCAGCTTCCCAGCTACAGGGAAGTGGTCACAGACCAAGTTTGTCAAAATTCATCTGGATGATGCTCTTATTAATATGATTTAATTACAGGTAGGCCTGCGAGGAGCAAGGAGTTGGACTTGACGGACCTTATGGGTCCTTTCCAACTCAAGGTATTCTACGACTCTAATTATACATGGATGAGTCAACTAATTTTAGCTCAGATCCGGGACTAGTAACCTGCTATCTCCAGAATGAGATAAGGAAGCAGAGAGCAAAGAGCAGATAGTTTCTGCAACCAACTGGTATTAGTAATACCCGAACTTTCTGCACCAAACTGATATTAGTCATACAACATTCTAAAATGTATCTGTATTTTATCCCGTGCATGAAGTTCAAAGACATTGCGTTCATGTTAACTTCTCTATTTACATCTGCCTTACTTTACTTGTAACTTCTTTTCAATATTTCTGTTGCTATCCTACTTCAATTTTTTATTTTTAAATAGCCCACTTTTATGAATGGGATTTGGAAAACATATAGTACAAATGGAGATCTACTAATATGTACATAATCCAAACAAGTGTGATATAATAATAATTGCTGCTTTAAGCATAATGTGTTTTAATATTTATGTATTCATGGAGTATTCAGATCACATATCAACTACCTGAATTAATTATGGGTATCTCATTCCTTACTGAATCTTTCCTTTTTGCATTGAAATGTGTGCATTATGTTATGCTGCCTGTGGTCTCCTGCTGAAGAGTTAAAAGCTGCCACAGCAGGAAACAAGTGTTTTAATGGCAGCTAGTTTGAGTATCAGAGGAAGACCTCAAACACAAAATTTGGAGTCATAGCCTACTGCATCACGGAAGCACAGAACAGGAAAAACAGAAAAAGCTGAAATTTGAATGGAACGGTTTTGTTACAGACTCATTTTAAGTCCCTCATCTTAGCAATTTTGAGTCCTCCAGCTCCAGGAAACAAGATAATAGGCTGTCACAGTTGTATAGGGACTGTTACTTACAGAGAATGATGCCTCAGCGATTTCTGAAAAATCAATCTAGAGTCAAGGGATATTGATTCTCAGCACACAAAAATAAGGCATTAAAAAGCACTTTAAGGATATTAATGCTAGTTTTACTCATGATGGTACATAACAGATGTTTCCAAACTGGGATTTTTCATCTGCAAGAGATTTTTTTCTAGACTACACATATATATCCTGTGCAAGCAATAGCATTTTGGCAGAAGAGACATATGTTAGCATAGTTCAGAAGGTGTTGCATTATGAACCTTGCTTTGGCTAAGGCCAAGGGGCTGGGGCCAACTGCCACATCAGACAAGCTTAAACCCCACTGGGGAGAAAATCCTTCTTGGCATGAAATGACCTCCGCCTTTCAAATGAGCACTTAATAACAAGTCAAAAAGTGACAGTCACAGAGAATCTAGTTATCAAGGCTTGAAGAGATCTCATATTAAGTGATCACATTGCTAGGGAAATAAATTGCATTCCACAAAACAACGTAAAGTAGAATGCTTCACTATGCAAAGCACTAGGAGGAAACACTCCACCATTAGTGTAATTTAACTGTAATAAAATGTAATTTTGTGATTGCATTGATAGAAACAAGGGCTAGAACTGCCATGGTTAGTGTGCATTCCCTCATTGTCAAATAAAATAAAAAAAACATTTTTTTCTCTATGTTATGCTGCTAATCAATTTAATTAATAAATGTTCCATACATATCTCTGCAGCTACTCATATTTTTTCTATCATATTAAATATTCTGCTTCATCTTTTTGCCCACATTTACTTTAAGGGGAGAACAGATTTGGGATTTGATATGGAAATAATTTGCAGCATTAGTTATGCACACAACTATTTGCACCAGAGATACTTGAACACATGCCCAGTCTTGAACCAAAATAACATAGTATACATATAACATATTTCATGGCACTGGAATGTTAAATCTGTCAGATAATTTCATACAAACAGTTTCAGTACTTAAAGACTTGCTATTGTAGTCACATCCCTGTCAGACTGCATAGTGAGTAATTTGTTCTAACTCTACAGACATCCATTTTATCATGGGATGTTTTAATAATGCTTGAGAATTTTTGAACATTAAATAAAACTGGAAATTTGCACTACTTAGGAAATAAAAGTAACCACAAGAAAAAAAAACTTATCCTTGGATGTTAGTAATAGCAGTCCTTAGCTTTGAAGGGGAAGAAACCCTCTGAACAATTTAGTATTCCCAACTTGAATAAACTAAAGCTCCCACAGTTACCATTAATAAGAAATTGCACAGGATATTTTCAGCTTGATAGATCAGATCTTTAGTTAAATTATTCTTATAATCACATGTATCAAGATAACATAACCTGATCACATTTAATTTCCCAGTAGGATAACTGTGAAAACCCTTTCTGTTGCTCCCCATCCTCCCAAGTTTGTATCAGAAGGATCAGAATCATCTTTTTTATTCCAAGAAACTGCACATAAGCATTACATTTCCTTATTTGTATGTAATAAAAGTAGCACATCTGCTTGCAGTTCAGTGTCTTAATAAGTACTGTGATGATGATTGTCCCCCACATTGAGTTTTAAATTTTCTTGGCTAATGCAACCATTAAAAAGCACTCATTACCACACAAAGAAACAAAAAGAATGTTTCTACTGTGCAAATAGAGAGTGACTCCCCCCGCCCTCATAATTTTCACCGAAGGGTTATAGTTGTTAGTCACCTCACATTCTTTTAAGTCACTTAAATCAAAAAGACTTCGTAGGCAATTTAACAGAATCTCCTCTTCAGGAGACAGAAATGAAGGAGAGTTGTGATACCTTCTGTTTTCTTATCAACCCTTCCCTAATTTACAGAGCTAGGATTAGCATGGAATATTGAGCAGGAGTCCCTCATGTCCCTTCTGGCTTTTCCAGTAAGATACCAGACGACCGGAGAAAGACAAAAAAGCAAGCAGCAAGGGAATCTCAGTCTAACTTCTGCAGAGGAGATAGTGGAATAAATAATCCAATAATCCATATTGGAATATGACAAAGAGCCATATGTCATGAGTGGATCTATTAAACTAGCCAATTTCCAAACAAAGCACAACAATTTTTAAGCACAAAAGGCCGCTGCATCTGTCCTCTGTGTTCATAGTGGGCAAAACAAGAAATCACATACTTCACAAGTGCAGCAAGAAAGATCCAGGCAGACACCACAGGAAAATATTTCCGATGGCATAGATAGGGTCACTGCAAAAAGATTGCCTCTGAGGGTTATGGCTAAGACAAACACCTTGCTGTTTGCTTTTACCTCAAAGCAGGACAGGCCTGTAAGAACTATGTGTATTGACCTAGTTCTGCTAGTGGCAGGATAGAGTAAGTGACTTTTGGGGATCTCTTTTCATGTTGTATCCCAATTTACACTGTTCTCACAGAAGTAAGTGTAGGACCTCCAAAAAATTGTCATCACATTCTTTCTAAGACTAAGTTGGATTTGAACTGAATAATTTAGAAACTTATTTGATTTTCAAGCAGTATTACTTTGCACCAAATATATCAAAGACAATATATATCAAAGACAATATAAAATTATAGCCATCACATCTGAAAAACAAATGGATTCCTTTTATTGTTGCTATGCATGTCTTAATGAGCATTTTGGGCAATGTTGATGCCTGATCTACGCATCCTTCAGGGTTGTTCTCATCCTTGAATGGCTCAGTCATTGGACTGCAATTAGCAAATTATTTGTTATCATTACTGCCACCTTAAACTGGCACCACTACTGCTTCTATGAGCACAGGCTTACCAGCTAAATGTCAAAAAACTACTTTGAGGAATGCAGTTCAGGAAAAGTTCCAGCAAAGAGGTGGGCAGAAAGTCAGGAAAAAACCCCAAAATCAACTGAGAAAAGCAGTAGTATTATGGCCATGTTTTGCAGATCTTCACAGTTTTAATATGATAACATAAAATTTGCATCCAGAAAAAAAAACCAACCAAACCCTTTCATCAAATACAACCTCCTGCATAATGCACTACCAAGCAATCTGAAGTACTGAACCCAAAAGGTGCCCTCTGCATCTACCAACACCAGGTGAAAGGCATGCA
>VXBJ01001899.1:214212-226806 GCA_013400055.1 Nycticryphes semicollaris
GAGGAAATAATACAGAAACCTTTCTGATGCATGAACTTGTGTACAAAAAAATCTTCAAAATCCCTGGCAAAAACCAGGAAAATATTTAAACTACTCATCTGGTAATTTAATACTGCTGTTACCACACTCTTTCCTTTTCTTAGCTTTTCATGACAGGAGAATTCTTTCAGGTTGGCTGCTAGGTATCTTGGGGAATTAGGACAATGGGGCCCTTGCTCTTACATGACTCACTTGCTTTGAACATGTTAAATAATAAAAGACAAAGATAAAAAATATATATTGGAAGCAAAATTTTAAGCTGATTTGGATCCTTGAAGATGCTGATATATGCATTTCCCTCTCCAATCAAATTCTGCGCATCAGCTCAGGAAGGTGCCAGAGTCCCACCTCCTTGGCTGTGGTCTGTCCCACACCCCACAGACCCCTTCGTGCAGAGGTTGTTGTCTCTTGGTATTTGTCCCTGCTCTTGTTAACACCACAGGGTCCACTCACTATCTGGCCTTAAAAGGCTACAGCTGCAGCTTCAGAAAATCATTTCTACTCAGCTCTTTTAATAATTAATTACAACATTCACCCTTAAAATGTGCAATGAAGAGAAACCATACACAGGGGGCAACATTTGTCTACCAAAAAAGGTATATTGCAGACTACTATTTTTATTTTTTTCTTTCCTGATACTGAGAATGATAATAAAATTCCCCTACATCTGTGTCCTCACACCTTGGGAAAATCATGTTTTCCTAAATGTATCTCAGTTGTAAACTGTGGATATTGTAATGTGTGCTTCTGCAGCGGGGGGGGGGAAAGAGGGGCGAAGCCTTTGCAAGAGAATCCAAACCACTTTTCTGATTTGTTCTGTATTAGTTGTATGTTCATTTTTCAGCAATCTAAGTTTTATTTTTCCTCTGCTCACAATGTACCTCCCAGCAGCCATACATCTGTTTTGGATGCAAAAATATATTTCAAGGGTAGCCCCTTCCTGTCAGGATGTAACAAATACCTGTTATGATACACAGTATGGTCACTTACGTATCACATATACAATGGCTATACGTGCAATATGTCTGCTGAGTACACACTCATACACCATGCTGCTGTTCAAATATGTTGCATTAGTAAGGACTGACCTAATTTCAAAGCTTACACACACAACATCAAATGGTTATACTAAACATTACCTCCTAATACAGTATCAGAGTAGCCATGTTTTACCTGGCTGCGTATTAATTTCAAAGCCAAACTATCAAATACTAAGATGAAACGAGTCAATTAGTGTCATTAATCCAACACTTTATAAAACACATTACAGGTGTAAAAGGCTGAAGGGACCTGACTACATTGTTTAAGTTTTGATTGTATAATCTAATTAAGAAGTTCCAAGAGCAAAGAAGATTTTTCAATGTAATGCGATGGGGTTTTTTCATCAAAAAGTTATTTTGTTTTCCAATTAACACGTGCCTTAGAAATAGCTTCAGTGGGACACACAGTAGTAGAGGTACTTTGCATGCTGAGATTAAGAGCTCTCCACTCTCTACAATCACAAATAATTTTTTTTTTCAGATAATTAATAATTATCTCCTAGGAAAACACACTTAAAACACCTTCAAAATTACGGTACTCGGTTTAAACAAGATAAATAAATAAATAAATCGCTATCAGAAAGTTTCATTGATGCTGTCTGCACTGCTAGTCTTTAACTGACCCTTGCTCCTATGCAGAGCTTTCAACAAACCGAGTTAATTGTGACTTACAAGTTGTTCTCAGTAGTAGTGGACCTTTGGGTAGTGGACCTTTCGGAAACCTAAGGGTTTCCCAAAGAACAGATAGCAGAGGGATGTTCACAAAGGAACACACCTTAGAAACAGACTCCTTCTTCATCCCTGGAAGTTCACGCCTTAATTTTTCCAAGACAAAGCAAATAGAAGCACAGATGATATCCACCATCCTACTCCCTTTTTACCCCTCTCACAGACCCCTCTCGACAGAAAAATGATCCTAATGGGAGTGCAGACACACAATTTTGGTATCTACAGGTACGTGCAAGGGGTGTTAAATTAGCAGTAGGGAAGCTAATTAGCAGTAAAGTTGGGACTATATCTGAATTAACTTTCCAGCAACAGTGCCCGCAGTCCTCCGGGCAGATGCTGAGCGATTCCCACCGCCGGCTGTCACCCACCCTACCTTAAGAAGTCTGACGGAGGGAAGGAAGGCGGCATGGCACAGCTTCCGGATGGTCCAGTTGAGTGGCCGGGGAGCATCGGTCTGATTCATGACCCCTCCACAAACCCCACGGGGAGATCCGCCGCAGACCTGGCAGCGCCGACCGCCGAGACCGCCCGCCGGGGCGCGGGCATCCCACGCGCGATCCGCCCGCGCCCGCGGTGCCGCAGGGCAGGGCTGGCCCGGCGCGGGCAGAGGGCTGGGCTGGGCTGGGCGAGCGGCTGTGGCCACCGATCCTCCTTAAGAAAGCCACCTCCTGCGTGGGAACGGCAGTGCTCATGCATACCAAATGCGGCGGGATGGAGGCGATCTGCCCGCCGCTCGGGGCAGGCTGCGCTGCCTGGGCGGAAAGGGGCAGCCCGCATAAAAAAAGAGGCTGCAGTGGGAGATGCCGCTGCTCCCGCTCTCTCCCTCCTGCCCTCCTCAGAGAGCTGCCAGGTTAGCCGCTCCCTGGCAGGCTGAGCCATCCGCCGCGCTCCTCCGCTTCCGCGGGCGACAAGCAGGGCAGAAAGGAGATAATTTAAATAAAGCAAGCGGAGGGGCACTTGCACTTTCTTTCCCAAAGCATTGCGAAGAGAGAGGGAAACCGGCATGAGGGGAGGGGCCAACGCTCAGACAGCAAGGAATGAGAGGGGAAAAATATTAATTCACTCTTGATTTACTGATATAATGGACCTAGAAAGCGTAGTTTCATTGATCTGGCATAGCGGCAAGTGGCAGCGGTTAGAAGCTGTACTGTAAGAGTATGGGTGTTAACATGTCCGTTCTGGCAACAAACCAAAAACCCACCTCGTTCAAAATTCAGCTAATTTTAATATTAAACCTATGTGCAGAATACTTCTTTTGAAGACATGCAAACACATGGAGTAATATTTCTGGGGCAATTTAAGTGCAGCAAAGCGTGTTTCCATTTGGGGCAATTCAAGTATAGCAAAGCATGTTTCCATTTGGGGCAGTATTTGCCTTTCCCAGCTGATGAAGATATTCTTAATGCCAGCTCTCCGGCTAAAGGAGAAATAATTATTTCCTCACTGATGAAGATTATGTGAGGGAACTGTTAGAAAGTGCAAAAACAAACATCTTATGAAGCAATGGGAATTTTTTATTTTGCCAGCAATGGACAGGTTTTACTCAGATTATGGAGGAAAACAGCCAATTCTCAGTAAAGTTCAAATCTCTCATCATTTAGGTTAGAAAATACACATTCCGCTTACTTGGCTAGATTTCCCATATCTTCCATTTTCATATTTCCTTTTAATCCCCATAGTACACATATTTTTCTCTGTTATTTATCATTTATTCTTATTATTGTGTCTACATTCATTGTCAAAAGCTGAATAATTCTCCAAATGAGGGGAAAGAGATGAAGAGTATTGTTTCCATGGGCCTGTGCTAATCTGCCTGGTTTACATGTTACTGTCTTTAATGGCTTGCTGTAGGGTCACAAATCAAAAATTCTCTAACGTGGAACAATACTTCTGGTTTACTTTTTAAAGTTTAAGGACAACTCTGGGGACAACAGGGAAACTCAGCACCTCAGTACCATCAGATCCTCCAAAGTAAACAGAGGATCCTAAAAACACTGAAGTTATTGCAGTAGAGCAGGGTGAGGATTGGTCTTTCCACCCCAGTCTTCCTTGTATTGCCCTTGTATATAGATCAATATTCTCCAAAGTGTATGTATGGGAAACTATCCATATAGATATGTCTACTGAGATAGAGAAGGAGCCCAGCGCATTGAGGTGGAAGCCCAGTGCTTTTACGCTTGTTTTGGACACATGGACACCAGCCAGCTCCTCCTCACTGTACCCTCTCAACAACTGTATGAAATCATCTTCAGTGTTGGGTAGAAAATTACTCTGCCCATAATACAATGTCCCAGAATGCAGTGCAAGGCTGACTATGCACCAGAAGAGCTCTCTCACCTGTCCCTCCCTGCTGTACCTGGTAAAGTTCTAAAACTTCAGAGGTGCAGAGATGACAGTGTGGGTTGTCTGTGGAATGCAACAGGTAGAACACCACGAGCCATTCCCTTGGGACAAAATTTGTGCAGATGAATCTCTGGTTATGACTGGGCAGCTAGTTTATGTTATACATATTTAAATGCCTTCTTGCTTGAGCTCTGAATGTATTTGTTTCACTATAGGAGGGAAAAAAAAACTTTGCTGTAGATAGTGAAACAGAACCTGAGTAAGTAAATATGATTTTCTGAAACTAAATTTCTAAGGCTCCATTAAAGAGGCAAAATTAAGTAAGTCAGAAAAATCAAATCCTGATTTTAAATAGCATGCACCTTAAAACGTTTACTGCATAATAACTTTGTTCTATTATAAATGTAATAATATCCAATGATTAAGCTTTTGGGGTTCATACTAAAAAGAAAGTAAAAGATTCAAGCAAATCAGAAACAAGGACTCTCAACTCTCCCACAAACATGCCTTTCCCTTATCTCCCACCCCCAAGCCACACTAATGGCTTTTTTGTACCCTTGAAGATCAGGAAAGAGTTTCTTGTGAAAGTACAAGACTCATCATCTGTTTTGCATTAAGTATCTGGCATAACCAATATGTTCAGCCTATGTGTTAGGGAGAAAGAAGACAGAGGAACTATATAGAAGGCTGTCCTTTGTTTCAATGAGTAGAGTAACAAATCTCTGAGGAGGCTAGAGAGCTGAAGACAATAAAGAAATATAACAGATAGCTTTAATAAAGTAAAAATAGTGAGCCCAATGTATCTTCTAGCTTCCACAGAGCTTCCTGTCTTTGAGATGAGCTTGATCATTGCCTTCTTCTGCAAACAGTACTTCAGGGACAAGAGCTGTTATATACTGCAGTGTCTAACACACACCAACCTTCTTTCACAGGCCTGTTTTCTGTGGCCTTGTGCTTTGTCTAGTCATTTATACTTGTAGAAAGTGAGTGCACGAATACTAACTTCTGTCGCTGACAGCCAGGAAGCTCTGATGGACAGGACATTACCATGACATAAGAGCATCACTTTCACAACAAAGTCCTTATTTGCCTTTGGGTAAATCACCGAATCCCTACTTGGCATTCATTTTAATTCTTTTTAACTTTAATGTATGTTTCTTACCTATACGCAATATTGCAGTGATTCTGAAACTCTGAGTGTAAATTTGAGAAAAGTCAAGCAAGGAGATTTCTTTGTCTTGGCAGCAGCCTCTGCCAATTTTTTGGTAAGTGTAAATGGCAAAGGGTTAGGAAGCAAAGAAGCAAATTCCACAAAGCTTTCTTTCAGAGATGCTGACAACAACAGATAAAAAATACAGTGAGAGATTAAGGAGATCTCATTTTTTTGTTTGTTTTGTGGAGCTTTTTATCACTTCAGTGAAAGAGTCAGAGTTTGAATCTCTTTTTGGAGATTTATCCTGTTGAAAAAAGCAAGTTTTCAGCTCAGCTATTCTACAATCTGAGGCCCATTAAGAGATGTAAAGATGTAGCAATCCCACTAGGGTGTAAATTCTTACTTTGCTAGAGCTGAAAGACAGAGCTGCCACTTTCATATTAAAACACTTCATCCCTGAAGCATGCTTACTGCACCATCAGTATTCATATCTAGTTCTTTGTCTCTTGCCAAGGAGCACCTTTGGTACCACAGGAAAGCAAAGCAAATAGAAGACAAATTTCATTGCTTCCTGCAGTACAGAAAGACTTCTATTCTTCTTAAGCCTATTGTTCACAGAAAGCATTTTTAAGAGCACCTCTTTGTAGATTCCTGCAATCTAACATGGTAATAATCCTACACTTAGAAAGCTTTCATACAGTAAACTTTAACAACTTTGGAAACACCACAGAATGAAACAATGCAGAGAAGCCCATTAATATCCCGAGCACTCTCAGCACACCAGTAACATCTAACATCCAACAATTTCAAACTGAGAGCAAATATAAACCAAAAAGAAGTTATGGACTACAAACCCGGTTACTGCTCTTATATCCTTCCTCATTAACAATTCCTTTTTGAAATAAGAGGCGCTGTGTAAATGAAAAGTGGAAAGGGCAGGACAAGGAAACCAGAAAGTGTATTGATCAGCATGGTAAAAAGCAGCTGCCACTGCCTAACTGGGGACAAACATCAGGTGGAGAGTTTTCCCATATCATACCTGTTTTCCCATGTATATCAACAGACATGAGAAGAAAGATACATATTCTTCACTGTGTAGCTATAGAGCCACTTTGCCAAGGTCTCCTTGCTCTTGGAGCACCTTTCCTGCTTCCGCAAGAGCTTGCACTGTCCACAGAGCTGGCAAATAACAGAGAAAATAGAGCTACTGTTGCACCCCTTAGCTTGCAGTGCGTACTACAGAGACACTGCAGAAGCAGACGTGGTAGCTTTTCACAACTCACTTTAGTCATCTTCTAGGTTTGTGGAGGAAATGGTAGAATGGCAATAAAAAAAGAAGTGATTCAAATGGTCTTATTTAAAAGTCAGAGCTAAGAAATCATTTCACAGGTATAGTCAAGAAGTATGGGTCATCTAGGTACCCAGTTGATTTGCAGGTCTGTAAGCTAAACAATATTGAAGAGTACATCAATGAACAGATGCCTGTATTCATAATAGCTAAAGCACTTTTTTTCAACATGCTCATATTGAAATTGATTTACCTTTATTTTGCGTGATTTCTTGCAAAAATCAGAGAATAGAAAGATAAGCATATGTTATGAAATTTGGATAAACTGTGTTTAATTTTATGCCTGCCATAACATCTTAATGGACTCAGATTTTCTTGAAGATTAACTCAACTGATAATTAATTTATAAAATTTCTCCACCACTCTCATATCTTTTTTATTCACAGCATGCCTGGGGTAGATTTTTCTGCTGTTACCTTTGCTAAGTGTTGAAAGCCTGCAATTATGAACCAAATGAACTCAAAGAACTTTTGTGTATAAAGATTAATCATAAATATGGGACATATGTATATATATTTATATATATTTGATAGATAAGAAGTAACAATGATCTGAGCGCGATGAAAATGGTACGGAGTAAGGGATGGAATGTCCTGGTTTGAGGTAAAACAGAACTGATTTTCTGTTTTGTAATTTTACTTCTTTAGCTGGGTCTCTTCTAACTAACTAACCTCTGAAATTAACAGCATATCATTCCGAAAACTGTTTGCTCTCACAATGATAAGTCCTGATTATACCAGAGAATGGTATGCAGAGAGGCCCTTGCTTATACTTATAACAACCAAGTTTGGGTAATTTCATATTTTGCCCCATCGGAAGGTCAGAAATGGAAAAGCGTAGAGGGGTCACACCTGGAGGGAGGAGCAGACAGGACAGGTGACCCAAAACTGACCAGCTGGGGTATTCCACCCCATCCGCATCATGTTCAGTATAAAAACTGAGGGATCAAAGGGTCAACTCTCTTTCTTCAATGGCCCATATCTGAGGAGGACCCTGTCTGTTCATCTGCCTTTGATCCTTATCTGAGCATTCCTGGAATCCAGCTCCTGTCGGTCACTGAGTCCAATCTGGGACTTTTCCCTATGCCTGCTGGTGACATGATCATAATCCTGGGAGCTTGATATGGTTTTACAGAAACTGTATACCTTTTTTCCCTTTTTAAAAATTTTCTTCTTATTATTTGTCATTTATTTATTTATTTATATTTCCATTGAAGTAGTTTAGTTTTTTCTAAACTCATATATTTCTTATCTCTTCCTCTCCTCTCCTTCTTTTTTTGGGGGGTGGGGTTGGGGAAGGGCCATCTGTCAGTCAGGTTTTGGTAAATTTGGCTGAAACCACGACACTAAGGTATTTCGCAGGTCTTTTGCCACATGCGCATACCCACTACTTCTCTCCCCTAGACACATGTAATGTCTGTATACTTATTAGATGTTAATTAAGTAATTAATCCTAGATGCAGGAAAATCTGTAGATGGTTTTAAGAACATACATAAACATTGTATGTAGTTATAAATTCTAGCT
The DNA here is from genome assembly GCA_013400055.1 of Nycticryphes semicollaris. NCBI lineage: Eukaryota > Metazoa > Chordata > Aves > Charadriiformes > Rostratulidae > Nycticryphes > Nycticryphes semicollaris. Next base: position 222,389 of record VXBJ01001899.1, read on the forward strand.
TTTGGTAACTGACTGAAAAGCCAGAATAAAGGTTCTTTCTATTAAGTCCATACATGTGTGATGAATGTCAACTATGATTCAATTATTTTATATCCCTGCTCATTACCACTTAGAGGTCATCTTTAACTGCTCTGTATCTGGCTTTTGCCTGGCAAAGCACCTAGCTGGGCTACCTATAAGAGATTTAAGGTCCCTTCCAACTCTAACCATTCTATGATTCTATGATCTCAGGGGTACCACAGCATACAGCCACCGCAGAGAACGAGGGTAAGTGGACTTGTGAGACAGCAGATAATCTGGGCAGTGCAGACGCACCCTTGTGTCTTCCTAGAGATCCTGTAAGATTGCTCCCAGTTACAAATTAAGCAACAGGACCTGCAGGTTCAAAGTCAGACTATACAGGCATACAATAGAAGTTTCCCAAGCAGACATGTCCCAAGCAGTATTCACTGCTATTTGTGATTTCCATTCTGCAGCTACTGGCAGAAAGTCCTGATAATTTGCACCATTTTACTTTCATTTGCCCCCTTGGTACTTGCAAATCTGCCTGCCATAAACTATTGAAGCTGTATCCTTGAATGGTGTATTTCACCACACATTCCTCTTCAATCACAGTTTGCAACCTTTTAGAGTTTATCTTTGAAAGGGGTTAAAACACATAGGCCTATAACACTTTTATTTTGGGACTAGAAACGTCCATGGTTGATTGTTACTTAGAAACAAATACTGCATTTTAAATTACAATCTATCTTAATTTAAATTGACTTTAAAGTGTAGGCAAGCTGTTAGTTCTGTAACCTCTATAGCATACAACAGAAATTAGGCTGCTCAAACATTCAGATTTCTGTTTATGCTAAAAGTTGCTCTCCATCTAAGCCACCATTTTCTTATCTGCACTCTTTAACTTTGTTTTAATGCTTTCTCAGTTTTGACTTGTAACCTCGTTTTCTCTATCAATTCCATCATAGATATCAACTTTACTGAGTTATGTTGGTGTAATATTTTCCTAAAGATAAATGGGAAACATTGTCTAGTCTTTATTACCTTGGTAAATAAAATGCAGAAAAAGTATGAAACTTCAGGAAAGCGAGCAATTCTCCCTGACTGTTATGCATTTCAACAAAGACCCTATGTAGCACTTATCTTGCATTACAGCACTTCTTTTCATTTACTGCAGACATATGCAGTATGCAAGGAGAGCATCTTTCTCACTACAGCTTATAGTTCTCCAGAACTGGAAAGTAGCTTAGTATCCTTTAGAAGTGGCAAAGAATTACAAAATTTTCTAATGCCTTCTGCTATGGGGTTAAAAAGAACCAAGATAACCAAGAGTCATTTTCTACAGGTACTGCTTATCTGCGTGTATCCCCACACCAGCTTTCAAACTGACCACCTTAATCAAGCCTATTTTTACCACTGTCCAGGTTTTGTTTTAATTGAATTTTAAAGTCACATATTAAGTCCACATACATTCTTATTATATCTTGGGCTCACAGTCACCTGCAATTTTACACCCTCATTTTCACTTGGACAATTATAAGCACACCAGGACAGCAATGAACGCTGGATTGTGCAATACAGGTGTTTTCTATAGTGCCTGGTGCTTTATTATGTGTTTGCATACAGTGGTACACTGGGGACAAAATCAAAGTTTGGAGCCTTTTAGACTGATGACTGATCAAAGCTGGAGGAAAAGTAGTTAATGCCCTCCAGAGACAGTAATCTCGTTTCCTACCCAAACACAACAGATGGGTGACACGAAAAGTGCCAGATGAGGGCAACAGTAAAAAGAGCATCAATTATATCAAGTAAGTCTCAGCTTGCATTTGTCTAACCACTTTCTAGGGATGCTGTTTGAAGGCACCAAGGCAGATGCCTGTAAAAATTAGATAAATAGTCGGCACTGACTTACTGAAAATCGTTCTAGCTCTGAGAGAAGACTCGAACCTACTAAGTACTTATACCACCATTAAACATGACGTTCTCTCATAGTGTCTTATATTATAGCCATTCTTTTACTGGAGTCTGATATTGCATGTTAATGATATATTTCTTGAAGTCCTGTGACTGTAGACACTTGGGAAATTCCAGAAAAAAAAATGCTTCTCAGGAGGAAACAATTTCCAGTAATTTCTTCCTTGGAAAGATAGAAAAAAACTTTTCTGGTCTTTTTAAAATCCCTTTTGATGTTGTTGTTATAGGATTTAAACCCTTTTCCTACTCATATGTAAAGCATAGTTTACTTCCTTGCTCAAAAAACCCCCACAGAAATTAGGAAATCAGAAACTAGAGCCTCATTATTACTTTTACATTGCATCACATCTGTTTCCCAGTTTATGGATTAGTTAAATCAGTCTATTTGAAAAGCTGTCACTTATACTCCAAAATACCTGCCCAAACCTTGTCTCTTTTGGGGGGATTTTTAAATATTTGTGAATCCCTGTACAAAGTAAACATCAACAACAGTCCCCTTCATGCAGCTTTAAACTCTTAAATAGACAACAAACTGTAACTGGAATATAAAACTGCACTACAGAAGAATCTGTCTTTTTTGGTAGAGCCCAACTGTAGTACTACTCATGACAGACTAGCTACTTGTTTATTTAAGGTGACAAGCTGCCCATGCTTTTCCACTTCTCCAAAGTGAATACACATAACTTTTCAGACATAGCAACAGCAGAATCCACGGGAGCAGGAAAACAGAGCAAAGGAAGAGGAAAGAGGATTGTTTTTCTTCACAGTGTCAATCAGATATGCAATTGGTCTCTGCAATAGCCATTAAGCATGCATTTTCTAACACTGCACTCGACTCGTGGCTCCCGTATCACTGTTATGAAACTCTAGCCACTCATAGCAACGGCAAATGGACAGATCCCACTGGCATACAGAGACGCTGGAAGGCTTTTCTGGAGGATCTTTCTTGGCATACCAACAAGTCTTGTCAGGTTAATGTCCTCATTGTCCTTATTGTAGACTGTCCTATTAACATCCAACATGCATAGCATATTAGTTATTTTTAAAGCTCACTGTTATTTAAGTCCCACGATTTGTGCAATTCTACTATTTCTAGTCCTACTTCTGAATCCTCACTATTAAGATTTTCAAATCACAAGCAAAACCAGTACATATATATTGTATTTTAGGCTCTGTCTCTACCACTTGAACCTGAAAATAAAAGTGAGAGACAGCAGTTTTCTAATGTAGTAATTCCATGATTTATTTCATCAAACAATGGTGATGCTGGCAGCCAAATGGATGACAGATTCTCTTCAGGACTGCGATTTCACCCTCTCTTTCATGTTTTTAGAACTTTCTTAATATGATAGGTCAGAAATTTTGGCTTTTGATTTATTCCTTAGTCCCTGAAGGCAAACAAACAGATTCTTTCCAGTTTGTTGGCACGAGGCTTTATGCCTCTATTGTGTTATGTATAAAGTATTTGTTATATTTAGGACACAAGTCATGAATTATTTTTCAGACTCATAAAAAAGACTTACTAGTTCTTAATGGAACAGAGTATCTATGGATATGATTTATGTATCATTTTACTACAGCTATTAAGCTAATTCAGAGGAGAAAAAAATGAAAACTGACTATTAAACCTGGACAAACATAAAAGCGTTAGTAACTCTTGGGAGAAAGGGCTTCTGGACAATATCAATGAACATCTGTGCAAGTATTTGCATCAACATCTTTGATACCTGATTTTCAAAATTATTTGATGTTTGATACAGACTTCAAACAAATCAGCCCTTGTGAGTGTATTTTCCTATGTGGAATTTTTCATAAATTTTTGGTTAACATCATGCTTCTGTAAACATAACTGCACAAATTCTGAATACAATCTGGTTTTCCACCACAGTTCATGAAAGAAGCAGGAGATTAATATTTATGTACTCTTGGAAGAAAAGTGATTTTTAAAAATAATTGGTAATATTTTGTGCTGACTCTATAATCCTATATACAAATATCCTATACCGTATATCATCTTTAAGAGTTAGTTTTGTTTTGTTTCGTTTTGGTTTACTTTATGTCAAGACACACCCAGTTTGAGAGTTCTAAATGAGCATCTCCTCTGTTTGGTGTTCTGTCAAAATCTACAGATAAAAAGTGTTAAAAGCACAATTTGTTTAGTGTACTTTTATTTTAGTACTGTGAATTATTCTCAGCATTTTTTCTTCTTTTTTTTTTNATCATCTTTAAGAGTTAGTTTTGTTTTGTTTCGTTTTGGTTTACTTTATGTCAAGACACACCCAGTTTGAGAGTTCTAAATGAGCATCTCCTCTGTTTGGTGTTCTGTCAAAATCTACAGATAAAAAGTGTTAAAAGCACAATTTGTTTAGTGTACTTTTATTTTAGTACTGTGAATTATTCTCAGCATTTTTTCTTCTTTTTTTTTTTTTTTGTAATCACAGGCT
>VXBJ01001899.1:232093-262794 GCA_013400055.1 Nycticryphes semicollaris
GTCATCAAAGTACTCCAGAAACCTCCTGGATCACTCAGGCTTCTTTTGCTGCCCCTCCAGCAGATATTAGTGTGATACAATTTTCTAATAAGTACCCAGTCCTGTGAACATGAGGCTTCCTCACATTTTTGAAGGAGACCCCTAGTGCTTTGCTTCCTGATAAGGAAAAGGTACGTGCTCCAGCCTTAAAGAACAAATCTATTCCTATTTATGAAGGTGACAGTTTTTACAGAGAGGATCTGAGTCTTTTCACACTTTCAGAGTCTGTAGATGAACATTTAGAGACAAACAAATACTCCTTGGCTCTCAGCAATGGTATCTGAGTCCTGGAGTAGCTTGCCTCTAGCCGTAAGTTCTAAGATGAGAGACGGTAGGGTATATTCACACCAGTGAAGGCCTGGTTATTTTTATTTTACAAACTAACGCCATGCTTTGTAACTGCTAGACTTTACACAAAGTCCATTTAAATTCATGAACTGTTTTACAAAAGAATGTTTTAATTTTGGACGGTTTGGTTTGGTTTCTAACATCTGTAGGTACTTAAACAACCTCTTTAGAAAAACATGAATGGTAGATTTTTTATTTGACAGTGGCACTTTACTGACTGCAGTTTTATCTTCATGCAATGTTTTTCATCCTGAAAAACTGAAAAATTCCATTATTTCAATTTTACCTTTTTTACAAGCTCTATTTAATCATCTCACTTTCTCTCTTTTACTGAAATACAGACTTATCCATAGGATTTGAATGGCTGGTTAGTTTTGCACAGCAACTGTCCACAACAGATAAGGAAAGGAAAAGAGTCCCGTTAATACATCATTTTCCATAGTGTATTATAACTGGGAAATAAACAGTATGCAAATACTTACCCAAGACAGGAATGATGGTGTTGACACTCTTAAGAGATTCCTGTGAAATGTGTAAATAGTCACATAGTGGAACTTCTGCTTTTCTGTTATATGCTAGGTCTACAAACCACTCTCCTAGTAGATGTGGATTAAGAGGTTTCAATATCAGAGATTGCTGTGGTTGATTAAATAAATATCAGAAAATAAAGACCAGTGAAGATTGTATGAACTTTGACCTTTTTGAGGAGAGGATAAGTCTAAGTGGAAGCCTATATATCTACCATTGCAGCTAAGCACCAGTTTATTAAAATTTACATAGTGAGAAATAATATTGATGATGTTATGCACATCTGAGCCCTAACTGACTAATTGTCATTGTGGACTTTTTTTCTGTCTGCTATTCTCAAATGGTTACCAAGGATGTTCTGTAAAAAGTAGGGTTTTGCCTTATAAATGGTATTTCATGTTTTCAATCGAGGAAAAGGTTTTCATACGTAAATAGCTACTACCTAAGAACTAACCAGTTTTAGAATCACTAACATTTGGCTCCACAGCTTGTTGGGAGTTACAGACTGCTCCCGGTATATAAGCTGTACCTCTTGTCAGCAAAATTCATTCCCACACACCACTCACTGTATTAATATAACCCATGTCTGGCATAGCTACCAGAGCACGTACTCTCAACTCACTTTGCCTGTGTAATCCAGCTATCTGCGTTAGCACTATGAGCCCACTCACAAAATGCCGTCACCCACTATAATCCTGGAAGAGAGATTCACACTTTCATTTTATCTCTTGGTTTAGTCTACAGGTAAGGACTTAAGAGATGAGAAATTCATGGATGTGAGAAGAAGTATGGTTCTTACATTAACAAGAAGTGATCACCAGTAACAGTATACAAGATCCTTACGTAGTAAACCAGTGACAGCTAGTTTTGCTGTATGGCTGTGCACAAGGATGGAAACATGTGGAGCAAAGTCAGACTCCAGTGTGAATGTGCTGCCCAGGAAAATAAACACAGAACCAGCAGGATGAATGCTGAGGACTGTCACGATTTCAATACAGTGACCTTTACAAGCATTTCTGTGTTCTTTATCCATAAGATACATGACCAGCAGGTACATATGTTTCATCATTTGAACTATTAACCAGTAATAAAATACTACTTCAGATATGTTTAAATAGTAATGTGCTTCCTATTTCGTAAATAGGAATACAAGAAATGTGCTAAAAGGAGAATTTTTAATCTACTTAAATTTCCTCGTCTACTACTTGTTTTAGCTTAGTGGATCATTCATGTCCAGATAGATGGAACCAATTGTGCTCTGAAAATCAGGTTTTTGGGTTTAGGTTTGAACTTATTAGGACTGAAATAAATTCTTATGGTAACATTAATTCTACCTCTGTAAAATCAAAATAGGTAACTTTTTTTTTGCATATCCAATCTTACTATCAACTTAAGAACACAGGAAGAGTAACTATGACTTGTTTAGGGAGATCAGTGTGTCTGGAAGAGCAAGAAATATGAAAACAGCAAAAGACTGTGACTACCTCCAATTAGATTCAGTCCATATGAAAACAAATCCTAATGCTGAGGCAGAATTATACAGGGAGCCTAAGAGAGAAAAAGTTATTCTGAGAACCACACAGGATATTATTCAAAATGTTACCAGTGAAAAGCTTTCCAAAGGTGTCAAAAGTATACCTTGATTCAGCTTCCTTGCACGAGAAAAAAAGCCAACAACTTCATTAGGGTAGTACTTTAGAGATAGACTCTCTAAAAAAAAAAAACAATGAAGAATAAAAGAGAAAAATTTTTAAACACAGCACAGAAAGTATTTATGATCAGCTTGGGATAAATGCATAGCACTTGTCCAAGCACTTTTCAGGAAGACCAAAATAAAGTCTGCATGGCAGTACAGAATAAAAGAGGATGTTGGCAATAAGAGGGTGTCTTTTAAAAGCCGAAGTCATGATTAAGGAAGGGTAATAAGAAGGATTATAAACTTCAGCACATTAAAAACACAAGGCAGTAAAAAGAGAATTTGAGAACCGCTTTCAGAGGGCATAAATATACATATACATATACACATATATATACGCATATATATATACGCGTATCTAAGCACATTAAAGTGGAGGAAGTAAGCCAGAGAGTTTGTAAAGCCAGCAGATGACTGACAGAACATAAAAGATGTCCCAGTGAAGATAAGGTTATAACAGAAAGCAAACAATTTTTTCACATTGGAGAGCAGAAGTAAGTTTCTCATGTTGAAACCCTCAGAAAGGAATTATGTCTAACTTAAAGTGAAGTCAGGTGGAATAGAAAATGCATTGTCAAAATGAACAACAGTGTAAGACTAGAGACAGACTATGTTCAATTTAAGTTAATCTGGCTTGAAAATGCATGACATTAGAAAAACTGGAAGGCATCACATCTGATGGTAAAATTTTGCAGGGTTCAAGAGAAAGTTCAGGGAAGAAAATGCCAGAAAGCCTCACACATTTGTGAGACAAGCTACTCTAGAACAGAATCAGTGGAAATACAGATGCAGTAAAACTGTTAACACATTTTTCTGCAGGGAAGTCATTCCTCACAAACACAAGAGTTCTTCAGGATATCACACCTGAACATGGATGAAGAAGGTGGGTTTGATGGAGATTATTTGATTTCTTAAAAAGTAATTGAGAGACTTTTCATATTACAAATCTTTAAAGAAACTAAACCCAGGAAAGCTTAAATGGAAAACTAGTAGCTAAACACTACCGGAATCAAAGAACGAGTTGAACGGCAAATTTTTGCACTAGAGAAAGGTCAGCAGTATTCCACAGTGCGTTTTGACCTCATGCTGTTCATCAGATTTATGAATGCCCCAGAAAAGTGAAAAATAGTGAGTACAAAGTGAGTACAATATTTGTTTCTATGCAACAAAATTAAAGATGATGCCCTAACATGAAGAACAGCAGAAAGACCTCTCATGACTGAATTTCTGATAAAATGATGAACTTTCATGCAGACAAAGTACTGCATACAAATAAACCCTAATCCTCTTTTTTATATACCTAATGATAGTCTCTGAGGTGACTTTTACTACATAAAAATGAGATTTCAAGACTACAATAAATAGTTCCATGAAAATGTCATCTCAGAGCTCAGCAGAGATAAAAAAAGCAAATCAGATGCCAGGATTTATTAGGAAAGGAAAAAGCTTAACAGCATAATGATATTTTCTTCTATATAAATGCATAGTACATTCCATCTTCAACATTGTATAGGGTTTGGTTCTTCATCTGAAAACAGCATATAAAGTTCTGAGGAAGGCGACATTGATAACTGTAAGTATAAATGGAAATGGTTAGCCTGACACGCAGTTGTTGCCCTGGGAAAGAACGAAGCAGAAAAGGTATGATAGAAAGAATAAAGTTACCAATGGAATAGCAAAAGTGAAGAGGAAAAAATTGTTCAATTTATTTGGTTGGATTTTTTCTGTACAAGAACTGAGAGATATTAAAGAAAACTAGCTGGTACAAAAAAACCCCAAACAAACAAACCTAAAACAAAACAAAACAAAAAACCTGCTCCTCTGCACATGAAGGTACTTAGCCTGTACAGCCTCCAGCCTGTACTTAGTGTGGAATACTTCATCCCAAGACATGTCAAGTACACAGAAGTCACTGGGATATCAGAAGAAATTTAAGAAATTCATGGGGCAAAGAAAAAGTCCATCTAGGTCAGTTAAATAGAAAGAGACCAAATCTAGGTCTAAATGACTCTGTGCCAAAAGGCTGGAGGCTGGAGAATGTTTTCAATAATCTTGCTATACGGTTGTTCTGTTCTCTGTCTTCCCTAACAGCCAATGTGGTGTGGGTGGAAATCGGGACTGACAAAGAAGAGGATGTTCTTAGCCGTGATGCGATAACCTTTATAGACTAACACTACAGAATACACAACCTTGACTGATGTAAAAAATTCCCTTTAGAAGGTCTAGAAATAGCTATCCATATCAATATTTAAGGTAAAAAAACCCCACCAAGCAGTATACTGATTTAAAAGAACAAAAATGAAGGAAGCTTCAAATCTTTTTGCCCACAGATGGAATAAAATATTTTCCAACTCCTTTCTCCATCTACTTGATGGAACTGTAGGTTACAATTACATTATAGACCACAAACAATGGGAACCTGTAATACCCATACTAGCAAACTAAACAAATTATTAAAATAAATGTAAAACAAGTACTTTATCACAAGAACGCAGTTAAAGAAAAAGTTAGTGTATTTAAATGATTTAACCAAGATGTGTTATGATTCAGCAAGGAAAAAACTACTTTTTCAGAAGTATCCATTTTCCTAAACTTACTGGACTATTGTAGTTGTCACACTCATTTTCTAAATTTGCTGTTATGAAACTTGCAAACAACTTTCAGCATTGCAAACATTGGGAAAAGTTAATTTCAACTAAAAATTACATCTAAATAAAACACTGCAAAAGCAGAGTTAATTTGGTGTGTATTATGAGATATTTAGTGAAAAGGTAGTTCTGCACAAGAAACTTTTTTTTTAATGCACTTAGGAAGAATTTACAGCAACTTACCCTCCATCCCACAGGTGATGGTTTCAGAACACAACCGAAAAAGAAGATAACCAAAGACAAAACTTAAAGCTTATTGAAACTGGAGGAGTACTCCCTTTGATTTAAATAGGCATTAGAAAAAACTTAGAAGGAGCAGCGCAGTTCAGAGCACCTATAATTATATTTCCCCCTGTATTTGCAGTTTTGAAGGAACAGACATTTTCAGTTTTCCCAGGTCCCCTTCAGCACCTTGTGAAATCTGTCTTAATTTGATGAATCAATGCGGTAATAATCAAGTTTATCATGTTTGTAAACTATACTGTGTTTCTCTTTGGAGTTACAATTTTCAGACATCACATTGCACAACATAACACCATTTCTATGTGTAAGGCCTCACCCTCCTTGGTCAAACACCTAGACAATTATCATAGCTCTGACTTGTTAAAAATAAACATACTATAAAATGTCTTTATTAATGGAATATAAATTAACTAAAATAATTTGTACATAACAGTCTGAAAGAAACGTGCTAACATCCAAACAGGAGAGTAAAATTGTGGCTTTGAAAAGTGTCTTCAGATCAGAGACTGAAAACAGCGCAGAATATGGGATTAATAAGGGAATACTTCTTGCTGGCAGTATGTCACCAAGAGACAGCATATAGCATATTTGTTCTGTGATCTCCAGGAGTCTCCTCCTGGTGCCTGAGCTAACTGTAAGACTGCAACCCATAAAGCCTAAGCAAGCTTTATGCTTCACTACTTAAGCGAATGGTTCCTTTTCCATGCCATATTACTATAGCTTCCATTTGCAGAAACCTTTGTATTTCTTTCCTCTTTCATAAAAAGAGCTGCTGGTAGGATGTGCTACAGAAAGCAAACTTTGCCTTGATTAGAGGAGCAGATCACACCAAACCAGAAGGGACCTTTTGGGTCACTAAGTCTATTCCTTTGCTATCAGAAGTCTGTGACTCCTTTATTTAATAGAGTATTTTGCGTTCCTCAGTGTCTGAATCATTGGCCATCCAAACATACTGCAGTTACATTGGCACTGTCAGATAGGTAAGGCAGCTGAAAATGGTGTAAGCCTGTGTTACAGGTCTTGAAAGCTTTTCAAGTCTTCAGACTAACGATTATCTGGCCTGCAGTAAGATGAAAGCACTGCTATTTCAGCAAGGCAAACCTTCTTAAGACTTCATGGTCCGATGTTAAAGGTATTTATGTGCGAGCTTGTATGTGTGTGTGCACAAACTGCATAGCTGCCTGACAGTAAGTATGTCACACAGCACTGGGTGAATGGGATGCTACAGGACAACCCCAAACTGCTGCCGCTATCCTACAGCTTCTCCTCAGCTCTTTCCTCTTAGCTCAGTCTTGACATGGTGAAGAGAAACAGAGGCATAGAAGTTACTTGTAGGAACTAACAAGCATACCTGAATCAAGAAAAACGTCCCCTTCTCCCATATAATTCTGTACCTCACATTGGTATATTTATAGAATTATATAATTGTAGAATAGCTTAAATTGGAAGGGGCCCACCTATATGGATCATAGTGTCCAACTCCCTGCTCCTTGTGGGACTACCTAAAGCTAAAACATATGACATATGTCCAGACACTTCTTACCCACTGTTCCCATTAGATTGGTAGTTACTACAGCAATACTGGATTTGCATTGGCACAAAACTAGCTTTATTCATACAAATCTAACCCTGTAAGCCTTGACAGGGTAAGGAAGGAATTTATTGTGCTTTGCAAGTTCCACAGAAGCAATAACTAGAAAGGTTCATAGAGAGTTTGCTCTTGCTATATGTAGTTTGAAATGTATGAATGTATTTATAAGCATTAAAACAAACCATTAATGCCCCTAGGAAGTTTAATTTTTTGGTACATGCATTCATGCAGATAGAACATATGCTAACAGTTCTTCGAAAAGCAAACACAGTACTAATTGTGTAGGCTTGGTTTTTCAGAGTGAAAAACTGTTGTACAGATTGTCTGGCATTTCACATCTCTATATGAAGTCCACAGGCACTTTTTTCCCTTTGACTCTTGAAGCTGCAGTTGCACATCAAATGTGTAACCTTGTAAACTGGATTATCCCCATTAGAATCCTCCTAACAAAGTGAGTGGCAGAATTTTCCAACCCACCAAAGATGTCAACGTTCACTGGATATTATTGTAAAGAATTAATTAGCATCTGCATAAGGAAGAATGAAAAAAGCTCCCTTGGATTAATCTATTAAATTAGAGTTTTTCCTAGAAAAATATTCTTGTTCTACAAATCAATGCCCAGAAAAGTGAGTAATATAAATACAATACAGGTAAGAGGGAAATTAAGCAGGTAATAGACTGACATCTGAAATGGGTCTGACATTGTGCAATGAAAATGTGTACAACAGAAATTGTATTTGAGAAAATTGGATCACTGGCATTCTGCAACTTAGAATCTACACTACCTTGTCTCCATACTGTATAATTTCATATTTCGGCTCCTAATGTGTAATTAGTAAGCTATTTTCTTTCTCTTCTGTGCATTTATTCTTAAATAAGAGTTGTCAAAATAGATGGATCAAAGAAATTTTTAAAGAGGGAAAACTGCAAATTGTGTGTAAGCTTAACCACTTCATCACTTCCTTTGTATTGGCCATCTGAAAGATATAATAGGAATGTTTTCTTATTCTTTGTTAAAAACCTAGCCTACTTCTGGCACATTGCACATAAACGAAGAACAAAGAAATACTAGTAGACCCAACCCTTTTTCTATTTTTGTTTGTACTTAGTAACAGAAAATTAATTTGCATCATAATTTAACAGAATTCTGTTTGCAGTCTACTTTGGCTTGGTTTTTTGTGGAGTGTGTGTGTTGGTTGTGGTGTGCTTTTTATTGTTTTTGTTTGGTTTTGTGTGTTTGGGTTTTTGTTTGTTTTTGTTTTGTTTTCTGTGCCTAAATAGAAGGAAATAAAATAATATGGGAACGCTAACATGCAACTGAACTCTCAGAATGCTTCTGTTGTCTTCCTCTCCTAGGCCTTAGGCAGCCAGAATATCTAATAACCTTGCCAGAGAAGTGTCCCACAAACACAAAATTAGAAGGAAAAAACACTGTATTGATTCTTTTTATTACCTCAATTTTTATATTGATAAAGAGGACTTTGAATGGCAGCTTTAACAACAGTTGTATTTCTTAAGAAGGATTAACTTAATTTGTTCAACAGATGTCTTTGATAGACATCTGTATGGACGTCATCAATATAGATTATTTGCAACTATCTAGAAATACAGTTTGTTCTAGCAAGGTGTGAAGAAATGAAAACTCTCCTTTGAACATCCTTCGTATAAGGAAAGTTTTCCCTTTGTTTCTACTCTGTTTCTAGTTCAGCTAGCATTTTGTTTGAAGGCCATTTCTTATTTTGTCGGATCTAGACCGCCTACATTTCCCTTAAATTTTTTAAGAAGAATCTATCTGAAAGCATTTAATAATTGAGATGTTTAACTTTCTTTCCTTTGGAGATAGACTGCCATGGCTAAAAGGCTGACTTAAGCAATGTCACCCTTGCGCCTCTTGAAACACCTGAGTTGCTCTGTAAAACAGAAGGTAACTAAAAATTAATTGTAAATATCCATAAAAAAGAACATTCAAATTTCAGGAAATAGCCAGGTATTTACTTTTCTTCAGGTCTTGAGCCCTGTGAAGTGTGAATTTTTTTTCCCCAATTACAAAATCTGCTCATGAGTGTGATAGAATACATGGATGATTAAAAGGATAAGTAGAAGATAGTATTTTGGCACAAATTCTATTCTATATAGGATTATTTCATTATTGTATGAAAAACGTCCTTAAGACAAACACTAATTATTGTTTTGTTCCTCAGTGAAATGGAGAAGCTGACAAAAAAGCAGACTTCAGCTGGTGCCACTCAGAGCAGATGCTAACTTACGAAGTCACACATTAAGGAATCACAGAGGATTCTGGACTGTCCTAAAGCCTGGACAACCAACTCCAAGGTAGGGCTGGGTAAAACATCTCTCAGCTTTTCTGAACTGCAGTAATACAGACTATTTATAACACAACCCTACCTGGAGTACAAGACTGTTCTCTCTCCTCTCAGGGAAGCATGCTGCAGTAAATTTGCCTCTGCATCTTAAAAGAGTAGGAAGTGGCTATGTAATTTACTAGCACACTAGTAAGAATGATGCCAGAGTCCCACTGTAATGACTTCTGTCATTTACACCTGTGGAAGGATAGGACCTCATTAGGTTTATTGTTTAAAACAAAATCAGTGCAAGGTAGCTTACTTGCTCCTGTTGTCTGATGACGTGGTAAGAAATATTCCTGAAAGAAGTAATAACTTTCATGAGACATGAACAGCGTGTAGAAGAAGAATAAGATTGAACCAGAAGACATGATTTTTCTCTACAGCCTTTGAGAAGCTTAACTTTTTACTTTAATCAGTGACAACTTACTGACACTGGCTGAAACTAGAACACAAATACTGATTTCTGAAGTCAGAGAATATTGCACTCCCCACACATTCTATTGCTGGAGGCTACATAAAGGATAAAGAGATATCTGTGTAATGAAAAGATTTACAAGTTGACACCAGTGAATAGACGGCAGTCACTAGATGATTTAATCAGCTATTATGGCACAACACTCAGTGCTTTGCTGAGACTCTTTGCTTACCACTAAGAAAAGCACAAGTTACTGTTTCAGATTTTAATGGTACTGTGAACAGCCACTATGGCTTCCATAATTACATGTCACATAGGAACACAATACAAACGTAAACCCTGCTGCTATTCCTGGACATTGAACACTGTTTTCATGGGAGTGGTGAGGCAGAAATATGGCAGGAGTACTTTCCTCAAGGCACCTTTCAGCATTTGGCCAACTTCCATCTCCACAGCTCTCTGCCAGCCTCAGCAAGGCACCCTCAACAAGCACTGCATTTGTTCTCTGGTGGTTACGGAAGAGTGTTTCAGAGTGAGTTGGAAAACCAAACTGATATCTGGAAGATAAAGCATCCTTGGAGAACGGTAACAGCATCCTAGAGAAATCCAGAAGTTCAGTATTTAAAGCTGAGTATCCTTAGCTGCTCGTGTTTTTCTGTTATGCACAGTGAACATAACTTTTGAAATAAGCTGCTTAACACTTTAACATTATACATTAATTTCCTTTTAATAACATGACAACCTTGTAATTTCTACAATAGATGCTGTATTGATAACCAGATATTTAAGCATATCTTCTCTCTTGTATTGCTGTCGTAAGTTGAATCGGAATTTGTAAGAGGAAAAAAGTAAAAGATTAATATTGATCCAATGGAGCAAAACAAGTTTATTTCTGCAACTGTGAATATTTATGTTTTATTCCAGCTAGAAATACCATTTTACTGTCTGTTCTGAAAATCTTTATATTGTATCTTTCTGTGGTTTCCATGCTGTAATCAGTGAAAAATTTAGGTACTACTTGGAAGAATCTTCAGTATGACAAATTAGAATCTAAGAGGCACATACAGTTTTTCATCTCAAGAGTTCTTTGTTATTACATTTTCTGTTGTCTCTGCACACTTAGTTTTGCTCTGCTTTCATTTTATGAAGCTATAGTATTTAATGTTCAAACTAGAGTGTAATATCTTCTTATGTGAAGATGGCTTTAAAGAAGGTTCTGCTCTCTACTTCCCNACCATCAGATAAACAACAAAAGAGATTACACAGTCTGGTAATATAAAGGTGAGAAAAAGAGAGGAAGTGACATAATTAAACTCCAAGGAATTATAATATAATTCCAAAATAGAAAGTTGTACTGTGCAACAATCTCAGATACAGGGCTTCCTCCCAGCAAAAACCAGCCATGTTATATTGGTGGCAGGCAGTGAAGAATGCATTTGAGCAACATATTTCTTTATATGACTGTCAAATAATCTCTTAGGTCTAAATACAGATTAAGCTAACTGGAATGCTACATAAGTCTCCTTGGGCATTATTTTTTGTTTTATGAGCTTCATGAAAACCGTTATTTGCATGCATTAGTTCAGCTATGTGGGAATAGCTCCTTGTTGGATGAAAAAGATATTTGAATGGTTTATATTTCATGTTTGACATTATTCTTCTCAAAATGAAATGACTTGTACAAACATTTTGAAAAAAATTGCACTCATGTCATAACAAGCAATTTACAATTTTAATAGATTTAGATGTAAAAGGAGAATGGCAAACACTAACTCTTTTGGGTGGTACATTTTACACAGCCTTTTATAAGTCATCTCACCATTCCAGTAAAAAGAATTATTTTTTTTCCTTCTCATCTTTCTATGAAATCATGGGGTTGCTATAGGGTACCATGTGCCACATTTTCTTGAAACACAGATGTATGTACTTCTATGCTGACAGCATACACTGAAGAAATTCTAACGAGAATAACATTAAAAGTCTCCCCAGTGCTCTGCTATATAACCCAATGCATTTATATTTTATATGCATGAATCCTAATAATTTAGGAATTCCTTTCTGCTGGGGGCAGGGTGTGTGTGTGAATTACATTTTTAAAGCTAAATAAATATTCTGGGTTAGAAAGAAAAAAAAAAAAAAAAAACCAACATCATTGTGTGCAATATCAGCCTATCTGCAGAGATTTAATCTGCCAGAGCTAGAAGTAAATGCACTTCCACATTTTTTATTTAGATGGAGAACTATTACTGTCAGTCTCAGATGGCACTGAAATCTGTTCACAGCAAAAATTATTTAGAACGTTCATCCTTAATAATGAATTCTTGTCCATACCATCTGATTTTCTTCCTTTCTCTAAGCCTCTTTTTGCCTCCTGTTTTCTCAGGTCCTAACTCGAATGCCTGAGGTTGTCGTACTCTTCTTTTATGGAGAAAGATTGGAACTGGACATCAGGAAACATACAGTACCATTTCCACGGTTTGCAGCATCCACAATACCTTGGGCATTATGCAAGATTTACCTAGGATAAACAGAGGCTTCTGACATTGCCTAATGAAGATTATCAGTGATATTTTGGAGAACTAAAAATACATTTTGACATTGTTTGTGTTCCTGTAAGAATACCGTAATGTCGGTGAAATTTTCTTAGCTTGCTTCTTCACATGGGTACTGAAGATACCAGCAAGAAACCCCTCCTGATCTGGAGAGATCAAGCTGGAATCCTTGTACAGGGAATCACTTCAAATTCTGAGGCAGGAGATAAGCAGCTTTGCATATTATTTTTCAAATTATAACCCATATGCTTTCTAGCATTTCCCAAATATGTTAGAATTCAACATTCATTGACGTTATTGTTCTAACATCTTTTATGTGTGAACAGAAGAGGATATGGAATTTTGGGGATTTCAACATTACCATTTACATTTATTTTGGAGATTATAGTATGCTAAATATAGTTTATCAGATGTTTTCACTTTTAACTGCATAATTAGATATGTATCTATTATTATCCACAGTTACTAACATCTCTAATGTAGTGGTATTTCTCTCTGAATGCTGAAATTAAGGAGGATTACTGTCAATGCAACAATGGTGTTATCCACTCTCAGTGAATTCCCATGACTAATACTGTACCAGACAAGCTGAGCGCCTAGCTGAGAAATGGCGACTGAGAACTGAAAATGAATATTCACCAGGGACACTATTGTTCATCAAATTACAATCATCAAATGGATCAAATGGATCTCAAATATTTAGTCACTACCTTTTGTTTCTCAAATGTTTCATACAATGCTACACCTATGAACAAACTGCAAATATTTGAGTACTAAACCAGGCTTAAAATTGTTATATTCCTCAGCCATCTCCTCAGTAACATGTTGAGATCACACTTCAGACAGAGATTTCAACCAAAATGACTGTAAATCAAATTTTCTAACTTTTGTTCCTGTGGCCAAAGTTCTGCTCACTTGTTTGTTGAGATCAGATGTGTATAAGTAATGTTTTAACATTACGTTTTAGAGTAGGCATTCAGCGTGAGGTATTGTTTAATTCATTGACAATCAATGCAGATTGACAATCTGCACCACTCCCCCTCCCATGTGCCCCCAGAATATTGCTGTTTTGTCTTTTGCTAAAAAATCACTTCGTGTTTAAATGCGTGAATTCTGAATGTTATCAATAATTACCTCTAAATAAATGGGTCTATATTAGCTAAAGGTCAAAATAGATTGACACATGAAAAAAACACTGAATAACAAAAAACTAAGAAAGAATATAGGTGCTATCTTTTCACACATATGTACACTGTTTCAGAAAAAATAGATTATAAGTCTTCAAACTTGGAATCCTTTCATCTCATCGGGGAACTGTGCTCCTTCATAGGAAAAAAAAAAAAAGTAGGCATTTAATTAAATTCATTGCTTTTTTTTTTCTACAGAACTTCATTTCTTAGACCATCATGACTCTAGTGTTTCTAGCACATGGAAAATTGAACCAAAATAATTTCCTTAGCATTTCTAAAAGCAAGTAATTGCAAACACATTGTTTTTTTCTTTCCTTCCACATATATTTCAACTGCAGCAATAATACATATCAAATTGCATATATTTTTTAATTCTTTCCAGAGAATTTTTTCTGGCTGAGAATGGAACAAAGTAATGGAAGATATCTATTTCGATCTGCGACTATGTTAGGCTCATTATCGGTACTGTTAAATTGGATTATGCACAAAGCTGAATTTAGCGTCGTACATGACAAAACAAATGGCTACAAATACACCATCAAGAGTTTTATTTAAAGTGCTAGGGAGAATAAATGCCTTGCTGGTGCTCAGCATTTCAAGAGGGTGTTATTGGGCAAGAGCACTCACCAACAAATACGTCAGGGAGTCCAGTTTTGAAGGATTAATATTATAGAAAGGCTCACCTAAGATATTTAGGGAAAAAAAGGAGTTATATCTGAAACAGATTGAAAAGTTGACAAAGAAAACAGAAAGACAATACAGAGACTTTTGGAAATATTCAAATATTTTCTTGATATTTTTTGAAAACTACATTGTTTTCCAAAATGTGTTTCTCATCTCATTACTTCATTGGGTCAATTTGGCTTCTTTTTTTCTTAGTATAATTTTGGCTACTGATATAATGCAAGTAAACACGAAGAAAACTCTGCAAATTATTCTCTTTTTTTTCTTCTCTAATAAAATCTCTTTAATTTCCTCAGGGTAAATATTCACCAACTGTTGAATCATGGCACAACTTTTATACAGGACCTTCTCTACTACTGTCATTCTTTCACTTGAAAAGAATTCCTTCTTTCTGGCTCTGCCTCTCAAATTCCTGGTGACAGCATCTTTTGACCAACCACAAGCAAAAGAGATTTACCCAGTTTTCCCAACATTATTTCTCCAGTGCAAGCAGTTCTCTGTCTTTCATGTTGCCCCATGATCACTTCTTTCAGATACAACTGCAGAGTCATGCATTTATGAGAGAGACAAGAGATAGGAGACAAAGAAAACAAACCATGCAAATGCTTCAATTCTTTATTGCTAATTTTTTTCAAGAATGAAGTGCATAAAGTTCATTATTAGCTTTAGAAAGTGGCAGAAGCTGAAGCTTAGGCAAGAGGCATAAGGAAACAGAAAAGAGCAACAATCTGGATGGGTGTATTGAAACACAAGCAAATTTTTAGGGAAGTGGACATACTCAGGCAAGTCACAGCTTGACGTCTAGTCAAGTGTTTGTGGCTATGTACTGCAAAATGCATCAGACACATTTTCTGAAATTTCTCTCCATAGAGGCATGCAACTGCACCCCTGCTAGCTCTCCCCATCTCCTACATTTCTTTCTCCTCTTCATTCTCTTCAAGAATGGAAAATGAAGATAAATTAAAATAACAGTCACTCTTTTCTAACCATTGTGCTTTAAAAACCACTCACAACACACTTCACAGCACACTTGCAGCATTCAAAAGCAGAATATCCTGCATTTAGCAGCAGTAGTAAAAACAGCTTCTGGAATCAGCTGTGAGCTACAATCTGTGGCTCTTCAATCCTTCCCAGGATCAAACTTCCCAGTGTGTGATGCCCTTCTGCACAAAAATGTTAATTAATCAATACTTATGGTATACTTTGAGAGCTCATGCTAGAAAAAGGCTGCATAAGCACCAATATTATTCTGTGGTGAGGGAGGCATTTTAACAATGCATGTATGAGACAATATCAGGTAATGGTGTTACACAGCTTAGCTTCATTTAAAAAATCTACCAAGAAATCATAAAATACAATTGTGCATAACTGGAAGCATATTAATAAGAATGCTGAAGCATAGGCTATATTGACAACTTCAATTGTTTCTAAATAGACATAAAATGGCAGAAAGGGAACCCTATATGTCAAATTAGTAACTTCTTTTGTGAAATATGGCACCCTTATACCCCAGAGTCTCACTATACTACTCAGAAAAACCTTTTTCCTTTTTCAAGTATGCATTATAAACCAATCACATAATTGAAATAAAGGACCAACCCCAGAACTTTGTCTTCTATTAAGCTTTTATTTTTCTATATTGCATTATTTAATTCTTGGGGTTTTTTTCAAAAATTTTACAAAGTGAGGACATTTTTGCTTAGAATTCAACATCAGCAAAATTTTAAGGTATTTTTTCACACTAAATGCTGTCATTAAACAGTTACCATTTTTAATATACCATGGTACATGAGTACTAAGATCATGAATAAAGAAATATTTCTGAGTTTTTATATGCCTTATGTAAAGTCAGAATGTAGTACTTGTCATAAAATGTGCTGCTTGCACTGGTGAATTGTAAAATAAAACAAAAAATTAGACACTATGTCAACACAATACCATGACATAAGCCATTTATGCTCATGGATTTTCCCCTCCTTTAGTAAGAGATATTTTAGCAGGTGGTTAAAATAATTTTGCAAGAATTCTCTCACAAAACACTCAGACTGTTACTTCAGAAGTATTCAAGATTACCTACAAAAATACCAAGGTAGCAAATTTAAAGTTTTCTCTTAAACATTGTCCCATCCTGTCTGTTTAGAAACAACAGTGATAAATGATGCACCTGCAGCCCATGTTTCATGTGATATTGCTTAAAGCAGCAGCAAATCTGCAAGACCACTCTTTATTACAAATCTTCTTCGTCTCTATGATAAACCTGCTTTTTTCCATACACATGACTCTAAAATAAGTAGTGGCTCTGTCTAGGTTTCCTCTAACTTTCCAGGCAACAGAATTCCTATGATTTTTTGAACATCTCCATAAACTGAGGCCAGTGTTTCAAATATAACAAGGTGAGTGTCCAAGGCTACAGTAATAGCTGTATCTCATGAAGTCATACTGTTAATGCATGCGATACATTTCTCCCACTTCTTGCAAGGACTCCTTCAAAAAGTTGTGATAGGCACCTAAATAACAAGCAAACATGAAAATACTGTGACCCTGTTTCTTCCAGAGCAGCTATAGAAGCATTCACTACCAGGAACATGTACCAGAGGAGCTGTCAGTGGCTGGGGGTAGTCTGTAATATAGTTTGATGTACAACACAAGTATTAATATATGGCAAGTTACTTCAGGAACAGGCAGATCTCTACATATACCACTGTTACAGGATCACCAGTGATATACCCATGTTAACATCCTGTACCCTGAGGGGGCATTTTACCACATCAGCCTTAAAAATGCCCCCTCAGAACCTTTTCCTCCTTTCTTCATGCATTCCCATTCTACATACCCATTTTGGCTTAGCAACCTGTGCAGTGAATGTAAAGGTGTGCACCTAAAACTGCAAGGACTCAAGAGCAAGTACCCTTTGAGGAGGGTGAAGTTAGGTTTCTGCTGCACATTCTGTGCTACATCCCCTTAGGGAGAGGAGTAGCAAGGCTAGACTTTCATTGGGTTAGAAATTAATTTTTGTGGCTTTTCAGGTGAGATTGAAGGCTATTTGTAGCTGCCTCAACTGTTTGGCAATGACTTTTTGTATATCACTTTGTAAGTCTCTTTAATGCTTGAACAGTAGGTGTGGAGGCCCAGGGAACGTGAGAAAGGATCAGTACCAGGAAAACAGTTTCTAATGGAGAAAAGTGTACCAGCAAGCAGCTGTGTGTGAATTTTTCTCCAGGGCAGAATAAAAGTATGGCAGAAAAGCATAGTTCATGATGGAGGAAAATATAGTGGAAATTCTATCATGTATAGCTAATCTCTCTATGAAGACCATATTCTGAAATCTTAGGAAGAGTAACATCTGAGTGTGATCCTAACTAAAAATATTGGCACTTTCTTATGCTTTATATACCTCATGTATTTATTAGCTGGTGGTTCTGAGAGCAAGAGATAGTTGGCAATGAAGGCTAGAACGTGCAGTTTCATTAAAATAACCCCGCTCATGTAATTTAAAGGCATCTAGCTGTAGCTGTTCTTACAGCCTATAAAATGTAATTACTTTCTACCAGAATTTAGTATTGCTGTAATGTAATTTGCCATCAGTAATCAACAAAGTTACATTAAATATTTTTAATTATCTATAAAATTTTGATCTTTCATTGGAAATGATGCAATTTTAAGCCCTTCTCAGATTTTGGCACCATTTAGTTTTTTTAGTAAAAAGCTGAAACTGGCACCTTCTTTCACTCACCCTTTACAGCCGAGTCTGACTTTTCGTGCAAAATGCCAGAAAACTGTAGTATGAGAAAAATGTGAATTACTGAGCGTTGAATTTCAGAAATACACTCAATTTATACCTGCATGTTATAAACTGCAATTAACTGAGTATAGCAATAAGAAAATTATTCTGAAATAAGAATACAGAAGAAAACGTATTTTGCCTAGCACATCCAATGTATTTATAGATAAATCAGAAGGTTGGCCTGCTTCTACCAGCTTAAAAAACATTAATGCATCTGCACACTTCCTTCCATGTGACATGCACATATCACAGCCCCGGGCTCATTAGTGGGATAACTTAGGCAGCAAACAGGTTTACTGGAAGATCATGTATGTCACTTAATATGCGCGGTTTTTATAAAGACTTAGGTACTTTGTCAAAAAGGCTGCAGGTGAGGTCATGGGTATACAGAATGTGCCTAAAGGAATGACCCTTTTTTCCCCAACAATGTTTCTGTTCTCATAAGAGGTAGTTACCTCTTATAAGAGGTAGTTACCACTCGCAAGAGATTTTACTTTGACAACTGTGGACAGACTTCTAGGGATGGGTACTTTGTCCTGGAATCTGCATTTTGCCAGAACAGGCATCTGCAGGGCTGCTCTTTAAGTTTGATGTTCAGTGTTCATGTTGTGTTTCCCAGCATGCTGGAGTGTTTTTCAGAAGATGAAAGGTGAGAGCTAAGCTGACAAACTTTAGAGGAGATCAAAAGGCCAATCACATGGCCAAGATGTGGTGCAGTCACGATTCACACCAAAATAATTCAGATCATGTATGCAGGTAACAAAGGACAAGGAAATTCTTTTTAGAGAATGTCAGAAAAAGAGCATTAACAGCATCATTTTGCCAGGACACTAATACCTACTAAGGATTCGCACGGCAAAAAAAAAGGCGGCAAATACACTTATCACAAATCAAATCACAGATTTGGGAACACTACCAAGTTCCCTTTTCTTGTAAACATATTACAACCAATATGGTTCATTTAGAGGTGGAAAGTTTATGTCCAATTAGGAAATTTAAAAGTGATGTGGAATGAGTAGCAGGCTCCAAGACTGATCATGAGAAGCAGTGAATCAGCTCTGGCTCCCTACAACTTACATATTTTTCTCCTCTTCTTGACTCAACCTAGTCTAAATGGCCACTGAAAAATCTGTAAGATGAGTTTCAGGGAAACATTCATTTTAGCAACAAGTTTCAGGTCTGGTTAAAGCTGGTTACTTAAAATTCTAGGTTCCTCTCTCTACTAATAATTTCAGATACTGCAGATGCCTGTGAGTCTCTAGTTTTTCTAGGTGTAGTTACACTTCCTATGCTTTATATATATTTCTGTTAGTTTTTGCTGTAAAATTCCAAGAGTGCAATAATAAGTAGGAAACAAATAATATAGAAGATAAAGAAGTTAACAATCTCCTTCCAAGTAGAACTGTAAAAGTAAATAAACACCAAATGGATTAGTACACTTTAAAGATCTTAACTGAGATGTAAGAATATCCTTAACATTGGTTACATATACTGACAGAGAGAAATAACATCCCAGAACCTCTTAGATTACTCTGATATGGTAAACATGGTACTGAAGGAGGGTCTAATGAGAACCTTTACCATAAACACAGCAATATACATGACCAATACACATCTTTCTAGCCCCGGCAGAGAATTAATCTGGAAGGGCTTAAAAATATAACAGGTAGGATGGGTTTTAAAGCTCCTTGCTCCCGTTTTTCTAATAAATCTTATTAAAATGTACAAAATTTGCACAGACAGGCATGGCAACACTGGCTAGAAGTTCACAGGGATTATAGGAAAGTACTTACATTAAGAGCAATTTGGATTAAAACACTAGGATGAAGGAACAATAGTGATGTTATGTCAGAAATACATATTTCATTTTAAGTGTTCCCATTATCAAGGTTGCACCACATAAATAAATAATGACTGCCAGACATTTTTCACTATTTGAAACAGTCACCTCTGGAAAATATTTTGAAAATAAATGATTACAAAATGCCCAGGCTAAAAAAAGATAGGTTAAAAGGAGGAAAAACCAAACTTAGTAGGCAAGAGCACCTATTTATGAATGGCCGTAGTAGTTCTTCCATGTCATGCAGTATCTTCTTTCTGTTATCAGCAGTGGGAGTAGCAACAGGGCAAAATACACTGCATTTCTTCCTAATGCTGTCCTAGACACTGTTTTCATTTGAGAGATAGGGACCAAAGCAATGAAGCTGCAACTTACATGCAAGTTAAGTTAAGAAAGGAAGTGAGAACATGATATTAACAGTAACATCAGCTAGGTACCACATCTTAGCTAGTCATCTTGGCTCCTTCTATAGTCAATGAGGAAAGAGAGGTGAGTTTTCCAGCATGGGAAAAATAGTTTTTTGGGGGATATTCCCACGCATACGTTAGATGCTTGCCAAGTAGCTAAGAGTAGGAAAGTCATGTGAATTCCCATCCAATAGTGTATTGATAATGCCTATGCACATTTTTAAATCCACAGCTCCCTGTACCTTCCCAGCATAGTGTAATGTTCGTGGAAGACAGTTTTCTGGGTATAAAGATCATTAGAAACAAGAAAGACATGAGACTAAAAGCTTTCAGGGACAGAATTAAGATATATTATGTCTTTACAAGACAAGAATCTTTGAGTCAAACGTACCAGGTAATTTTTAATAAATGCATTGGGGCTTTATACCCACAGTATAATTGACCTGGATTATAGTTGAGAGGAACTGAAAATTATACTTTAGAAAAAGGTAGTTTGTATGCTACAAAACTATATTATTAGTAATGACATAGCTTTTATATAAACAAAAATATAGTATTATTTAAGTATTACCAGCTTTCTGTTTAGCACAAGCAGAGCAGAAAGGCTGCAATAGCTATTCCTATTAACCATAAAAGCACCGTGGAAATCTGCCCTATAAATATCATTGCTAGCTCACATCACCTTTAGCCTGAACATTCCAAGTGTAGAAACATTAGCAATTTTTCAATGGCTTTCTCAGCTGTGTCTGTGGCTATCCAGAGCATAGATTTGTGCCCTGTACAGCATTCATTATTATTCAGAGGGTCAAAAGTCAGAGGGGAAAAAGAAATAAACTTGAAATAAAAAAACTTTTATATACAATTCTTTGACTTGTCATACTTTGCATGGAAATAATGTAATTTATCAGGAAATAATATAGTTTAGCTTATGAGTACTTGCGTTATTGTCATATGACATCTAACTTTTCTCCCAACAGGCTTATAAATAAACCCTGATTCTGCATTTCTGAAGCTAGCTGGTATAAAAACCTGTGGGAAATTTGCTATTTAAAGACTGCAACAAACGGGCACACTATGTAGGGGCAGATGGCAAATCGTAATCTTTGAGTCAAATGTATGAGGTAATTAACAAAGGGAAAATATTTTTCTACAAAAGGGCTATAAAGAGGATTTGTATATTCCCCTGTGTTGCTTCATTCCATGTAACTAACTCTGAAATATAACAGAAATTGCTAATAATATTCAGATCAGCACCTCGCTGTGTATATGTGCTTTAAGGTCACTTTCTTCTAAACACTGGTTCATTCTTAATCCATAACAATAATGAAAAAAAAAATCACCAAAACCTCATTGACCAATTTGGTATATTAACACACATTTTTTATTTTAGTCCCTTTTTGGCAAAGTTCACCTTATGACGCTTTTTCTGATTCTCAAACCACATCCATCAGGATCGCTTCCTACAGTCAGTATTTCAAAGCAGCAGTCTCAGGTGGTGGTTGAATTTGGCGCAACTCTTCTTACACAGTTCATCATTCAATGTTGTCTCTGGTTTCTTCCTACACCAGAGAGATGTCAGAGATATTGATGATGCCTTTAACCATACTGTGCTTTTTCTATATGCTTCTGGTATTGCAGGTCACAAAAGTGATATAATTAAGTTCTTGCATCTGTTTCCAAATGGGCTTCTCTTGCCCAAAAGCTATGATTTACTCAATCTGTTTGTTTTCATGTACTGGTAATGTAGTGTTCAACTGAGATCTTGTTCAGATTCTGGTTTGTAGTACTCTGTAGTATGTCCAGTCCCAACCAGAGTTGACCAGCCAATGCTTTGAAATGTGTCAAAGGACTGGCTTGTTGAAATGCTGTGGTCTTTTGTTGTTTGGGTTTTGGTCCCCTCCACCCCCCTCCTCAGAAGTCTCTCTCAGAGTGTTTTATCCCACAGTCTGAACCAGGGTTAGTCATTATACATTCAGCCTAGCCTTCTGAAATGTTTGACAGCCCTCTTAGATATATGGACTTTGAGCCACTGTCTCCATTTTCTTACCCCACTTACATTCAAAAGCTTTTGGTTCTGATTTTTATACAAATAGGCTTTATTATAGATACATTCCTAAAGTATTTATAATGACATTTCACTTACCCTTCTTTTAACTGAAAACCTGCCTAAGCACCAACAGCATGAGAACCAGCTGTTGAATACTGCTACTAGTGCCATTTTCCTGCAGAGTAAATGATTCCAGCATCTAGTGCCATGACATTTTGGGGACAGTTCCAAATTCAATTCAGTATTTAGACTCTACTCATCTTTCACTCAGAGAATTTTTCCATTTTGTTTTGGACATGGCAGCATGTGTTATTTAGACCTTTGAAAACCAGCCAGATGGATCTCTAAATCTAACAGGTGGATCAATATGGTATTATGCTGAGGAGGTGCTGATGTAGCCTCAGTGCCTCCAAAACCATGTCAGCCTTTTTTCCATTCCACCTGAGTGCCAGGCACCTTTACTGAGATGTGTGGTTCCCATACAGAGTCTTCTCTGTACTTCCTTACTCTATCCCTTCACTTACTACCCTGGCTTTCTCTGACAGAGTAAAAGAAATGATAGTTCCTAATTTCTCCTTGAGAACACCCTGGAAAACAGGAATGCAACTAATAAGTACCCCTAACATCACTAAGCTCTTTGGCTTCTGCTATAATTTAAAGTGCTTTCTAGCTTTTAAAAATCATTATGCATACAGTTTCTATGACAACCGACCCAGATTCCTAATGAGCTTCCCTTGGTACTACTACTACTACTACACGAAAGAATAATAATTTCCTATGGGTAGATTTCCCATGTCTATGCTCTAATTCAAATCTTGACCTGTTCTGTCCTGGATTACATGGAGTGTGCCAGGAGCCTTCAGCTTTATGGAGGTTTTTTCCTGCTGAACCATTTCTCCCTCGCTGGTTTGGAAATGAATTGGCAACTCAGAGATGCTACAGTAGCATGGAAAGCAGCCAGATGACAGGCATGAGGAGATGTCATTCAGGTTTGACAGGAAAATGAATTCTAGTTGTGTGATCAAAATTCATGGGATCTTAAGGGAAAATCAATATCTGCACGAGTCAAAGTTCCTGTATGCCTGCACATTTACTGCTATTAAGGTCTTGTGTACTAATAGGAAAGTTATGATACTACTGTGTTCCTTTGCTCTTTCATTTCACGAAAGAGCATGCAGTAAATTTGAAGAGTTTGAGCTCCAAAATCCACAAACTGTTCTATATGAAGTATCCTTTAATCTCTCCTGGTAAACTTTTTAAATCTCCCCTTATTAAATGATAACATATGAAAACATCAATAGGTATACTCTTCTGAGAAAGAAAGACTATTTTGTAGCTGGGTTGGTTTGAGGATTTTCTGGTGAAAAGGGTACAAAACATAAGCAAATTTTTTAAAGAAATACAATAAAATTAACCAGGACGAATGTGATGAGGTTTAAAAATGTAAAAACTCACTAATTATCAAGTGAATACTCTTGGATAGTGAATTACATCAAAATCTGGGTGGTCTCACAAGACCTACCTAACCGAAACATGGTTAGCCTAAATGACCTAGTGCTGTAACTTTTCTCCTGCTTTTGAACTCTGTGATGGTAGGCTGAACTTTTTTTCCTATGAGAGATCTATGTAACTCCATGGATCTCTTATAATCTCTCTGAAGCGCTTGCTGTAAGTGAACACCATTGAAGTGGGTCATGCGAAAAATGAATTCTCTGAAGCCCTTAAAATCTCCAAATATTTTCCATACACTTTATTGTTGCTTCTGTGTTTTGTGGTTTTTGTTTTGTTTTGCTTTGTTTTTGGTTTTGTTTTAAATTATTGGTTTTGCATAAGATATATCTATGAATATGCTCCTTAACCTTCTTTGAGGGCTTTGTGTTGAATGAAGGTGAGTTTTGGTGTTTGCTACCCGGTTAACAAGTTCCACTCCCTTAATATAATCAACAGCTTTGCAGCAATCTATATTCTTTCCTCAATCCTGAATTACTTCAGAGATTATAACATGTTAATTTATGACTGGCATGCAAATCAAGGCACCCAATGAAAATTTAGAAGTTAAATCCCTACAATTAATTCACTATTTTATACATCTATATGGTCTTAACCAATGCCATGACCTAAAACTAGTCTCTGCTGTTCTCAAAGCTTAGATTACACTTAGGTCCCTCTAGAAATATTTTTGACATATGTTATTTTAACTCTATAGAGTGCAACTTGAATTTGATATCTCAGAGTATTTCACAATTTATGCAGCTTTCTCATCAACACCGCTGCTGTTATAGTCACAGTGCTTTGTGGACACCGTTACAGTATGAAAAGTTAATGAAAAAGTACTATTATTTCAAATATATGTTCCTTTAAAGACTCTCATATTAAATCTTCTTTTTTTTCTAAATAAAAAGATGATTTTTCTGAAGAACTACTCAGTAACTTGAAAAAAAATCATGTAATTATTTCTCTCATTTGGCTTTTCACAATCAAAATTTTTTCCAAGTTTCAGCTAACTTATAAATTGGTTGAGGCCCTCCACTATGAGAGATTTATGAAACTCCATGGATCTCTTACAATATCTTACCACAACAACTCTACAGAACTAAAAGGAGCTGAGAGTCATTTGTGCTCAGAAAACAGATACACTCACAGTAGTTATTTTATTAGAAACATGTCAGGTTACAGTCAGAAAGTTCAAAAAATCTGCCAGATTAAAATCAACTCCAGCAAGAACTAAGAAAGAGAAGCCTCTGCCAATCCTTATGAAAGCAGCAAAAATCATATGACCCATCAATGTCACTGAAAACTAGTAATTTCCAAATAACTGCAGAGCACTAACTGTGTATCTCTAACTCCTTCATAAATCACAAACACATCATCTTGGACTGCTATTCAAATTCCATTTCAACATAGAGTTACATTAAATCAGTTTATTTAATACTAATAAGGAATATTTGAAGAATTGTTTGCTTCTTCTGCTTTATTCTATATTCTACAAATCTGAAATCATTCTCACTACTGTGTAAATTAAAAAAGAAAAGCATTGTGGCTGCTGGCACTGTTTTCTTGTCTGTGGAAGGCCATCCAGGGCAAGCTAAAATCTGCTGTGGTTTAGCTGCCATTTAACTTGCATTTCTTGGGTACTACAGGATGATTTTATCCTTTTCATCACTACTCTGGATTAAGCAGGTCTCAGTTGCAAGTCTCTGCATGAACACCCATCAGTGCTTTCAGTTCCACAACTTTTATAGAAGTATAAATTAACCTGGGATCATCGCAAAGAAATTTGATTTCAGCAGTAGTTTTTTAGTATGAGGCACTATCACATCCAGCCTTTTCCAGGTGTGTGGAAGTTCTCTGTGGTCTTAATTCACATCAGCTTGATCTGAAAAGCCATACATTCACTTGATTTTTCTTGTTAAACAACGAACAGTACCTTATTAATGCTTCCCGCCCAGTGCTGTGTTTGAGACATCTAGGCAATAAATAAAACTTTAAAGGAAACTTTTTTGACAACACCTCTTTGAATAACAAATTATTATTAGGTGAAGGAGAGGTTATTTATCCTATATAGTCTAAGCCAACCCCAAATAGATTTTTACTTTAGATGATCCAAGAGCCTAGGATTTCGTTGTTCATGCTTATATTAAGAGTGTACCTTACTTGGAAATTTATAGTTACTTTTTTATATAACTATCTTCAAATCTTGGCTTAGCTGGGTCCTTATCAAACTGAAAATAATTCCTTCTAGGTGACAGGATGCTCTTAGCACCAAGTATTTTGAAAACAGTCGGATGTGACTGATGCTAGTATAGCCTCAGATCAGACATGTTTTCCTTGAAAATGGATAATAATAGTATTAATTTAACATGTCCACTTAACCTGTATACATCAGCTATATCCCCAAGCTTTGTTAAGATCAAAATGCAATTACTGAAAGCTTCTGTCTGATTTCACATCTACTAGAATTGCATCCTTTTCCACAGTGCCCTGGTTCACTGTGAAACCAGTGACGTGCTCAGTCTTACTTGTTAAAAAGAAACATCTTTCACACATCCCTAGCACTTGGGGGTTTGTTTTTGACACTTGAGAAAGACATTTGCTACTTATGCACAGTAGTCTTTTCTACTTCAGCATCAGAAAAACATTACCTTCTGTCTATGTAAAAGTAGCAAAAATAAGTACTTGAACAGGAGGCCTCAGCACACGGTGTTAATTAAAGCAGTATGTTAAAAAATTAGTGGCACAATATCACCGCCTACTAAAACAGACAACAAGAGTTTGTGAACACTACTTCCCCTTTTGTTTCTGGAGTTCATTTACAGCCTGATTTTCAGCTGCAACCTCACATCCAGCCTTTAAAGCACTGGGAGTTGCAACTATGTGTTCCACATCTTTGAAAATAAGGCTGCAAGCAGCTTCCCTGCTTTCTGTTTATTTGCTCTGAAATTTGGGCCTGCTGCCACTGCTCTTCTTTTGAACAAGTGCAGTTTAAGCTCTAGCAATACATTAAATACATATTTCTTGGATGAGTTTAGTAATTTAGCTTAAGAACAATTCTGTCATTAAATTCTTGGACTAGTCTGTTAAATCCTAACCACTACACCCTTAATTTTTGTTAACTGATTTTTCCTGGTTTGGTTTTCAGTTTAGGCTGAAATAACATCACAGTACAACCTTTTCAAATTATGTTATTCAGAAATAATTACATACTAAAAAAAATACAAATCTTTAGGCCAAACCAACAATTGTCATTATTGTTTCATCGTTTACCAATGTTTGCTCTGAATTTTTGGCTTTTTGGCAAAACAAAACATAACCAGTTAAACTTTTCTGTTTCATGGGAGAGTAATAATATTAGGAAGATGGGGAGTTACATGCAAAATTTTTTCTTGAACTAAAGCATGTCCTTATCATTTCACAAACATCTACTGACTAGTGGTTTCTTGGTAGTGAAATTTACTTACAGAATTTAACATATATTATTTTTCTATTATTTGAAAAAAGTAGTTTAGGAAAGTGGACATATTAAACAAAATATTTTTGCATGTTAAGAAACATTATTTCCACTTTTTTTTTTTTAATTCACACCTTTCACATGGAAGGATACAAAAGAAGGTGGATAGTGCACAGCATAAAATTAAATCAAAAGTCTGTATCTATGCTTTAAACCCTTATTACTCATTATCACTCTATTTAAGAATCAACCTGTAAGTCACGGTCCAAGTGATTTACTATTGCAAATAATATAGCTGTATAATAGGGCCACTGAAATCTACCCAATGAAGTTGTAAATTGACATTGAGATGTATTTTAAGCAGCTAAAAGTATGCATAACAACAATTCATCATAAATGTATCATTCATTCAATGTGAAAACTGAGGAATATCTTATGTCTGCTAATGTATCCCATTAACTATATCATTAATACTGTATTTCAATGTCTTGCTAAAGTAAAAGTTGTACTAGAGGGCTATCAGGATCCAGACCAAAAATAACAACAAAAAGTCCACTAAAAATGCAACACAAAGAAAAGCTCATTTGCATTCCATAGAGAGACAGGATGAAAACATTTTAATATTTTTTTCAAAATTATTAAAAAAATATTTACTTGGGTCTTCTATAGGCCGACTGATTGTCCTTGGCTATCTGGTTATTGAGGATTTCTTCTTCCCTTATCGCTTAACATTATCTATGTTTGGAGTGTTTTCCCTTCATGTAGTTAGGAAATATTCATCAAGCCAGTAAGAGGATACAAGATTATCACTATACTCTGTTGACGAGAACAGCAATCTGCAATGCTGAAAATGCCATTTCAAGGTCCTGCTTAAACCAGCTAAAACAGAAACATCATCTCCTGCATCTACAGTGAACATTGCAGCCATTAGCAGACCATTGATGGCTCTGAGTTTCAGATCTCTACTTTTCCTCTGACTAAGGAACCATTTATAAAAAAAGTTTTGTTTTTCCAGGCAAAAATGCAGTTAATCTTGGTTTAAATTAATTGAAATTTTTTGGTCTGCTGAATAGATATTTCAAACATTCCTAACATACTTTATTGCGGTATAGGTATCTACTGAAATAATTAAGATAAAGGGTAAGCAGTTCTACGGTTTTAATTCTTGCTGGAATAAGTATCTGATTAGAGAAGAAGGATTACCGTAAATCTCAGACTTTAAACTGCAATTTGAATGTGTAAACACAGCTGTCTAGTATGTCTCCCATGAGCTATAATGGAAATGACAATACTCAGACACTGCTATACATTTTTAAAAAATAAAAAAAGTAAACTCCAAAGGCTTTCCCAGGAGGATTGTAAATGCAGGGCAACTTTGCTGTAATGCAGAGAATATTACTCAAGGGTCAGAAAGGAGAAGGGACATATAACGTTCAGAAATAACAGAAGACTAATATACAAGGAGGTTTCATTAGCAAAGAAAACTTTTTAGTGTAATACATAACTTTCAGGACAATAAAAATGCCTGCTGCTTCCTACATTATCCATAACCCACCAAGATGGAGAATTGTTTGAATTGATTCTGACAGGTCTTTTACAAACTGCTTACCTTATAATACAGTCACTGGTGAAGTTACACCCTGAGCAACTGAATTTAAAAGTTGAGCCTATTCTTACTGTGCCCAATACTTTAGAATTATGTAATCCTTCATCAGAAGAATCAACTTTTTCTCAGAGAGAACATAACTGAACACATATGAATAATCCAAACCTAAAAATAAAGAGAAAGTAAACTGAGGAATTTCACATTTTATACTAGTGAAGGGCAGGCATACTTCATAATTACTGGCAGAGAGGTCTTAATGGAAGGAGTTCCTTAAGTTAAAAAAATATTTCAGAACAACTCTACAATCAAGAATAAAAAGTTCTTCATAAACTGGCAATTTCAGATTTTCAGCACCTTTATTCCCTGTTAACAGATTTTCATTTCTTTACCAGTTTTATTTGGAAAGCCTAACCAATTTGTAGGCCTTTCAGAGTCCTACAAGAACAGCAATAGGCAAACAGTTCCAAGTATGTTCCAGTATAATTTCCTGTCTTCCTTGCCGTTTCCTCTAACCTCTTCACCTCTCTGCCATTACAGTTCACTTTCTTCCTCTCCTTTGTATCCCCCACTGGTCTGAAAACAACCAAGAACTTTCAGTCATATTTTCTTATCATAGGAGTATAGGTAGCAGATTTTAAAGCAGAAAACAAGGAATACAATGTAAATCTTAGTATGGAGTGGAAGAGACATTAGAAGCTTCATAGCATCTTGAAGGAGCTTTCAACAGCAGACAGCAACAGTCAGGAAATGTAACATTGCATGCATTCTTTATTAAAGGATAAAGAATTGAGGACTGGGAAGTCTCTAGCACGTGATATAACAGGCAACCTTACACAGCAATAAGGATGAGAATTTCAGACTTCGTGTCCCTAAACCTATACTTTTCCCTAAAAATAACAGCACTGACTCAAGCTATTTAGCCCAATGTTTTCCCATTGGGAGATATAGAGACCATAGGAAGAGTCACCATTTAGAATCACAGAATCATAGATTTGTTTAGGTTGGAAGGGACCTTTGAGATCATCTAGTCCAATCATCAACCTAACTCTGATTAAAAAAAACAAACCAAAACAACAACAACAAAACTGAACAAAACAAAACCAAACCACCATCAAACAAACAAAAACCCAAAAAAACCCCCAACAATGACCCATGACTAAACCACATCACCAAGCAGTATTTCAACCCATCTTGTAAATACCTCCAGGGATGGTGCCTCAACCATTTCCCTGGGCAGCCTATTCCAATGTTTAATAACCTTTTCTGTGTAAATTTTTTCCTGATATCCCATCTGAACCTACCCTGGTGCAACCTGAAGCCATTTCCTCTTGCCTTGACATCTGTGACTTGGGAGAAGAGAACCCCTCCTCTCTACAACTTCCTTTCAGGTAGTTGTAGAGAGCAATAAGGTCTCACCTCAGCCTCATTTTCTCCAGGCTGAACAAATCCAGCTCCCTCAGCCTCTCTTTACAGGTTTTCCTATAAGATTCTTTCTGTCCTGTACCAGCTGTCACGTTCCCTGTATCTGCTGTCAAGTTCAGCAGTCTTCCAAGATAGAGATTATTTAACATGCCCTCTTTAAATGTTTTATTCCACTATGCTTTCTGCCTTGTTTATANTTTATAGTCAACACAGCGTTAGGCAAAGATATCACCACACCTACTGTGCATCATGTGTCAGTCTGGAACCTGGAGTCCTGGAGTCTGGTTTCCAAAGTTTTGTTTGCTTCAACTATGTCCAGCTCAAGAGTAGCTTTTCTTCCCCCCTCC
>VXBJ01001899.1:287167-308475 GCA_013400055.1 Nycticryphes semicollaris
CTTAAAAGAAAACAGAGAAAGACATTTACCAAGGCCTGTATTATTAGGACAAAGCGCAATGGTTTTAAACGGAAACGGTGTATTAAGACTGGACATAACAAACACTTTTTTAACAATGAGGATGATAAGATTCTGGAACAGGTTGCCCAGACAAGCTGTGGATGCCCCATCCCTGGAAATGTTTTAGGCCATATTGGACAGGGTTTTGAGCAACCTGGTCTAGTGAAAGATGTTGCTGCTCATGGCAGGGGGTTTGGATCTTTAAAGGTCCCTTCCAACTCAAACCATCCTATAATCCTATGATTTAATTACTCCAAAGTACATATGCAAATTAAAGACTCTTTAACTTCCACAATTATGGGAAAGAAGCAGCTAGATGCAATGCTGCAGCTAGCAGCAGTTATGAAATAGTCTACCATTGTTCTGGAAAATGCTATTGGCTTTAGATTTGCATTAGTGAAAACTGAAAACACTTCTGTCCCCACCCTAATAAAGAGTCATTCTAGTTAAGCAGAAACAGCTGTTACAGTGAAGTGACTTTGTTGATAGATGTCTAATACCTGTAAACACATATTCTGTTGAGAAAAGTGTGCTGCATTTCCACACTCAAAATACAAGAAAGAATGAAGAGCTTGATCAGGGTCACGCACGCCATGCTATTTCTCTCCTGATATTGTAAGTATTCAGACCATTGACTAGTTTTCACCTGAAATTTTAATAAGATATCTTTAAGAGGTGGTCTGCCCTTGTGGCCTGGGAATACATAATTCAAAATGCTGCAATACTAACTACATCAGGAAGGAAAGAGTTGAATAGTAAATATCTGTGCAAAGTATTCAAGGAAATAAAAGCAGAACTGTAATAACATATATTGAAATTCAATTGATAATGAAAATATTTACTAATGAGCAAAACATTTCTAGCTAGTATGTGTTTCTTTTGCACCATAGTACAAATCTCACAGCACATTCATAAGCTGTCATGTCATTGAAAATAAATTCCTCATTTGATAACTGTAGATTAAATAGGTCTTGCATCACATAAATGGTCTAATCTAAAGACTTAAATAAAATTCCTCTTTATTTTAGCTAAGGCCTTAACTGAGGTTAAGTGTCATGCTCTGGCTTTACCTGCAACCTAATTTACTTCAGCAACCATAGGAGCAGAGTTCTTCGACACATGGTATTGCTAGGCTCTGTAAATGGAACTAACAAGTGACAAGTGAGGCATAAAAAGGGCCAAAAACAATATAGCAAAGTTTCAATTTAAAAAATCTACTGAGATTAGGCAGGAAGGGGCAATGGGGTTTTACATCATGGTGAGATAATTGATTCCTTGGGATTTGAAGTCCAGCCAAGTGTTTCTGTTTATCTTGAGATATCCCCAGGAAAGAGTTTTTCCCTCATTTCCATTACAGTGAGTCTTCACGGAATGGGTGAAGATAAATTCTTTGCACGGAAACCCATGACTAAATCCAAATCTTACTTTGTCAGTGTTGTAAATACCGACCA
Organism: Nycticryphes semicollaris; assembly: GCA_013400055.1. Lineage (NCBI taxonomy): Eukaryota > Metazoa > Chordata > Aves > Charadriiformes > Rostratulidae > Nycticryphes > Nycticryphes semicollaris. The sequence goes on from VXBJ01001899.1 coordinate 288,679, forward strand.
AGCCACTCAGTCAAAACGTAAAGTCAATCATGTTGTACTGCTTGTCTGCTGTAAAGTACCAAAACCCACAGACCTTCATCATTTTAAAGAAGTCACATTGAAAATTGCTATCTTGGAATGTACTTCCAGTAGAATTGCTTATGGATAAGGAGAAAGGGTAAGGCTAAGGTTGGATGCCTTCATAATACTTTGGTTATGCCTGACGACAGTTAAAAGAGTTTTAGGGGAGGCATGCAGCATAAAGCAACTGCATGCTTTCCCCACTTTCCTCCTCACAGTACATATCAGTACTTGCAGTGTCTTGACTTTACTTCTGCTTTTCAGAATAGATGCTCTTGGACAAGTTAAATTCAATTAAGACATGTGGCTGTTGTTAAACTGCCCTGTTGTCTGTAATGCAGGAAGAAATAAACTGAAAAAAAAAGTAAATAAATGTTGACTTTTAGTCATAGTGACAGCAATTACTTATACAAGTAATAGATAAAAAATTGTCAAAGGAAAATGTATCCATGTACCATAAGGCAGCTGGATAAAAACTCCATACATTAGATAGCATGCTTCCTCTGTCACTAGATGGTAATATACATCATCACCATTTTTCACACTCAGAAGACACAATCTGAGAGAAAAAAATCTCACTCTGAGATTTTCCCTGACAACTAATATTATAATTTATGACAAAATTAGCACTTCTGCATTATCATGAATTTAGTTTTGCCAAAGCAAGCATGCCTAAAGCGTATCTGAAGATGGCCCATAAGCAACAAATTTTGGACTGCTTCTGCTTTAATATCTGAAGATATAAAATTTGAGTGACATGGGTTACCTAATTTCCAAATCCAGGCAACAAGAAAAATGGTCAACACCCCCAATACCCACAGGCAGGATGATGTGTATCATTGTGCATTTACCACTCACTCAGCCACCTAGTGGCCGTGTGACCCACACAGCTATTAGAATACAGTGCTGACCCATCCCACTTTTTCCTTGCATTTACCTTTAAAAAGCAGTGGAGCCAGAACTCTGGGTACCAGAGAGACATGCTAGGACACAATGAAGTATACTTACATCCCATCAACTCTTGGACCCTAAATTACATGCCCAGGCTCTTTATGCCTGAATATGAAATGGAAAAGATTTTGCATTTTATTTCATAGACCTTCATGGACCACTGTGGTAAGCAACTGTTCTCAGCCTACAAGGTAGGCAGGTGATAACAAGCCATTCAAAAAAAAAAAAAAAAAGCTAGCTTCAGTATCTGTCAGAACTCAGTCTCTACATCAATTGCATCAATTGCAAAAGACTTAAATAAAGGTGTAGGAAGTCAATAAATGTAATTTGTGATAATGTATCTTTTGAAGGCGAGTTACAACACATACTTCTTTTTTCACATAAAATTGTGTTTAAAAATGCCAGCTTGTCCAGGAGGGTTGTCATTTTCCCACATATTTATCTGCTGATTTTACAATAATCCAGAATGGAAAAAAAAGTAGAGTGTAAACAACATAAGATTCATATTAAATATTTTATCAGTTGAAAACAGAACTATTATAACAGGTCTTGAGCCAATTCAAATATTCTTCCTAACCAACTCTTCAACTTAATATTTCCAGCGTAAGATATGATTCCATTACGTGTGTTTGAAAAGTGTAAATTTTTCTTTGAAGAACTGCACCCTTTTACTGAAGCTGCTTTCTCTCCTAGATAAGAGTTATCAGTACCCATATTCTTGCTCTGAGTTTGACTGTGGTGGTTCAGGTATTTAGAGTCAATTTTGCACAATTTCATTTTATTGGTATTAACAGTGGAATTGTTAATTTCATTAAAACTCTTTTGTGTTCATATGTATCTGTAACTATGACAGACAGCCTTAACACCAGCCCAGTACTACATTGTTTCAAAACCAGAAAGCAAAAATTGTGAGCATTGGGGTCACAGGAATACTAACTCAGATCACTTCCAAGTCTGAAACAACAGCAGAAAATTAAAATAGCATGGTATATATATGCACAGATCTCATATGAAAACACTCCAGGGTGCTGTTAGGCACATTTCAACTGGTGTGCCTGCTGGTTGCTATAGACAGTGGTTGCACATTGCTTAGTACTGAAACATAACAAATCCTACTTTCTAGTTTACACTGCAGCTCAGGGAATGACAGATGCTTCAGCAAGTGGAATAGGTGGTGCATGTGGCTGTGAAAATGTCTCAGGTTAATGAGAATAGCTGGAAGTCAAGCCAGAAGCCAGCATGTCATCAAGACAAATACATAGTAAAGCAGCTTCTTCAACTTACTTATTTGTATCTGATGTTTGGCAATTTTAACTAAACACTTAGCTCTTTGAGGTAAATATTACTCTAATATCTTTATTTTTTTTCTTCAAATAATCAAAATTACATTATTGTTAGATAAAATTACTCTTTCATTTTTTGTTGTATGTCTTCATGCTCCCTCAAACCAGACAGTCGTATGCAATAAGTAAGAAGTTACTCCTTTCAAAGTTTAGCACTGATGTTACCAATGTCCCTCAAGGAATAAATAATAAAATTTAAAAAAAAATATTATCCAAGAAAGTTTGCTGAAAATTTTACTCAGCATTCAAAATGTCTGTGAAATGCTGTTCTTTGAAGAGAAGCTGTGAAATTTCAAAAAAAGTTTCCTGTTTATATATAACTTTCCAGTGCTGTGTGTACTTTTGTTAATCAATTCCTCATAATTTCTATTCATATATGAAATACAGCAGCTGATGCAATTATAATTAAAATCCATCTAATGCAGCTGTATAGTAGAAACTGTAATATTATACATATAACTAACTTTTGTTGGTTCAAACGTATTAGCATAATTAGCTTAAACCAATTAATTTGCTAAAAGATTACCTGAATCTATCTAAATCTGGAAAAATCTTCACAGTGGATTACATTGTCAGCACTGCTGAATTCATCACAAGTTAATTATAAGAGAGATAGGAATCTGAAGAGCTGAGTTTTTTGACCCACTGGCTCTTACTTATGCTTATATACAAATAACTACTTTATTTGAAGACAGCAGGAATGAGCACAGTTCTCTAAACCTCTGGTCTGGACAGCAAGGGTTCTGGTACCTCTTTGAGAACATGTTTGCATGCACTTGACTATTTTGTCCAATAAACCCCCTCAAACAGGGCTTGGTTATTTATCTTGAGGCAAAGGTTTATCAATCTAAGTTTGGTAGTCTGAAAATGTGAAATTAAATAGTGTATATATTATATCCTTGGTATACTAATATATTCACAGATATCTACCTTATATTCACAAGAATATGCCTTAAGTAAACAAAACTCTTTTGATTTTACAGTCTATCTCCATGGTTTGTTTCCTTCAGCTCTTCAAACCTAGACAGGTTCAAACCTACTTTTTTTCATTTTCCATGAAGGGTTTCTACAAACTCAGCAACATATAGTCGGAGGAAAATGATGCTGCAGCATACACTTCAGGATGTAAATTCTATTACATATTGATAAAAGTGTTTGGATTTTCTGTTCATTTAATACTCATGCAGTTTTAACATACCCATAACTCCCCACCTCCACTAGCTTTGGACTTAATGGATGAAACTTAAACCAGCAAATCCCGTCCAGAAGGCTGAGCAAGCTCATTTAAACAAGAGGCTTTTCTGCTAATTCAGTGTCTCTCCTACTTTTGTACAACTAGTTTTCCCTAACGTCTCTGCAGGCAATAATACCTGGTTGTCATCAATGTGGAACTTAATCTGACACCTCAAGATCCAAACCCATGCAATTATGGCTTCAGCCGTAATTTTTTTAGCTGAAAAGAGACAAGAGCATTATACTCCTGAAAATCATAGCTGGATTTCCCCCAGAGCATCAACAGCGATTATTGTCTGAGACCCAGATAAGGATGAGCATATGATCTAGGACATGATCTATAGCACATCAGAAGTATTAAATATGTGAAATGTAATTGTACCATCTCAACTAAATAATATCCTCCTTAGGCTGGAAGCACAAGATAAGATGAGTCTTTTCTTCTGTTCATAGTAAGTGTAAATCTTACTGAACTGACACATTTTCTCAGTAAATCTATTTAGGAAACAAGTACGTTGTACCTTACAAAACCAAAATTTGTATTACAGCCCATCTAAATTCCCTTTTCTGGTTTGGAAATCTCTTTAAGTTCTCAAAGATGCTGAGCAACAATAAACAGAAATTATTTAAATCTCTCATTTCCTTCTGATATGTACATGAACTCTCAAATGTTTAGGACACAGGATGAAGGGGGAGAGGATCTGCATCAGCTGGATACATTTTTTGTCTAACTGGTAATCTAAAATTACTAAATTTAACACAATATAGCTACTTTGAAGATTATTGCATGCTGTGCAACTAGTAGCAGAGGAGGCATTGTGTAGCTAGCTCTGATTGACTCGCTAGGAATGAGCTACTCAGAAAAGAGACAATATTTCAACTCACAGCAAAATGTAACAGCTGCATTCCCTATGAATCCATCTCTCTCACTTACAACACACGAGGGAGCAGTTAAAATCCTGCTAGGGGCACAAGTGCACAATCTAGAAATCTACTCAATGTGTCAGCACTGGAAAGAAACACCATAGGCAAAGCAGATTTTGAGGGGCATTTGTAGTTGTCATAAAGTGGCAGCCAAACGAACCTGCCCTCAGTACCAGCCTGGAGCTGGCCATGAACTGCTGTGCTTTAACCCACAGTGGAGAGAAATGCTCACCACAGTGGAGATAAGGGCTCACCCAAGTGGAGCTGAAATTGTATTGGTATGTAAGGGTAGAAAGGGATGGCAAAGACAATAGGATCTGACCCGAGCTTATGTCAGACATACCTTTTCTGTCTAGAAACCTCTTGAGTAGGGCACTGTGAAAAACTCACTGAAGCGGTTGTACCCTGTAGAGTAGTTGCCAACACAGGTGGTGTAGCTCACAAGGAAATGCACGTAGATGAATTATGTTCCTCAATGACTTCTAAATATAAAAGCAAAAACTCAAGAAAAGACACCCTCAAGTCACCCTAGTATTTCTAGATGCATGCGTTTAAGCACAAAGCCAAAGATAGCTTTTCTTCCAATTTTCAGTCCGTATCACCTATCCACTAAAATATATAACACGTTTTTTCTTAAGATGATATTAGTTTATTAAGTATATTAGTTTATCAAGAGAAATAGCAACTTAATCATAAAAGATTTAGACACATAAAATTATAAGGCTAGCTCTGCAGAATGATACCATTCCTATGAAATTATTAGCATTCAATCATGTAAGGTTTTGCCACTTGCAAAAAACATACTAGACATATGTAAGTTGACTACAAAGATTTAAAAAGATATTTTATTGCAAGCACCTTGCAACTTACTTTTCTTTTTTCAATGACTTATAAACTGAATTACAGCACCAGAAAAAATTATGTTGACTAACTTCTCATTTTAGAACAGTACACGGCTTATTCAAGAAAGCAAAGTATTAGAAGAAACTTTGAGAAGTCTAACAGGATGGTGAGCCAGAGGACCATGGTGTCTAATTGCAAACTTCATGACAGTTCAGCTCAGAGGAACAGATTAATTTCTTCACCTGCAGGAAAGGTCCTTAAGACTGTGTCCCCAGTTGGAAATGTATAAATAAATGTATAAATTACAGTGCATTTTATGGTAAGATGGCATGGTATTCGTAAAAAAGAAAATTAAAATCTAAACAGAGAGAGGATTGCATTAAAATAAACCTCTAAGATGATCAGCATCAAAAAAAGACCAAATAAAAATATTTTTCAAGATTTCAAGAAAAGGGAATATACATGGTCATTGCATAATATTGAAGGATTACACATTGTTTAAGAAGGATTACTAATTGTTTAATTGATTACCTTGTTTAAACAATGTGTGGGAAGGAGACTCAATACAGTCTCTGCAATGGTAAATCAAGAACAATGTCCACAAGCTTGCCAAGAACAGATGCACATGGAGGTTATTAGGTACTGAAACACAGGATATAATGCTCTGCAGCAGCACAAGGAAAGGCAAGGGCTTAAAAGGGTTGCTGTATTACTTAAAATGCTCATTAAGCAGTTGAAGTACTTATGATTTGCACCATTAATAAGCCAAAAGAAAAACATTTCCAGAGTGCAAAAAAAAAAAAAAAAATTCATATATCAAGATTTACAAAAGACTATAGAAATTGCTAGATTTAAGAAAGTCATAGCTCTTGTTGAAAAGGAAAAGTTATATACACCTGGCAGTTCGCAATGGTTAACCTCTGAACTCTCCATCAACTTTTGCAACAAGAATTTGCCCCAATACCTACTGGAAGCAATAATCACCCATGCAATTTATGAGACTGACCTCTCTTTGTCACTACATGAAACATCAAGTGGACAGAGAAAAGCTGTCCAAAACAGGATTTCCCATTCCTCCCCAGGCACCTCTACTGAATGTCAGGGTTCTTTTATTTCCAGAAATATAACAGCCTAGTTTTTCATTCTATATTTCCTCCTAAGGGAAAAGAGCCACCCAATGCTGCTTTTTATTTTGTATCTAACTAGTTTGAAGTGGAAAAGACAACAGAGAATCTGGGAGCTGAAAAACACATTCTGGGCAAAGACAGTTCTGGTTCCTCTGTGTATAAACACAAACTGTCTCTGTGTAAGTCACCAGGGCATGAAAGGGTTTAATTTTTTCCTTAGATACACTAGACAGTATATGTATAATTTTGTGTGTAATTTAGTTAAGGTCACTATAGGTCCATGAGGATAGACATATGTAAACAGTAAGCCCTGGTCTGATTAACTATTTGTAGGGGCACCCACTATTAGGATGACAGAATACCCCTTGACTCAATTAATTTTACTCAGGATTACAAACTAGATGCAATAAGAGAGAGTTTTGACATTGTCAGTAGATCTACAGTGGTAGCACTTCAATCCTGTGCAGAACCATCTTGTGAGAATTCCATATATAGAAAATAAACAAGAATAAAAGATTCTGTAAAGAATGTATTTAGTACAATCTCTTTTTTACTATTTCTTATTCAAATGGGATGGGACAGTATAGTTTAAAAATACAACCACTTTAGATCACAGTTTGTAGTGGTGATAATATGTTAGACTCATGAAAGGCCAGTATCTTTACCCATCTATTTTAATCCACAGAATGACAACATTTGGCTCCAAAACACCCTGGATGTGTACATCCTTCACACAGTGAGACATTTTCTACTATTTAAATCCTTGGTATTTAACTTAAATATAAACTCTAAGGCTGATGACATAGTAATATTATGATCAACTAAATCAAGCAGAGATGTCAGGCCAAATACATGCTGGGTGTCTCCATTGTCAACAATTAAGGTGGTATGTATATACATCTCCTCTACAAGTCAGAAATTCATGCATCAAGTTTGATTAAATGTGAAGCTGTACTAGAAACCAGTAAAACGCTATCCCAAAATGCTGAGTCATATTTACACCCACTTGTTAGAAGATTAGGTAACTACACATTCAGTGCAAAATCATCTCAGTAAATTGGATTATAAAGTGTATTAAGTATATAAAAGCATGTCTTTAATTGGACATATTACACAGGAGAAGAAATTGAGTCGATTTATGAATGGATAATCTGCCTATCAGAAAAGGTTGGTTTTGGGGGTAGGAGTAGTTTTTTTTTCACTCACACTCATGTGCCTCATTTATGGATTGTGAGACTCTACATCCCTAAGGGCAGATAGCCATGGCATATATGTATGTTGTCAAAATATTCTACAAGAGATTAATTTAGAAACTCATTACCAGAATGACTAAGATGGGAAATCTATCTAAAAGACACTCCATAAGAAAAATATTGCATTTACAGAAGCTGCTGATAAAAGCATTCATCTAAAACTACCAAAAAAGCATTATGGTCAAAAGTATTCTCTCTTGTACTAGCAATTTGTGATTCAAATATAATTATTTAGTACATTATAAGGATGTCAATATACAACAATGGCAGTGAATGTAATGAAGGCACACCTCAGTTATATTAGTACAATTCAAATTCTCCACAGTAAATTTTTCTACCGATTCAACAAACACACACATTTACACTTTTCATTAATTATTAGTTTCAAATTTGTATCGCTAAAGTTACTCAAAGACAACAAATTTGCATTTTAGGTTATACCCCTTTAGAGCATGTATTTAACTTTCTTTGAAATGATATGAATTATGCAATTTGTAGCCAAGAAAGACTTGGAAACTATAAAATACTTAGAAAATCAGTATCATCCTCCTATGAAAATACTGAATCTTTACTTTCATTTTACTTGATATATAGAATTAATATTGGTATTGTGTTGTCCTTTTGTCTGACTTGAGCATTTCAATCGGATCGTTTTATCATGTTCTTTGCTGAAGTGTAAGGAAAAATCAAAAACAAAGACTGAAAAGAAAAGTATATGGACTATTACTATAAGTAAAACAGAAAAACTGTATTCAAAACTATATGAAATGCATATACAGGCAAAAGCTGTAAATATTTATTTCAAGCTTTAGAATCTAGTCCATCAGCATTTTGGGACTTACAGTAAAACAGAGGTAAAATTGGATTTGAAAGGACATCAGTCCTTTTTCTATTGTGCACAAGAATCCAACAACACATTGGATCTTAATAACTTCATTTCTCTAACACTAACCTATTCCCAGTCCTAAGCATGGCATCAAGTGTGGTAAGGGTCCCCTTCCTTCCAGCTGAAAGACAGAGCATATAGTGTGTCATGGCACCAAAGCCAAGGTTCAGTTACCTCACTCTACAAATAATGCAGAAATATATTGAGATTCACCCCAGACCTAGCTATAAAAGCAGCTAGGAAAAAACCCCTAAAACTTCAAAAGCATTATAAGCATATTCACCACAAAATACTAGTTTTTTAAGTTTGTAACACCCTAATCATACTTGCATTTTTTACCAGACAATAAATGCACCACTATCTGTTGTACAGCACCAAGCATTTATATATGACAATAAAAAGGTAATTTTAGAGCTGCTTTTAGCTTTCAGATATTTGCATAAAAAAATTTACACGGATGCTGAAGAGATGAGGTTCATCAAGAAAGACCAATTTGTTGGTTTACAAAGACTGGAGACTCAAATTACATCAAATGTTCACCATGGAGTTAAAGTTGGTCCATGACTGTTTTTGTTGTGTAACTGAGTACTAATTATCATCAGGAAGTGTTTTGTTTGAAATTTAGGCATCTATATGACACTTTAAACACACTTTTCAAATAGAGGCCGTGGTTGCAAAACACAATATGGTGTGTTTCCAATGAAGGTAACACTTGTTTTATTGAAACAGTTATCAGGCTCCTTGATTTAGTCCTCATAGCTAGAAATCAGCCTTTCAGCAGCTCCAGGCTGTGAACAATACAAATTCACTGCAAATACAACATACTGATTATAACTCAGACAGTTAGGTTTTTAGCATTTTTTAAAGAACAACTGAAATATGGGGGTTTGTGTGTTTTAGAAATGCTTATCATCAAGCAATAAAGATGGCTGTGCATAAAGGCTCACCTCTTCACTATGGGAACATACTATGTAGGCACAGTAATTTTTCACAGCTCTTCAACCCATTTTTGAATTATTAGTCTTCAGTATTCTCCACTCTGCAGCACTTCACAGGTGTCAAAAGCATTTTTAACATTTCTTGCTTCATGACCCATTACTGAAATACAAATTGATTTCAGGATGTCCCACTACGTGATTTTCATGCAGTTCTAATTAACCCTGCATCTCAAAACACAGATTGTGGAGACAGAATTCAGAAAACTTCTTAGGTGAGCATGTATGTGTTCCTCAACTGACTTCTCACGAATTCTGTTATCTGTTACTGACTTCAAAAAAAGACAAATTCTGCATTTTCCTCAGACTTAGCTTGCACATCATGGGACTACATAATTTCTTTTAAAAAATGAAAAGAAGGAAGGGAATTCAGCAGGAAGCTAATATAGTCATGTAAGTGTGGATAGGTAACAGATTACATTTGTGACTGCTTGGGACAAAATATGAGACAAAACATGGTGAAGCTAACAAATTTAACAGGTCTGTCATTGACCACTAAATTGCCTGAGAGTTGAGTGGGGAAGTACATACAATATGTCTTTCATTTACTAAAAATTCCTTATTTAACCTAAAATGAAAAAAATTCTTTCATTTGAGGGCGATGTGATATCTCTTAAAAAGCCATATGAAAACAAAACAAATAGAAGATATAACTGTTGTCTTTTGGCTTTGTGCTATATTTGAAACAATATAGCACTCTTGTAGCTCTTTATTTTCCTCATTTGCAATCTATGGGGATTTCCCCCTGAATAAAATAATTCAGGGGAGACTTACAGACATAAATGGAAAATTTTTGATGAAGGTCTCATTTGCTAGGGGAAGGGAGATGTCTGAATTTACATCAGAAAATCCAGAACAAAACATTTATAATACTGCTACCAGCTGCTACAGAAACAGCTGTCATGCAGAAAACACAACATTTTGGACTTCAAAGTAATCATTACACTATACAACCAAAAAGATGAAAAAGAAAACCTCTAATAAATTAATTACGCCAGACATATTTGTCTTTCAGCTAAGACAAGTGTTTCTTTCACTGCACAAACCAAACTTTTTTGTCTGGTTATCAGCATGTTACCTAAAATCTTAGCTAATAAGATATCTTATTGTGAAGTTACTCTTTTAAAGATCCATCTACCCGATTTCTGTAAGCCAATACAATAAGATTTTACTGTCGACAGTTATGTCTCATGCTTCATAAGACCTCATTGCCTCTTTTGCAGACCAAAAAAAAATGCAGTATAATAACACATAAATCATGTTATAATAAAGTATGTTAAGTTGGTTTGTCTTTCTCTCACAGACATCACTGTTTACACTGAACTACAGCAGGACTTCAAGAAACTCCAACAGGGATTTGGAAAAGTCTTCCAGGTGTAGGCCTTCATTTTCCAGTCTATTCATATGAAACTGGCATGCTAGCACTTTGTTTTTAAATTTGAACAGATCTTGTAAAAAAAAAAAAAAAATTTAAAATTATGTTTTCTAATTCAGTAACAAAAAGGAGTAGGAGATAGAGGAACAATATATTCCAATGCATCCATATTCCACATTTCAAACGCAATAGTTTGTTTTCAAAACAGTGTCAACTGATACAGAATTTCCAACATCCCAAGATATTTCAGTAGGTATCTATGGAAAATTTGTTTTTTAAACATTGTGGAAATACCATTATATATTGGCCTAGATGGATTGTGGGACTGATGAATCATATCTATGCTTTTTATTATCCTGTTTAGATGTGTTTAAAGTGACAAGCACATCGAATCAGAATGTTAAGTATATCTACTACATGTTGAGACACACCCCTAGCTGCCTAAGGAGGGAGGGAAGAGGAGGAAAAATAGCATAAAGAAAGAAAAAGCAAGATGGCTAAACGTTTGCATGTATACACTTGTGGAGGTTGCTTCTCCAACAACAGTAGGGAAGTAGGTGGGAAAAACATCAATCAAAGGCCCAGGATAAAGTATTGAAGAGCATAATCAAGAGAGAGTGAGTGTATTAGGAGCCTTTGACTTATAACAGGAAGAGGCAGAGAGAACAAAAATGAGTATTTAATCATGATCATTAAAACTAGATAGGATGTGTGGGTGAGACGCAAGTAAGTGCATCTGGTGAACATCTTGCACGCCTACCTGACAGCTGACAAGCCTGAAAGACTGGCAGAATGGGCAGGACAGAGACACCATAAAGCTGGCCACAGAGAGTAGGTAGTAGTAAGGGGCAGGGCTTTATATCTAAATTACTCTGAAAGCCCTGACAAGAGGTTGGTTGTGTGCAGGAGTGGGTGGGTAGAAGGCCAGAAAGCAGTACAAAACAGAAATTAAAAGATAAAGACAACAAAATGAAAATGAGACCCCAAAAGAACAAGGTGCTTTTTGATACGGAACAGAAGGTAAATTGCTCTGAATCCCATACACATGGCTTCTCCTCAAAATTCTGCGATAATTTGGGATTAGATCTATATACTTTTGTCTTGCTCTAAGATGGTAGAACATACATACTTCAGAGGTTCACATAGGGCATCCCTGTATCCCTTTCCCTTCTTCCTAATTCATTCAACCCTTCTACCCAAATATCACGTCCATCTTCCACTTCAAAGCACAGCAAGTATCTTGAAAGACAGGATAAAGAAACTGGTTGTGGTAACTTCTTGCAAACATGCAAATAGTTGTTGTGATATCAAAATATAACAAATATTAATCCATTGAGTATTACTGTTTGGGGTTTTTCATAATTCAGCACTTCCATATAACTACTATAATTCAATACCATGCCCAAGAGGCCTTCATCAAGGGAGCGCTCCTGTCCAGAGACGGCAGAAGGGCAGCTTGACTCTGTGGAGTGTGTCAATCTCTATTTACAAAAGCTTTGGAGACTTGTTTTTTACTCAACTTGCTGATTTATGCCATTGAAAGCCATTGAACTTCATCTTCTTGTTCCAAGCTGAATTTTATGTCAATCTTATTTGCTTTTCATGTGATAATTTGTACCATACACAACAGTAGATTACATAGTGTACACACAAACACACACATAGACTTCTGAACTACCTGAAAATTACATGATTTAAAAAAAAAATCATCATACACTTTCTATATTTAATGTCAAGTACCCAAGTTCATTAAGTTTAAACCTCAAACTAAAGGTATAAGATAGATGGTTTCAAGATCCTACATATCCCAGCATTCATCTATAAAACGCAAAATTCAACACTATGCCAAGACAACCACCTTCTGACAAATGAAAGACGCAGACAATATTAAGATGAATTTGGTTGGTTAGGCTGACTGGCTGGCTGGTTAGTTGGTTCCTATTGGATCCAATTCCAATCCTACAGGACTAGGAGTTCTCATTCAGCCAGGTACTCTACATGGGACCTGTCCACTAGAAGTTCACATCAGTCAATTTTACTTGCTGTTTTGCTCAGCCGTTGAGTTCATACCACAAAACATAGCGTAAAGTGTTCACACCACAAAACAATATAAGGGAAGCAACACAAAATTGTGTTAGAGGTAGCAATTCATAAAGCTAACAATAGACCAGCAAGGTGCCAGCACAGGGAGTTCAGGACTTCTGACCTGGAATGGGAGGAAGAAGTCAAGTCAAGGAGGTTTCTTAGTCCTCTTACCTGAATGAAGTCTGCAGCATAGACGGGCCCTCAAACATCTCTTTTCCTGTAGACATATTCTCTGAGTTTCAACCACTCTCACTTAAAGTTGTAGACATAGCTACTACAGATAAACTTCATCTCCAAAAGAAAAAAAAAAAAAAAAAAAAAAAAAAAAACAGAATCTAGAAATTGAACTGATAGAAATAGTTACTATGTGATTATCCTACATCTCCAGAATACTAAGACAAGAAAGAAAGGCACGTATTGAACAAATAATCAACTGTACTCAGAGGGCAAAAAACCTATTTTATCCCAGAAAATGTAGCTGCAGCAATTGCTACTAATAGAATAAGTTGATGGCAAGTGTACTTACAGTCCAAAAACATCCCAATTCAATTCTTCAGATGATATTTCATTGTATCTATCTGTCTATTTGACTAGACAAACTTCCAGAAGAGTCAGTCTCTAGGTAAAACGCTGACATTGAATAGATCATAGTTGAAATCACTAACAAAATACATCTCTTAATGTTTAACATTTAATCTAATCAAGTACTTAATCACACATTTACAAAGACTTAATAGTCTAGCTCTCATTTAGTCCAAACAAATTCTGTTAGAGCTATCAAACTATTAGTGCAGACTTACATAAATAATTACTGTTCCAAGTCACTGTACCACAGGCAAATACCAGCAGCAGGAATTTCATCTCTTTGGGCAAGCCATATTATTTCAAAATAATATAAGGAAATACAAGGAAATACCAGGAAAACTAGCATGATATGATATAAATGATTCACTCTTGTCTTATGTACATATAATACAAGAGCAACTGAAAGTAGCTCTAGAGCTAGATATTGAACATGGGCACACATACAGACATGCAAGTACACACACGTGCCAGCTTTTCCAGCTCTGGGTTTGTACAAAATGCCTTTGCAACTTTATATTAGATGGCTGGATTTCACTTTCTTCCTGTGTTGAATTCAGACACAAATTCTAAAGTGCTGGTAAGATCCAAGATCTTACTTTTCCTGTATGCAGGACACAATTTTAAACAGCCTGAACTTCTTAAATTACTTAGTTATATGGCTTATGGAATGATACAACCTGTATTTCATATAGGTTTGAAGCCACTGACCACCCAGTTGCGCTTGCTACTCAAAGTAAGGATAGCTTTAAAGTATGATCAGGTTCCCTGGGGACTTCCATAGTCAAGATTCTTCTACTTAGAAATCCACAAAATTACTGAAAAATAATTAATTTCTTACATAACACCCATGATAAAAGTTGGGAAAATATGCAAGCATAAGAACTGCAATGAAACGGCCAACACTTGTTTAAAACCTTAAGAGGCACTCCTAGGACAAACATAGATGGTCTTGTGGGAGACAAAGGTGCTTCTTGTCAAGCAGCACTAGCTGCAGTCAGTGTCAGGCCACAGTACCTTTCAGAAGAACTGAATGACAATCAGAAGACACTACTGCTGTAATTTATGACCACAACTTTCATGCTTGTTTTCTGCATGTTTATGTTTTCTTGGGGAAGGCACACTTGTCCCTTTTCCTGCACAGGCCTTTAATTCCCCTGGCTTGCCATGACTGTTTCCTGTTTATGCTGATTCTTTATGACACAACCCAAGAAATGGACATGAAGTTCCCAGGGCAGCACATCCTGCATCAGCCTTCCCGCTCTATCAGCTGCTCTAAGAAAACCAACAGGCAATTCAAGTCACTGAAAGTCTTAAACAATGATTACTTCATTAAAAAACTGCTTTTAACATCAATAGGCACGTGCCACCTCACAGATCTATTAGCCTCATCAAATTTAAATATGCTTATAGGTGTTAAACAATTCTTCCAAGGCAGTTTCATGCTTTAAAATAAAGCTGAACTCCTTGTTACAAGGAGAGTGTACAAGTGATCAGAGATTTCTTAGTCCACAGGCTAAGAAATGGCTTAGATGCCTTAGAAAACATAAGATGCCTTATGTTTTTGTGACATAAGGCATTTATCAGAAAAATCTTTTTTTTTTTAATCACTGATAAGAAAAATAATACAGTAGTAAAATATCACCAACATACCTTCTGAGCTCATTTTTTTATCAAAATTATTAAGCAGAAAAATCTATATATACTGGAACAGTATTTTCAGGATGTAAAATGTAGGGAAATACTGTCACTATTTCTTCAGAATACATCACAAGCAAGTGTGCTGATTGAATTTGTATCCTAAATTGACTATTTTTGCTCATTTTCCTTTATATTTTTTTCTCTAAAATTCAACCACTATCCCTTCTTACTGTTGTAAGCCCCCAGCGTGTTCTGTGTAGTATAAAATATGAGTAGGCTAACCAATTAAAAGATTTTTCAAAGACATGAATCTTTTCAAGCTTAGTATTTAAAGACAGTATTTATCCGTTCAAAAAATGCCTTGTGTTTAACTCACAGAATCAGTGACTGATGTCATATTGCATTAGAGAAATCTTTTGGGGAAAATAATGGCAGTGTAGAACACTATTAAACATTGGTAAAGAACAATGATTTTGAGGGTTAAGTGTTACTGAAGAGCAGAGTGCATTTCACAGAAACCTAAAATAATTCCATATTAACACATATTATGAGAATACTTTCAGAAATCAAATTCTACTTGCAATGTGGAAAAAGTAACGATGCTTCTAAGCTCTTGTAAATCACATTTTAGTATGTTGTATATAGTAGCTTTTAGTATACAACTATATTCAGTGGTAGGCTGAGTGCCCTCAGGGCAGCTCTCACCTTCTAGACTTCTGTTGTGCCGAAAAAGAAACTAAGGAAGACATTCAGAGACCAAGCAAAGAGCTTTGGTTTCCTTTGTAAAACACAGATTTTAAAGTATAGATATTATAGGCACTGAATGATAGGCTTCAGAAGAGCTAGAGGTTTCTTCCACTGTCCTGAGCAAGCACACAAATTGCTCTGCTACCTGAGACATGCTCTTAATGGAATAGCTGAAATAGCAGGGTCAGTTTGTAGTTTTCATTTTCTTTTCTTCTGGGCAATATGGGTCATGATGAAATAGAAGGTATTTCTTCCATGGACATTTCCACCTGTCATTGAGCTAATAATTTCATTCTTCTTTCAGGGTTTAAAGAAGAATAAATATAGAAGGACATGTCCCACAAAAGGGAATATTTATCAACCAGTCTGAAGTGGAGGTGGAACAAACCTTTGATGGTGGTTCTTAGTAAAAATACTGTTAATGGCTTTCAGCTGGTCAGAATAGCTGACCAGAACAGAAATAAAACATTATTTTCTCACTATGAAAAACTATATTTTGCTTATATCTTGAGTACTGCAATTCCAGTAATGTAGTGCAAGCCTCTGAATCTCAGAGTGACAGCAGTTAGGAAAGGGGGATCAAGGGAGTAGAAATGCTAGGAGAGACTTAAGAAGGTAGAACTTCTCTGTTTAGAAAGGAGAAAGCTGAGGAGAGCACACCTAGGGAAGAGCACACATATGGGAAAGAGTGAAAATACACATGTTAGTTTTCAGTGTTTAGGCTTTGCTTATACCCAAGAATGTCAGGGTCATAAGTCCTCTAAATTTTTATTAACCACAGAAACTAGGCGAAGAAAGGGAGAATGGAATTAAATTCCTGTGACTTCAAAATCCAGCTTCATTGATACAGCTCCTTTGACCTTTTCCCCTTGACCAAAATATTTCATCCAGCAACAAGAAAATCAGCCACTCAGTGACACTTATAAACAGTAGGTTAAATACACATCAATGCCCAAGGGAGAGCTTCCTAGCGTATTTCCTATGCTAGACATGACAACAACTTCATAGAATTGAACTTTTACTCTGATCTTCATCTTACCATTAGCTTCACATTAGCTTGCAAAAACTTCATGACTGACCGTATGTTTTCTTAATTTTAGAATACGCACATCACCCGAATGTATTTATTGAAGTCACCACTGATTTTAACAAAGGTGATGATAAGCAGTACAAACTCAACTCATTTCTTGATTGCAACTTCTTTGTTCTGTTTTAAAGATAAAAGATCAAGTGTAAAACTGGGTTTTTTCCCCCCTATTAGAAGCAGCTATTTGTTTTTACCTGATCTACTGAACAGCATTCAGTCCTGTTCTAGCAATTGGATGGCCCATTCTCGATTACATCATAGCTTTGCAAAAACGTCACTGAAAACAGGTGTGTTTCTTTCACCAGGTCAATCATTTAGACATGTACAGATACCTGTATTGAAATTATCTTTGGGGTTTTTTTCCTGTGCATCAGCTTTTTCCTTCCACATTTGTCCTACTGAGTTTTTGCTTCTTTCACCTAATTTTCATTACACTTATTGCGGGCTGTTGAGGCATAGATGACTAAAAGCTAAAAAAAGAGCAAGTGGTTCTTTTTCTGCTCCTTTAATTAGATGTGGCAACTTGTGTTAAATGGGAATAAAAAATACTGTCGAGCTTCATGATATTTAATAGATACTTTTGCTCTCACTGTTTTTGAGTTGCGACTATTTCTTGTGCCAGCATTTTCAATTGAAATGCCATATTCTGCAAGAACAAAGATTTATTATGGAATTCAGATACAGTGGTCCTGCTCAATAGCAAAGGACATTAATAGAAAAAATAAATTTGAAATTTTATATTATATGATAATCACTACAGAGTGTAGTCATTGAAATATTAAATTTTCTTATCTGTATATAAAGTACACTTGATCTTAGCTTTTCTGAGCCTGGCCCATCATTTGCAGAAGTTGGTAACAAACTTCATAAACCTAGGCCAATCCAAAGCAGTATCTGCATTGTCTCTTGGTTTTGAATGCTGTCAGCCGTATCCTAACATCCTGCTTTGATGCAAGAACATAACCTGCAGCCTCTGACAGAGCAGGGATTTCTTCTCCGACAAGGGAGTTCTTAACTTCTTTTAGTATTTCAAAGATGTTGGAAATTGATTAAAAAGTCACACCCTTAGTATTGTCTTTTCAGACCTAAATACCTTCCCCAAAATAAGAACTGATCAAGAAATCAGTAAAATATTCTTTATATAGCATTTATATTAAAACATCTGCTCCTACATGTCCAAAATACCACAAATTGAAAGTGAACTCAGGAAAGTTAAAACCAAAATTTATCAATTTCAGCTTTTTGAATTCAACAGTGATCTCTGCTTGCCAGCTATAATTACTCCAAGGGTTGCTCTCATCATTTTGATGAAAGTATTCAAGATTTTCAACCAGAATTGTATGACGAGAAACTATCCTGGTCCGCTAAAGTATGATTTTAAACATACTATACATATATTGCAACACTTGTTTGAGGCCAGCATTGTTAACTTAGTTATCATCACCCTGACATTATTTTCATTTTTATGTGCCTCGTGTTCCTGTATACTTCAGCACAAAATATAAAATGTATTTAATTAAACTGTAGGTGCTCAGCGCCAGAATTCTCTTCTATGTGCGGGCACTGCCAAGCACATATTTATTTTTAAAACTACAGAATACCAAATATTGTACAAATACTAGAGGGCTAATTTGTCCTTCCACACAGAACATATGTTCCGACATGATAGAATAAAAGAGCCACATTAATTAAATAAATAAAAGTAGGCCTTGATCTGTCTATGTATTTATAAAGATCCAGATGGAGAAAAAACTACAGTTAATTATGAAAACTTGAAGACTATCCAGCTAAACTAACTTAGGAAGAATGTTCAGCATATTGTGCTTATAGATAGATGCAGCAAAACATTCAGGGGGAAATAGAAACAGCTTGTCAAATCCTCATTCATGATATAAAGAGGCCTCAGCAAGGAAGATAAAAAGTAAGCAGGTGAGAGAGTAAGTTAGAAAAATTTGTGTATGATGTTGAAGGTGCTTCTTTTAATTAAAAAAGAGTAGTGACAAACATTGTCAAACAAAAATATTTAAGCTGTTAAACTACATTTGAAAAATAGGAATGATGTGCAGTCTGAATCAGAGGCATGAGGATAATGAAAGACAGAGAATGCACTACTGAAAGGAACCAATAGGAAGAAACTTTGGCAATATTTCTCAGGAAAAAAACAGAATTAGCAAGTGCAGTAAGACAAACTTCTCAGGTTACAGACTTGAGAAACAAACTGAAGGCANCACAATTATTATATAATTACATTGTATTACGCAGTACTATTTATCAGAAAAATAATTCAATATATTCTGACTATACAATTGATGATGTC
This sequence comes from Nycticryphes semicollaris, assembly GCA_013400055.1. NCBI lineage: Eukaryota > Metazoa > Chordata > Aves > Charadriiformes > Rostratulidae > Nycticryphes > Nycticryphes semicollaris. Next base: position 308,128 of record VXBJ01001899.1, read on the forward strand.
TTTTAATGGAAAATTTTCAGAGAGCAATTAGAACAATTTCCTGGTGTGGTTGCGCAGACGAGACACTCCTCCATGCATATATACTTCCCAACAGACAATGAAGCACGTTGACTTGTTATCTGACATGAAAATACCTCGCATACATAGCATTTGTAGGAGCTGGAAAACAATCATTAAGTAATTTTTCATATTTTATGTATGCATTGTTGAGCTTTTAGTAGCTTTCAAGTGTACTATAACGTCATGGCTTCAGCTGGGATAGAGTTGAATTTCTTACTAGCAGCTGTTGTTGCACTATATTTTGGAATTGGGATGAAAATAGTGTTGGTAAAACAGTGACGTTTTTTG
>VXBJ01001899.1:316681-330956 GCA_013400055.1 Nycticryphes semicollaris
GCTGGAGCACCTCTCCTATGAAGACATGCTGAGAGAGTTGGGGTTGTTCAGCCTGAAGAAAAGAAGGCATCTGAAGTCAGACCTCATCACATCTTTTCAGTACCTAATGGAGGCCTATAGGAAAGATGGGGAGTGTCTCTTTAATCAGGAAGTGTAGCAATAGGATGAAGGCTAATGGTTTTAAACAGAAAAAGGGTAGATTTCGTTTAGGTATTAGTAAAAAATTATTTGCTCTTAGCGTGGTGAGATACTGGAACAGGTTGCCCAGAGAAGCTGTGGAAGTCCCATCCCTTGAAGTAGTCAAGGCCAGGCTGGACCAGGCTTTGAGCAATCTGGTCTGGTGGAAGGCATTCCTGTCCATTGCAGGGAGTTACACCTAGATGATTTTTAAGGTCCCTTACAACTCAAACCATTCTATAATTCTATGAAACCAAGTCAGGGGCTATATTTGGTCAAAAAGGTCTATAGGATGAAACTTTGGTCCAGAGAAATACTGACTTCTTATGAGAGCAAGCTGATGTATTCATTTAAGAACACTAAAATTCAAGAGCTATAATATGCACAAGATGGTATCTAACCGATGTTTCCTGTCAGCTCCAATTTTATATTTCAGGTAAGTGTAGTAAGAGATCCCTCCATTTTACACCCATGTACTTTGTAAGAAAGGCTAACCTGGTTTTAATTGATACAGTGTTTCCAAGGGTCCTTTTGTAATCTCTTGATTATGGAGTATATTAGAAGGAGAAATTCTGTATTGTGAAAGATTACATCACAGTAAAGTTGACTGTATCCTCAAGAGCAGCCCATATTTATTCAAGGAATTTATCTAGATGTCCAAAGAGAAAAACTATTTAAAATGCCACAATTTCTCATACTAAATCTATGGAACGTTTTTAAAATTAGATTTTATGTAGAAACTGTAAAAACAGTAACTGAACAGAGATCATCTTTTTCAGGCAAGAAAACAGCTCTAGACTAGTTGTGCTAGCCTAGAACTATGCTAGTCTTCCTACTGTTTTTGTAAATCTTGTGGTTTAAGACATGACACAGCAGAGTAGGAGCAGAATCTCATTACGCTGTAAGTAGAACGAGTTCATCAAAAATGCACAAAGGAGCTTATTATCTCCCTTAATACCTTCAGAGATGCCTGAGCCGTCAGCAGAGGAAGTCTGTGTTCAAGCACACATCACTGCAGGACAGCTCAGAGTAACTCTCCTTCAAGTTCATCAATTTATGAAGAAGGGTTTGGTTTCTGGAATGCCAGTTTGCAGAATTGCAGAAATCATAGAAACAAAAGATTGGAAAGGACCTACAAGATCATCTAACCCAATCGTCCTCCTATCACCAATACTACCCACTAAGCTACTAAATCATGTCGTGTAGCACCTTGTCCATACACTTCTTGAGCTCCTCCAGGGATGGTGACTCCACCACCTCCCCGGGCAGGCCATTCCAGTGGAGTCCAAAGAGACCGCTCTTTGAGAGAAAAAGTTTTTCCTGACATCTAGTCTAAATCTCCTCTGGTGCAACTTGCGGCCATTTCCTTGAGTCCTAAAGTGCAGAAACATTTTCAAGGGCCAAATCTCTTTATATGCAATATGAATAACAGACAGGTGTGTCAAACCACATCTGGGATTGTAAACTGTAGTGCTGAAAATCATGCCATCACTTCATTCTTGCCATGCACTGAGTGGAGGTCTAATGTCCCAAGAACTCTAGCAGATACGATTTCAAACAAGGAAATCATAAGGAAGAAAGCGTAATGTAGAAAACACAAATAACTAAGCCTATTCCTCTTGGTTTGTATGCAAACTACAAATATATTACTAAATTATACACTTTATTTTAATGAGGGTACACATGTGTGCATTATTAACATCCCTTTATAGATATAAAGATTAAGCCCTGTAAGATGTAAGCCAAATCACCACTGCTGTCAAACTGTAAAAGCTTTAAAAACAACATCAAACAATGAAGTCTACAGTTTTGTAGAAAAGAATTAATCAAAACATCTGTTCCATGTCAGGATTCTCACCTTTTTCTAGAAGGGTGCAGCATTTTAAATCTTCCTTTGAATTTTTGCCCACTCTGTTACATAAATTATGCATATTCTCCAAAAAACAAAAGTTCATATTTAACAATTAGGGGTGAGACAAGAAAACACCACAAAACCCCACTTCCTCCCCCATATTCTTCAAAATACTTGCAATGTTACTGCAACGTTGTTGTAACTACAGTGCTTCACTACTTGGAAAAATTGCCCACACAAGGTGACCTAGCTTATACTTCCTTCTACACGATAGCTTTGACTTTCAGCTACATTTTTTTCATTCTTTTGGTTTGGTTTTTTTTCTGTAAATACACAAGTTCAACTAGTTATCAGAGGTTATTTTCAAAGGATTGTGTGGTAGGAGTAACTAGATCATACTTGAAAAACAATACTTGAATTGCCTTTGATATTTTCCAGTGTTGAAACATCAACTTTATTCAGTGACAGGACTGAAGGAATGTTATCACAGTCTTTGCTCTTCATTCTAAATATAGAGAAATATTTTGTCTTTCTGCTATCTGATTACTTTAAACTTTGCATTATGGCAGCTGAGCTTCCTGAAAGCAGCTGTAAAGTCACATAAATATTATTTGTAATGCCAAGGTGATACAGATGGTTAAATTAAACCACATAATGCACTAATGAGCTTTTTCCTTGTGATTAGCACTCAGCAGGGACTTTCTACTCTTGAGAACAGTCTTACCATACTAATGTTTGTAAGCAGTTTAACAACATTGCTTCTAAACACTCCTGCACAAAACACTGTGCAATAGATTTACTTTACAGCACAAGTATTAAAGTTAAGAGTGCAACAGTACTTAATAATAATTTTTTATTGACTACAATTTGTGACTGTAATCAGAGACAGAGAGGAAGCTTAGGAAACATTAGGAGTGCCCTAACCTTTGAAATATTTACTGCAAATTATACAGTAGCTTGATTTGTATAACAAAACACAATGCACATAAGTCACAATTAACATAGTAATAAAAATTTTCTAAAGCTCCTGTACAGTAAGGAGGCCTTTAGTAAATACAGAATCTTTTGAAACAAGAATTTTTAGACTTTTCTCAGCTTGGTTAGGTTAGACTTTCATGCACTAATTCATACTGTTTCAGCCTTTTGCCCATTCCACCTATTAAATCAATTCAATTCTATTTACCATTTTGTTAAAAGTAAAAAATGCTCCTCAGAGGAGTGAAGTGACCACAAACAAAGAAGAAAAAAAAAGACAACAGTCAACAGCAGTGAAGTGGTTCATTTGCTTTTTCCCCTCTGGCAATACAAGGTAGTTTTGATGAGGGCAAAAGCTGTAATACTGTTTGCCATGTATATGCAGAGTACAAAAAGACTAATTGATTCTTATACTTGTCATTTGGACACTCCTTGCCTTTTTATTGAGACTATGAAACATTGCATAAAAATAAAATAAAAGATACCTTCAAATAGTTACCACTCTTCAGTAAGGAAGAGGCACTATGACTAAACCAGATTGCATTGGGCTACACAATTCTGATGTGCTCAACTTTCCTATCAGGATGCAGAGCAAAAGGCAAATTACACACCTCTTATAAGTCTAGGGTTACCACTAAAACTTCTAAAAAAATTACTGTTAGGTTTGAGTGGCTGGTCTGTGGAAATGGCTTTAGGGATGCACAGTGGTCCCTCAAAACTATCATTCAATGTCCTCTGCAGCATCTAAATCACATGACAATTCATTTCAAGTTGGGCCCATGTTGGTCCCAGATGGACCTATCAAGGCCCTGGCCACATAATTACATTTGATTTATTCTTGTATTGCCATAATGCTCTTGGAAGACTCCTCTGTTTACCTTGTGCACATAGACCTCATTTGCCACACAGAAAGTTCACCTCTTCCAGTTTGGGTTCTTTCATCAGACTTCATTGCAAACTCCGTTCTCTGTCTCCCTGACCATGACACTGGTATTTTTCCAGGAGCCCTCACAGACACAGGAAGGAGAATAAAAAGCAAGATTTCTCAAAAAAAAAACCAGGATGGAAGCCACACTCCGTTAGTAAAATTTTTCAAGTGTATTCAGTACTTACTGCTTTTGTTTCAGTATGAAAATTCAACTAAGTTGTCAAACTTGTATCACAAACAACATTGTCTGCCTTTACAAAAGTCTGGTATTTTATGTAATAGCACTATTTGTTCAAGCCAAATACATGCCAGGTTTCAAGACTACTTTTTAATTATAACTTGTTTCAGTGGAAGCTGAAGGCACAAGAGAAAAGACACACATATGTGGGAGTCTGTAGACACTTTAATGCAAATAGCAATCAAAAGGCTGCTCAAATATAAATGCTGTACCTCACTCTTGGTTTTGTCTCCCTGGTTCTTTTCTCTAGTGAAGTTACATTTATCCACTTAAGCACAAGACTGAACTCCATTAGTAGTCCTGTAGTGTATTAGTCCGCGCATACGTTTTCCTGAGCCTCCCAAGCCCTCCTCCCCAAAAATGAGAAAAAAAACCCAAACTGCCTTTTCCATACATTTGAGGATAACAAACCAGCTAGTTGTTTCCATTATGTTTAAGACTAAAAATCTGAGCAAATCTGGCAAAAACAAAGTATGTCAGATGGGCCAAACAGCCTCCTTAGATAAAAAGAACCAGATTTCTGAACAAAGGGGAAGAGTAGCAAGTTTTATGTCTTTTGACTGTAATAAAACGTTTGACACACTGCCACATTGCAAGAGATTAGATAAGTTACAAGAGAGTGAAATTGTTACAGAAAGTCAAAACAACCACATGAAAGGGTAGTTAGGAATAAAAAAATGCATCAGACGAGGGAGGTTACCAGCAGACTTCCTCATGTACCATTCTGGAGGCCAATTTTATTCCACAGCTTCATTAGTTGCCATAATGTAAAAAAAAATTATTGCAGTATCAATCTGTCTATGACAGAATTTTGGAAAGCACCAGTCACACACGGCAGTACTGGATGAGTTATCCATGTCAGCCAAAGGATGGCAGAAAATTTTATAGTACAAAAGGAAAGATCACACACTCAACAGTTTTTAAGTGACAAGGAGGGTTAGAGGATAAGACTATATGGCACCAAGTCTTAGGATCTATCAGGAAATATACTTCCAGGAAAAAAAAATTAGTTTTGGAATTTGATAGCAGTAACCTACAGTTTTTAACCATCTAGGTTTAACAAGAGAAAAAAAAAAAAAAAAACGGAAAAATATTTGCTTCTTTTAAGTGAAAGCACAGGGAAAGGCCATTGACAGGGCAATGAATAAATTTAGATTAGAACTGAGGAGAATGATTGCTAACCACTTCATACAAAATACTCAACTGCTTTTAAAGTGATTATCAATGCACTTAAGGAAGCATCATAATGTAGTACTTAAAATTATGGAGGAAGTAGACAGAGCAAAGCAGAAGATACTTCCCATGCTTTCAAGGGATGTTGATCCCCTGTTGGTTTCACATCAGACCACTGGGCCAACAATCATAAGGGCATAAACAGCCTTCAGAGTGAAAACTGGTCCCCTTTGATTTCATATTTGAACTGTGGGACTTAAATTTTTGACAAAGAAGGAGGCAAAGTTAGTCTCAAATATTAAAAAATAAAAAAAAATTGCTTAAAATTTTTGTTCTCACAGGAACTGTAATCAAGGCAGCACCATTCCTATTAACACTTTCATAAAACTACAGTTATTGTCATGTACAAGTCAACACTGAAATTAATTGAGGTTTTGCCCACAGTAAACAAACTCTCAGCAACTGATCTCCTCTAGCAGGCCTCTAAAGGACATCTCTAATTGTAACAGGCATTCACTTAAATTAAACTTCCAAAAAAGCCAAAACATGTTTGTGCAAGTGAGCTCTTAAGCATAAGTTGAGTCACAGGGTAGCTGTTAAAATGACAAAGAGCTATGAATTTGCTAAAGCCTGACTGCACAGTTATAGGTGAACTGGGAAATGATAAGAATTTTTCTAAGTGACCAAGACCAAGTGAGAAGCTTAGACTGCATTTCTCCCACGCTCCTGAGCACCAGCCCTTGTTCTCTTGGAATATCTAGAATTGCTCCAGGCATTCAAGGATACACGTGCCTAACATGATACCAGGGTTAGTATATACGACAAAGACAAGTTTTGTACTATAGTATACATAGAGTAACTATATTAGAACATAAAGTATAGCTGAAACTAGAAATGGCAACTAATTTTTTGATATATGTCTGCTGAGCATTTAGGTCCTGTTACAAATTACCTGGTCATCAACATATGAGGTTATGCTTCTCTTCCATATACCATCCTAGTTGAGCAAAAGCAACTCAACTAAATTGTAGTATCACACTGAGTATGCAACTAAAGAGGAATCTGAATTATTCAACTGTCGTGGCTGCAAAACTTTGTGGAGAAAACAGCATGCAAACAATAACCCATTCTATTCAGGTTAAATGAAGAGTTGAAGTGGCCACATGCACACCTTTGTGAAATCAACCATTACCATCTAAGAAAAGAACCTCCAGCCCAGCAGAAAACATATAACGTTCTGTGGAAGTCCAGCACCTGTATGGCATACTTAAGAGCATACTATTCAGAAGAAATTATAGGCAAAATTCTTTGAAATCATAATTTGCAGAGTCCCTTGAATCCCAGAAGTCTAATACTTGTTCCTCTATGCAGCTTAGACAGGCTATCTTCAGCTTCTGCTTTCTTTCTGAAGACACTGTTCAAGACTCAAGGCAGGAGGTGTTCTCCAACAAGGCTGAAACAAAATGATTTACTCCTACAGGCTGTAATCTAACATTGTATGTCTATGCTTGTTAGTCAGGTCTCATGTAAAACTGTCAAATGGAATTACATTTGAATGGAAATTTCTATGTGATACACAAAAGTCGTCAGATTTACACTTTTGCACTACACACACTCAAGAAAGATTCATTCTAACATTAAAAAAAGCCCCTCTGATTCAGAATGAAAAAGTGAGTATTTTATTTAATGTGTTGGGTTATTTTTTTAATTATAAAATATTTGTTTTTAAGTCCCTTGCTGCAATAGATAGATCATAGCCTGTACACATTTGTACATGTCTAATCTGTGTGTTTCTCTAGAGTAGTAATAAAAGTTTTCAATGTTTTATTCCTAATGTTCTCCAGACACATCCCACAATAAGTCTGGCAAGTAGATGACTATGTCAAACAAAAATTTCAGTCCTCTTTGTTCAGTGAGAAAGAATGGTGATGAGACATGTCCTTCAAAAAGATTAATTTTTTATGTTTCTTTTCTCTCCCAAAAGCTATAGTACTTTCTTTTTAAAGGGCAGACCTAACTAAGTGATGAGAACAGATTTATTGGCTATTTTTCCCTTCTGTTGTTGGCGTTTGCTGACAGGTTTCAAATTCGATAGAGAATTCTGTAATAAATATTGCTAAGCCTACAAATTAAACACTAACAACAGTATATACCGAGTTACTTTTTATTTAAACGCTTCTTTTTAATTAATTCCTATATAATTCTGTAACATCTGAACACTTCAACTGTACTGACTGTCTAAGAACTCCATAAAAATCCTCTTCGGATTTTTATGTTTTAAGATATATTCCGATGATTATTGTGTTTCCCAATTTCTTCTTATCTCTGTGGAGGTAACAATTTACAATTCAATTCTGACCTCTCTTTCACTGAAACAAAGGAAATAATTAGTGCAGAATTTCTGACCTCTCACGTTCCTGGTACCACGCTGAAGCAGACAAGAGAAAAAGCTTACAGTCATCTGCACACACACATTTCTAAAAGCAACTTGATAATAGTGAATGGTGCTTTTCTTGATCTTTAAACTCTCAGATTATGATTATAATGCTTATCTCTCAGATACAATCTTCAGAAATCAAATGAGCAGGCTTAGGTTGCCTGCATTATTGCAACAGGGCCTCAAAACCCCCTCTTTTTTTTTTTTTTTTTTAAGAGATTTTAAAAATTTCTGTTTCTTCCATATCACCCTCAGCCCTCCAGGAATTTTAAAGTTAGCAATAGGACATATATTATAAGATAACAAGTCACTGCTTAAAATTCAGGCTGGGAAAGAACAAAAGGCTCCTTTTTTTCAGTAAGAACTACACCTTTTCAGATTTCAGCTGTGCTGATCTGTAAGTATATCAGTCGTAAGAGAGGTTTCTTAGTGGCATACTTCTGATATAAACAAAGAAGGTGTTCAGTTTTGAAAGGCTTTGTGTGGCGAGAGAATTTCTTACTACCAGAACACAATTTCCCCTCCCTATATTTCTTAATTATTTGAAAATTGCTGCTATGCCAGGTTACTTAGCATATAGTCTTAAAAGTGTTTCAAACACATACCTTTGTGAGATTGCCATCTATCTGTATTTCAGGTATTTTGAATATTTCTCCAGTATCCTGGGAAGTGTATGGAATTGTTTCTCTCTATGTAAGAAGACGGACAATATTGGTGTCTAAAAGTATTAACTGCACAAAGATTTTATTTAAATGTGAAAAGCAACTGTATCCATCAAAGGTGAAAAAGTCAAACAGCAAACACAATCTAAGTTTTTCAACAAAGTTTAGATTTTTCTTCATTTTTTCTTTGAATTCTACATAAATGTAGTACTACCTTGTTCCAAGTACACTTAGAAATTCACTAAGTCCCTTACTGCACCTGTGAAAACATGTTACTTCATTGCTTGCGTGTATGAGAAAGTCATAAAAGCATTTTCTTCAACTGTGCATTACTCATGTTTTATCAAATATAGAGGTCTTATACAGTTGCCTAAAATAAAATAATAATAATAAAATTATTTTTTTATTTTTACAGAAGTGCATCTCAAAATCAAGTCTTGTTCTTTTATCTCTAAAGTTTCCTTCTGAAAATATGTACTGACAAGTAACTACAGAAAATTTATAAAGAACATGTTCCATTTCTTAAAGCAGTAAGGCTTTGCCAATGCCACACCTGAGTAGAAGTCTGCAAAACCACAATAATATGGGGGACAAACTCTTATATCTAAAAATCTGTGAATGCTCTTAGGTGGATTAGTTCATTAATGAACTAATTAATTCAGCTACAGCTTTTGTGACAAAATCCTGTCCTGAACTGTGAATTTTCAAGAAGAAAACAGTATATACTACACATAGGCAAACCCAGAGCAGTCTGAGCACATCAGATGCCAGATGTACCACACATGCACAAGCCAGCTTTGCAAACTCTTGTTTTCTAGATGTTCCAGATCTACTGTGCGTGTGCTAGATTTATCTACACATGTACACCAGATATACCTGGATTTCTGAACATTCAACTGTACATCTGGAATTATAGCTGTGAGATATCTAGAAAATCAGAAAAAGCAGCAAAGCCCATTGAACGAGGGCATATTTACAATGCTCAGATACATGTTAGCTACACTTTACATAGCCATTGCACTGAATCAGCTGTATACCTATTACCAGCCCCTAACACCAATCTTGTGTTTTGTGCATGAATACACATCTATCACACTAGCAGTATAACAGTTGATTCCAGCAGAATAAACGTTTCAACAGCTGATATTCCCCATAACATTTGAGACTTATCACCCCCTTCTCCATCTGACAGCAAAACAGTGTCTTCTTGTTAAGGGGAATATCAGGATCCAGAGGCCTGGAAAGTACAGCATCTGAAGTTCTGAAATTAATTGAATTAAGAAAACACAGATTTTCAGGCAAAGAATTTGAGACCCTATTCCAAGTGTGCTAGATCTGATTATAAAGGTATTGGCATCTCATCTAGTGAAATATTCTCAACCTTCTTAATTTGACTTGAAGTCTTCCTTCCATTAGAACGCATTCTGCGATCAGATAGGCAGCTGTTAGTGGAACACACACCCCAGCCGCTAGTAATAAACTGTGATCTCCCTGGCTGCCGATGATGACAACATCATACTCAGCAAGGTCATTAGCACAGGAAGCCCAATTAACTATAGCTTTCTCATGCCATATTATTAAGTGAAGAAAAACACTCTTATAAGACTGCATGATTTCATTCGTCTAGGCACACCACCTCCAGAAAATTAAAAATATTTTAACCTTTATGCAAAAGGAATACACCTGATATTTTCAGCATAAGACTAAAGATTATCCTCAATATCATGACATTAAATAAAGTCAGTTATGACACGAATTCTATCAGAGACTACTTCAGTCTCTGTCCGCTTATTAGAATCACTTTGCTATCCTATTATAATGCCAAGTGAGCAGCTGGAAATGGTCTAAGAAACATCATTATACAAATTTGCCATGACATTCTTTTAATTTTTGCCAGAATTTAAAGAAAAAAAAAAAAAGAACAAAAAAAACAAAAACCAAGACAGAGACAGACAGACAGAGATATTTGGACAGGCACATGTCTCTATTTTCAATAAGAATTGGTTTGTTTTATGTCACAAGGACCCTGACCATATAGAAGAGTACTAGAAATTTTCACTAGCCCTTTCAATTTTAGCAGGCTGAGTCTGAGACAGCTATAACCCCAGCCCATGCTCCAACTTGCCTGACTCAGAAGGAGCCAGGTAACAGTCTGTTCATCACAATATTAACCACACTGTTGCTTCTAAGAAGGCAAGACAAAGGAGGAAAGACAGCAGGAATAAAAAGAAAAATAGTGGGTAGGAGAGATAGAGTCAGCTGTGGTGCAGAATCATTGCTTCAAGTATCCTGTACTCTTCTATAGATATACAACCCAATGAAAAATTGGTATGAGACCATCAACATATTTCAGTATAATAGTACTTCTGTTCATTTTCCAAAAATAGCGCAATATAAACACATCCTTATGACTCAGCTTTCAAAAAGACTTTACATATATATATACACACACACATATATTTTTATATATATATAAATTGGAGTGGGAAGAGAAAAATATGCAGAGATGGTATTCTCAGTGTTGCAGTCTCTGAGGGAAAGAATAGAACAGTTAACACATGCGAGTTCACAACACAGTCCATGGAAGAAACACACAGATAAAACACAGACTTACACAAAAAGTCTGACATCTTTAGACAAAACTCCTAAAAAGTGATTTGGAGAGGGGGATGATTCATCCCACAGCTGATGAAACAGGAAAAGTGGAACAAGGAGGTGTTAATGGTGTGCAAGGAGAAGCATAAGGATATTTTAGTGACTGCAATTTGGAGAAGCTGGATGAATTACATTTTTAAAGCCAAGTTAGGTCACAGCACATAGGGCTCTTTAAAGGGTTCTAAGTTTCTCTTCAAATGAGAAACCCCTCCAAAGGTATGCATCAGTGAGGATGTTGGTTGTTGCTCTCTATCCTTTTTAAAAAGCAGAAGGAATAGCTATGGCAAGCTTCTGCTTTAAAAGACATTTTTGTACAGTTGCCACCTTGCCATGACTTTCACATGGAGGTAACACAACCAAATTGATGAATCAAAGTAAGTAGTGTGCTTCTTTATTGACTCAAAATTCATTATTTATTTGACAATCTGCTAATATCAACAGAGGGATATTCACTGATTAGGTTTTGAATAATATCCTTCTGCGAGTAATTTCAGTATTTTGGTAATTGTACTCTCGGTTAACTACTGCAGAAAAATCCTATGATCAACAGCACCATGTCTCAGTTATTGAAACCACTGCTTTCTACTGTGCCATCATTTAAGAAAATTGTCCATTGCAAACCACTTATTGTACTTTGCATTTTTTTAATTACTCATCTTAGATTTTCACGAACTCTTTCTGTAATCTTTCTGAATAGTGCCAGTAGTTGCTACCCGGGAACAAGAATTGGCATCTATACAGTCACACTCCATCACTGACAAATCTTTACTACTCTGCTTGCATCATCACTCAATTGATGCAACAGTGTGCAACAGACCATCTCTGAGGTCCTCTCAGTGCCTCAGAGAAATAACCATTAGGGAATTTTAGTAAGGGTGTCAAACTATAGGCTCACAGGGTGATATGAGGTTGGAAGGGACCTCTGGAGATCATGTAGTCCAACCCCTCTGCAAATCTACTGAATAGTGCCAGTAGTACCTACTGCACATTCTATCAACTTCAAATTTACTGTGGCAGAAACAAATGTGAACCTTTGTAGTCCTGGTCCACACAGGTTGAAAACTTGAATTCTGATTAAATTGTATTTTCATACAACACAATATCTGTGCTCTTCTGTTGTAAATGTAAATGACAGACAGTTGCAGACAGTTGTATTTTAATATTTGCTTTTAAAATTACTCTAATACCTAAACACCAAGAGAATATTTTCTTCACACCAAAATGCATAGCTAAAATCAAAAGGTCATCATCTCCAGAACAGTTGTATTAAATCAAATCCAGCCCTATCACAATTTTCATATTGAAAGGGAGAACAAGTGTGCTCACCTCTGTAAGGTGTACCTGACTGTACCTATCTTCACTGTTGAGCTCATTGAAAACTTTCTTGCCTGCCTTGCTCTCTCAGTAGCTTTCTACTTGTCCCCAAGCTTCATTCACAATTTCTGGTATTTTTACAGCCTTACTCATTTCCTATAACAACTTTTAGAGACCCAAAGCTTCCCACCATCCCCATTGGAAATTCTAAATCTACCAGTCATGCACAATGGCCACATTTCCTTTTCTGTTTCATTCCTTTTATTTGTATCCCCTTCTCTTGAGGGACCACTAATGAAATTCCCTAAAGCACCTCTGACAGTGAAAGTTCTGGTGTCTGGGAATTCTTTAACAACAAAGATTGGTTTGCATTGGGGAACAGGGAGAACAGAAGAAGTAGAGTTACTGCAGATTTGAGTTCTCTATAACAACTGCCTTCAAAATGAAAAGAAAAAATGAGAGTAAATAGTGATAAATATTATGGCCTGTTTTAGCTTTTCTAACAAGAAATTAATTTCACCATTCCAGGTGAGATTCACCTTAGAGATTCACTCTTAAAACAGAGATAAGAACCCGTTAGCATCTTCAGCACACCAACTAGTCCAGTGAAGAAGCCGTCAGGGTGGGTACAAGGACCCATTTTCACCTTCCCTAATGACCTTATTCACTCAAAAGAATAACAGAGTTCTGTGTCAGAATACCCCGTAGGGTGGCATAAAGGCACATTCTGGAGGTGCAAGGAATCTTGGAGTCAGAGAATGGAAATAATAGGCTGTTAGGTCTGCAGAATTATTACAGTTACAGAAAACAGTCCAGGCTTAGCCTCTAGTTTTGATAGTTTTGAAAGCAACCTTCTCTGGCCCAAATATGAAATTCACAGATTTTATTGTTACATAGCAAAAATTTTCAAAGCATGTACAGAAGACCTTTTAGCCAATGCAAACCAGGTCTTTAATTTTTAAACCAGGCAGGTGATGATAACTACAAGAAGCAGCTTGTGTGACTCAGCTCTTGGTTAACACTGGTGATGCTTCTTCCATGGGAAGAACAATATTTCAACATTAAGGTCATGACCAACTTGAAATAGGGTGCCATCGATAAAGCTAAGTATACGTTTTGCTCTCAGGAACTTCCTCTGACTTTCTTGGTCTTAAATTTGGAAATCAGTTTCCAGTAAGTTCAGAAATACACATGCGCATGTAACTATATACATACATATTTCTCCATTCATTTATTCTTGATCTTAAATGTATAATAGCATTAAGAATAAATACTCTGACATCTCTGAAGCTTCACTTATCTTCATAAAATCTAAATTTTTCCTGAGCTCATCTGTAAACCAGCTCAGCCTAGCAACTAAAAATAAAGCTATCTAATATGTGTTCATAAAAAGATAAATAATATATGAGTAAAATGTTGAAAAAAGTCATAGTAAACACCATGTTATTGCCATTCAGAGGAAATAATGAAAAATCAAGACAAAATAAATAGCTATAATACATTAGTGCATTACCATCAGACACTTTTTCTCAACACACTTTATTACCAGAGAGCAAGAATTTAAAGTCTGCCAATAAGTAGCAGAAAATTTTCATTTGGTTGTTTACTTAGACAGGATTTTTTTTCCTTGCCTTACACCCCTGCAGTCCCTGTGATTCAGGGTTTTATAACAAGACAGTTTCTCTGAAATTCATTAAAAACTTCAAAAAGTTGCAAGAGGAAATTGCCCACTTGGCATATTCTTTACATGATACTTCCATTATGTCATTAACAGTAATATGTTAACTAAAAGCAAAAAGAATATAAGAACAGAAAAATGCTACTGGTAACAGAAAAGAATAAGACTTTTTTTTTTTTTACATTT
>VXBJ01001899.1:340212-354431 GCA_013400055.1 Nycticryphes semicollaris
GGCCGCGGGACTACCCGCGGGGAACCCCAGTGACGGGGTGATGGGCGCGTGTTCCGCGTGAGCCGTGAGCTGGGGGATTTGAGGGGCTGTAGTAACCAGGGGAGCAGTTGCAGGAGGGGTGAAAGAGGGACCCCCGCCTGGGGAGGAGGTGGCGGAGTCTGATGGGGCAAGCCTGGCTTGCTTGTTGGCGATTAAAGCTTCTCATACCACATGGCAAAATTAGTTTTGATACAGACCATAAGACGAGAAAGGTGTCCATCGTGAGCTGGGACACAGACAGGGTAAGCGAAAGGGACAGATAGCTGTAGTGTGCTTAAACGTGACAGATTACAACACCTGTCCACTGTCTAGATCTTGCCAAAATCTTGTCAGGATGTTTCTTTTTAAACTACATTAGTAGTTCTATGGAACTAAGTTATTAGTTTCCCCCTAATAAAACATGATCCTTCTTAAAGTCCAACAGCACTTATAGGTGCACAGTTTCCACAGCAAGTTTTTCCCTCCTGTTTACACTCAGGAGGTTGTAACACCAAGTCAATAGGAAAAGATGGCTTGGCACCTGTTGGTACGGTACACCCTCAGCAGGGCCTGCTTTTCTTCCTTAAATTTGCTGAGGAGAACTCCTGGAATTAACAACCTCTCTGCTAATACTGGAAGGGTCTCATATGGTCCTGGTCAGGGTTCTGGATTCAATATGCCCTACCAGGCATGTTAGGAATATGCATATCAGGTTCATCAGTTCTGCGTGCTGAACACAGGACACCGGTGCAGGGCCACAGGGGAAAGCTGCCTCTCGTCTCCACTGAGATCATGGCTGATTTTTCTTCATGAGGTGAGAGGATGCTCAAGTCCCCACGGTTAAATTAAGTCAGCATGTTAGCATACAGGCTCAGGTAACAGCATTACGAGGTAAATATTTCATCTTCTTCACAGNCAATACATACTCAGTTTTTATGGGACCATTAAAAATACAGTAAGTATTGTGTAGGCATTAAACCATTTACTTGTACTTACAATTTAACTATTCTTACAAAGATTTTTCAGAACTTCATTTTACTGAAAAAGTCATACGTATACAGCTGTCTCAGCTGAACTTTCTCTTTTAAAAAGATGATATGACATTATAATGAATGATATTATTCTAGTTATAGCCACAGTACTTGAAACTGTTTATTAAAGGATAAGTTTTCCTCACAGTGTATCTAACTCCATAATAACAAGCAATAAAGACCGGTCAGAGTTACGAAAGAACATGTTAAATTCTCTATTAAATACAGATTGGAAACTAATGACTAAGGATTTTGTTATGGCATTAGGGAGTCTAATGCCCTCCACACCCCTAATCAGACTCCAGATCGATTAAGTACCTTCCATTCAGTGGAGACTTTATCTATCAGTGGAGACACCTTTAACTATAGCAAGTTGCTTCATTTGGGTGAACTATTCTTCTGAGAGCTTTTATCTTTTTTATTCCCCACTGAGGCACATCAGTATTTGGTCATCTTTGCTGATTAAGTCAATTAACTTTATAATTTTTAATGACATCTGTAGATCAACTCCCCTGATGTCTGCTCCATCTGCTAGTCATAACTATCAAATTTGCCAGCTTCAGTGTTTTTATTTAATTATGCATTAGAGGAATCTAATGATTTTCAAATCCCACAAAAACCTGTAAACAAGTTAGTTTTAAAAATTTAAATTACATAAAACCCAGAAGACATGCTCTTAAGGAGTCATGTTGGGAGAGTGGAGAATAAGAATCTCTAAAGGAATTCACAGACAGGGTACAAAAATATTTGTGTTAGTGATATGTCAGAAGTCTTATTTAATTCTTTGGTAGCTAGAGTATGAAGCTTGCTGCCTTCACCTGTTTAGTTACACAGACAGTGCTATACTACATATTCAGCTCACAGTACCGTGTAAGATATAACAGAAAAGCAAGCAAATGTTCTTATTTAAAATAGCAAAGCCATTTTAAATTGGTTACAAACTTCAAACTAGAGCAAGATAATAAGCAAGAGCAATTTAAGCTTTGGTAAGTTTAATACACAATGCAGGTCATTTGAGTAACATCAGAAGATCAAATTTTGTGAAAAGCAATTCAGATGTCAATAGAAGTGAAAATATTGTTTCTTTTCAGATGCTAAGGCTGAAGTTTCAGCACAGAAAACAGCTTTCTTCTTATGTCAGCCCATACTTCTTTTGAACCTGATGATCAAACGGCCAGTCACCTTTTGAATAAGCCATCCTAACAGTGTTTCAATTTGCTACATGGTCTGACAGGATTTAATGCAACATGTATGTTTAATAACCACCTACACAGGAGACTGGTTTCTAACATTTACATTATACACACCATATGTTTATTTCTCTTATGCTTGTAAACATTGCTGTTATGGCTTTAATCAGGCATACTGTATGCCTGGCAAGAAAGTATTGTCATCATGAGCAGAGAAAGACATGACTGCATGTTATGTATACAGTAGCCTGATAGCCATATTTCAGCCTCTCTCATTCCACCTACATGCTTGTTCTTCACTGCCATTTATAAGTACATTCAAATATTTATCAGGAATTACAAGAAGGCATGTCAATAGGTGGTTACAGAGGTCCATTTACTTGGTTTATATCTTCCAGCCTAGCAGAGTCCAAGACTCACTGAACTGTTTGGGACAAGTTTGTACTACTCAGAGACTTGGAAGCAGTCATTCAGGACCTATGAAATATCTTTTCACTTTGCATTAGCAAGCCAGAAGTTACAGAGCAATTTTTTGGAAGTGCTGACTAGAAGTCACCTGTCCAACCCTCTCTTTAAAGTAGGGCCAAGTAGATCAACTTGCTCAGGGCTTCGTCCAGTCATATTTCAAAAAAACCCTAGAACTGGAGATTTCATAGCTGCTCTGGCCAATGTTTCAGTGTTTAAGCATGGTCTCAGTGCAAAAGCTTCTGCTCCTGGCTGGCTGGAATTTCTCATGTTCCTGCTTGTGTTTGTTTCTGTTTTTATCTTCTTCATACATCTTCAAGGACAGTCTGGCTCCACCTTCTCTACACCTTCCCATTCAGCACTTGTAGGCAACAGTTAAGACTCCCTGTAGGCTCTGTTCTCCAGGCTGAACAAACCTATTCTGCCAGTCTTTTCTCATCAGTCGAGCAGATGAGGTTTTCTACAGACAGCTAGGAGTAGCCTCTCTTTTACAGGCCCTGATCCTTACAGGAGAGCTTCAACCACCCCAGTATCTGCTGGAGGAACACCACAGCCAGACACGAGCAGATTTTGGCCTGTTCATGGATCTGATTTAAATAGTTCCATGGGATAAGGACATGAACCAAAGAGGGGTCCAAGAGAGCTGGGTAATATTGAAGGGTTACCTCCTCTGAGCTCGAGAGCAATCCATCCTGATGGGCAAGGAAGTCAGGCAAAAAGACCAGGAGGCTTGCATGGATGAACAAGGAGATCAGGGCAAAACTCAAACATAAAGTAAGTATACAGAAGGTGAAAGCAGGGACAGATATCCTGGGAGGAATACAAAGATGTTGTCCTAGCACATAGTGATGACTGTAGGAAAGCAAATACCCAACTGGTCTTGAATCTGGCAGGGATGTCATGAACAAAGGCCTGAGAATGAAGGCCCTATGAATATTTCATACTTGTGATGTAATAAACAAAAAAGAAAAGCAATCATAAACACTGTATAAATATGTACTTGCTGTGTTTCTGAGAACAACTTTTGACATTCCCTTCATGCTAGTGAAGAATGGATTTGCGTTTATTTGTATATATATCTGTTTCATGCAGAGCCAGATAGTTATCACTGCAGCATGGTGTTGCCAGAGGTATTGAGAGACTTCCACGGGACTGTCTTGTCTGCAAGTTAATCATTGCTATGACGTTATAGGGCAAAGGCAACTGAATTTTAGCACAGGAGGCTTGAAAGTAATTCTGCTTTTGCCTCAAACTCAGAAAAGAAAAGACCATGCTGTTACTTCTGGTGAGTGCTTCTAAGTCAGTTGGAGAGCAGAGGAGTGCAATTTGCCTGGATGTTATCCTGGGAGCTACATGTGTGGGAGTGTCTCAGCTGATCGTGCCTACAGTGAAGCAGTCTTGTGTACCGCCTGGAAGCATCTGAAGAGAAAGAGGCCCTGAAGAGCAGGCTCTGCCCTCCATATCCTTCTCTGATAAAAAATGAAACCAAGAAGCATCTGTGAGTAGCACTCAGATGATATAAGTGTAGCCTAGATGCACGCTGTGGTGCCATTGCTGAAATAGCACCCTAGGTCCATGGTGAGGGAAGTAGAAACTGGAAGGAGACTAAGACTGGGAGACAGGATAGGTAGGCTTCTCCCAGTGCATGACAAAACCTTTGTCTGGTTTGCTGTTAATGGAACAAAAGACCCTGGGATGAGTTTGGTCCTTTTATTTGTTCTCGGCATCTATACACTGAAAAACAGTTGTAACTAAGTATTTTATTTAAGTGTATGAATTATGAATGCAACTGTGAAAAGACCCTCACTTTTGAAGATATCAGATTATTTTAATCTTTCAGAGGAGTAATATGCCAAAACATAAATTTGTATACTTTTTTACCTCTTAAAACCAACTCTTTATGACATAGAATCTTTGGAAATAATTGATTATACTCACACAAGGGTTTAATGTCGATTTTTCAGTTACTTCAGCAGCTTCACAAACAAGCCTGGAGGTTTCTGCTAGTCATCATCAGACTTAATGGGCCTGTTACATGGAATCTTGTATACAGCCTGTGTTTTGTGCTACAAGTAAGCAAGCAGAAACTCAAGCAGATCAAAGGTTACCGCAGATGTAAACTACCAAAAACAAATGCAAAAGAATGGAAAAATGAACTCCCTACAGAAATTACTGCCAGGCAGTTTGTGACAGACGTGTCCCAAAGAAGAAAAAGGAGCAAATTTGTTAGTATCTATTAAGTTATTTTATGTTCAGGTGAAGTTGCAAAGCTCTTATTAGTTATTTAACAATTTCTGTGGCAGGTTCCTTGAGCAATAAACAACCCATGTTACAATGCACCTGGGGCCAGATGAACTCTGATAGCTTGTCAGCACCCAGCTGGCTATCAGCTGGCCAGTGTGAAACCTCTGCTTTCTTATGGCTTATTTATATTTCTCTACTTAATACAAGCACTTTTTTGTTTTGTTTTGTTTTGTTTTATTTTGTGAGATTTATAGGAATTTAACTATCAGACTTTTGCCTTTTTTTTCTTTTTTTGCTACTGGTTAAAACTGGTTAATAGGTTAAAAAGCTAGGTTATGAAACAAGAAGAGGAGAGACAGACAGAATGTTTCCTTTGGATACTTTCCTGAAAAGGTAGGAAGGACAGCAGTTCAAGTGTCTAGATGTACTTCATAGTTATTTCCTCAGATATACCTTCCCTCAAAAAACTATCTATAGAAAAGATTAATATTATAAATATTTCAATTAAAAGATATTGTCAGAGGCATTTGGGAAATAATTCAGTTGAAATAGTTTGGTGGAACTGAAAATGCAGTAAGGATTTGTAATTAAGAATACGTGGAGATATTAAATTTTTTGGAAGTGTAGAAAACTCTTCACTTAGTTCTCCTTGTTTTCTGTCTTTCATTGCAGAAAGACAGAATTTAAGATACATGTATAGCAGAGTCTATAAGAGTGAGATAGTGCCCCCATGCTAAAGTCATTCTTAACCCACTGGACACACACTAGTCCATGGAACCTCATGGGGTGCATCTAGAAGTGCTGGGGAATTGGCTGATGTCAATGCATGAGCCCACTCTCATTCACCTTTGAAGGGTCATGGCAGTCAGGGGAGGCTCTCGATGACTGGAAAAAAAAAGGCAAACATCACACCCATATTCAAGAGAGCCAAAGACACGGGGTACTGCAGACTATTCAATCTAACCTCACTCCCTGGGAAAGTATGGAGAAAATACTGCTGAAAACCATTTCCAAGATCAGGAAGAACAAGATGATGAGAGGAATAGCTAGCATACTTCTACCATAGATGAATCAAGCCTAACTCACCTGATTGTTTTGATTAGATAACTGACACTGGGGACAAAAGCATAGCAGTGGATGTTGCATAGCTTGACCATAGCAAATCCTTTTATATAGTTTCCATTCGTACACTTTTAGCTAAACTACAAAGATATGGACTATATTAGAAGATAGTAAGATGGATGGGAAACTGCTGAACCATTAGGCTAACAGGGTTATGATCAGCATACAGTACAGTACGAAGTATAACTGGCTGCTAGTTACTAGTACCATCCTTCCAGGATCAATACTACTAATACTGTTTAATTTCTTTAATGACACAGAAGAAATCTCCTCTCAGTAAGTTCATAAATGATACCACATCGAGGAAAAGCAGTAGCTACCCAAGGGGAAGGCAGTGATGCTATTCAGAAGGATTTGGACAGGTTGAAGAAATAAGCTGGTAGAAACCTCATGAAGTTCAACAAAAGAAAATTCTTTTTTATTTTGCAGTATGAACATTTTGTAAGATCTTAAATCACAGGCAGATAATGAGTATGAAATATCTATGTGGCTTTAATTCCTAGGTCTTTGATCACGCTTTCGTGACTACCTCAAGCTCCATAATATTATGGAACTATTTCATAAACTCTGCCAACTCCATGAAAAGACATCAACAATGATTACATGTTGTCTTTGATTAGCTTTTTATAGAAGTAATTACTTCAAGGATATTACACAATTGCAGAGGGACAGAAAGGTTGTCTGTGAATTCTCCTTTCCGAAGTGTGGCTCACAATATAAAAATATCAGTTTTCAAAGCAAAGTCCTCTGCCAAAGTTTTTTTCTTTTTAGAAAAAATCAGTTCCTCACAAAGTTTCCTCCTTCTACGGAAAAAGAAAAAGTAATAATCTAAGAGCTGATGTAAATTATTCCTTTCTCTTAAAATGGGAACAGTCTTAGAGGGACTTTCATGTATCTGCTGTTAGGAGTGGGTCATAGACATCTGCTTTTTATCACCTGCATTATGGAAATTTTTTTCCATTCTGCAGTTTATGGACTTTTAATTAGGAAAAGTTAAATACAACAGAAACCAAGTCTGGCAGAAATCTTTTTCAGGAATTCTGTAATACACTTGCAGTTTATTGATTGTATTGCCTAGCACATTTTTTTCCTTTTTTGTACCTTCCAATTCTGTAGAAAGACAGATAAATCAAAGCCAATATCAATATTCTTTGGAGGAAACTTACAAAATGCTTGTTTAGTTCAACTGTAACACCTTTTGAGAGAGATAGGACTCCAACATAATTCCTCAAACCAGGACACACAATTTGGATTTTGAAAGAAAAAGTGTGACCAATTTTAACTGCCTGCACAATGAATGAAGGTGATCATTCATTCTTTCCTAATGCAGGCAACAAAACCACTTAGAATTCATCTTCTGACTGGGCCACCGAAATGTCTGAAATATTAGATTTTAGGTATAAAAGATATCTCAGTTGAAATTCTTGGTAATTACCACAGTAAAAATTATTTTCTAAAGCACAAAGCTAATGAAGTCTCTGGATTTTGCAGGTTACAGATGAAACCTTTGACATTAAACAGTGCTAGTGTCATTGATAGAGTATCATTGATAGAAAAAACCCTCTATAAACTAGATAGGAATAGGCTTCTTGTTTCAAAACAAACTAGATATTGGCTTAAAACAGCTTGATGGGTTTTGTTCTTCCATCTTATGAAAGATGTGGAGGTAGAACTTTGTTATACTGGATCATTAGAAAATGAACTTTATATCTCTATGTTTACCTGAGTCATCATCGTAGGATAGTGGACTAAAGAGAAAAGCACTGTGGCAATTTATGTCTGAAAAACAGGGTTAAAGTGGCCTCCTGTGTGTCACGACAACTTTAAAACTAAAACAAGTGATGTTAACCTGTATCCTCTTAATTCTGTCTAATGCCCTAACCACCAGATTATTATCCCCTTGGAGTGTTTAGACAGGGGGACCCAGTTAGTTTCTTTTCTGGCTCACTACTGGAAGAAACAGTATAGAAAAATACTGGCAATTAATAACATCTATTTCTAAAACATGCCTGACACCTCATTAAAGTATGACAGGACAAACAAGGCATGATTTTTACGGTTTCTTAGAAGCCCTTAGTGTAGCGTTTATTCAAGCTGAACTCCCACTATAGAGGGAAGTCATTCTGAGTGCAGACTGCAAGATCAAACTTTCAACATTTAAGTTTTAATTACACTCAGGTTTTCTTTCTCCCGTCTGTTCACATCAAAAGGTCATGGTCTCCACTACAGTATTGTCAGAAACCTTTGTAATAACTTAGAGAGCCGACAGCATGAGCAAATACTGTACAGTATTTTTGCTAAAGTTGTTGTTCATCTGATGCAAAAAGCCAGGCAGCAAATTCAGAAAAAAACCCTGAAGAATTGCTCAACTTGGAATTTAGCCCATTTTTTACAGAAATGTTAAACTAAATATTCATTTCAAGACACATTTAGCACTTGGTAATACAGCATAAAGAGAACATTCGATGACACAAGATATTTGTGCTTAGACCATGCAACTTGCCTGTAATGGAAGAAATGAACAATGTTTTCTAAACTTACTCTACAGAGAAGGCACAGATGCTCATTCTGCGTTCATGAGAGGGACCCTTACAGTTCAAGATATATAAAATCTTGGAAGCAACGTTCCTCTTGGAAGCCATGCTGTCAAAATATCCAGTGCTTAAGAAACACCATGACATTCTCACAATATGTTTTTGTTAAAAATATGCAACTGTCAATAAATGGAGACAAATAAAGAAGTCAATGTAGCAAGTGATGAAACAAAGAAGACACTGATAAAAGCATTCCAAGAGCAGCTATAGAGACCTGGTTTCAAATATCTCCTACGTACCCTGCTCTGTGTTGCACGTTGGGCTATATTGTTGGATATAACTTTCAGTGAGTTTTCTTCATCCTCAAAGAGAGATAACTCAAAGAGAATAAAAGGAGTTATAGTTTCAAAAACTGTGCTTTGAGACCTATACTATTTTATTAAATCACATTTTTGCAATGCAGCATGAGAGACAATCCTAGCCTCATGCAACAATTTAATGCTAATACAAGTATTAATACACAGTATTTAATACTTCAGTCACCAAGTGAGGAAAGATGGTATAATTAGATTAATCTCAGTACTGTTATGTGGCTTTAAAAACATTGGTCAGTATTTAAAAAGCAAGTATTTTTCTTCATCATACAAATTAATGACATCTTATTGTTAACTAAAACCCAGGTATACTAGCTTACCATATGTCTAACATGAAAGATGGAAAAAAATAGCTTCTGCATCTGTCAGGAGTAGGTTTTATCCTACTGCTACTTGTTATCTTGCAATTAATTCCTGTCAATTAAAAAATTATAGCAGACTATGATGTTCCTGTGCAGGTTTATCTCTTTTGCTTTTACACACCATTACTGCAATTATATATTAGGAAATGTATGTAAAGTATCAGGGCACATATTAGTCTTAAACAAGTTGCAATACTAGACTCCATCCTATGACAGTTTTTGATTGCTGAAGTATTTGTGTCTTAAATCGCGAGTAAGGATCATCATTGGCTGTATGGTTGGCTGTCACAACACACTGAAGCATCAAGGGGAACAGAAGGGATGCCAAGATTAATCCGTTCAGATCAGAGAAAATTGAAT
Organism: Nycticryphes semicollaris; assembly: GCA_013400055.1. NCBI lineage: Eukaryota > Metazoa > Chordata > Aves > Charadriiformes > Rostratulidae > Nycticryphes > Nycticryphes semicollaris. Next base: position 349,913 of record VXBJ01001899.1, read on the forward strand.
TCTTGCTATGATATTGCATCTTCATTTGCCTGTTAGACTATTAATGTCCAAAATAATAACTAATTCACTGATCTGCTCTTGCTGTAGGAATCTGTCTTCACTTTTTTTTTTTTTTAAATTTTTTTTTTTATTTCTAAAAGACAATGCCACGAGTAGCACCGAACTACTCCTTTTCATGGAAGACCTCCCAGCATTTGTGAGAGGTCCCCAGCTTGAATAAGGTCTGTGTTTATCTGCTACACACAACAGGTCTGTCTCACCCACAAAAGGTGTTAATTCCCTTTTCTAGGTAAAGACATCATGATCTTTATCCATCATTGTAGGTTTGCCTTCATTCTTCTAGCTCTTCTGCCAGACTCAAGGGCAAGATGGAATTCCAGTGATTCCAACACTGCTTTGTGTGGCTACTGTGCATCAGTCCTTGCAGAAGAGAAGCCCTGAAGAGGATCAATATTGAAATTGTCCACCCAGCGTTAGCCATTACATTTATATAAGAGGAATTTTGTGATCTTTTAATCTAATTCTTATTTCAGACACCTGGCTGATGGGAGCTTAATAATTTATGTATTATACACATACATAAAGACTATGGCTTTTATTGAGCTGAACACCATAACATTGTTAAGATCTTAACCCAGCAATAAACATGGTCCCATGTTGAACTTCAAAGTCAATAGAACCGCACATGATTTTTATTGAAGGTACGTGCCTGCTTCATGAAGTACTGATGAATACATAAGTACTGCTACATGAAGTACAAAACCGCCAGCTATTAAAGGTTTGATTTTCACATCACCAATATTTTAGATGAGAAATCTGGTCCTGTGCTTGCTTTCTGTAATAGTATTATTATATAAAATTCCAAAATACAAAAATTACTTGTTGGATTAGAATGAATTTACTTCTGGAGCGATAAATGTGTAAATAGATTAGCACTTGAACCTTTACACACCTTTGCAAAACGGAACGACTACCATTATTGTATTCATTCCTTTGCTTATAGCACTTTGACGGAAATTAATCAATGAGTAGACGAAAACAGTATTTTATGCACACTTCAGAGTGAAGAAAGGACCTATAAGGGCTGTTTCCAGTCAATATTCTCTATGTGGGCCTTAAACTATTAAGTCTTACACTGCAGTTAAAAGTTGTTAGTCTTTCAACACAGTTACAAATAAAAAGATTTTTGTTAGTGTTAAGCGTATGGACAGATTTTCTCAGGACTGGGATGAAAAATAAAACAATGGACTTATTATGCTTTATCTCATTATCCTATACAAATACTTTTCCAAAAATAGTGATAAACATTTTTTCATCTCCAACTTTAATCTGTGAATTCCGGAATTAATAGTTGTCATGGTACCTCAGGTTCTCTTAGCAGATTAATTCTTTCCCAGATTTGGTTGTCATTTAATGTGATCGTGTACTCAAAATGACTGATCATTTATATCAAGAAGAGATTGCTTGCTATCACCTAATGTTCTTCTTTTCCACTGAAGTGACAGTCATTGATGCTGTAGAGGGTTTTAACCGAAATATTTAAGTTGGTGTATGAATGCAATAAGTTATGAATGGGAGCATCTGCATGTCCATGAGTATGTCTTGATACTTGTGAGTATGTATATATGTGAGTTAAAAAGTGCATGAAGACCATGAGAGAACAAGTGTGAATGTATAAAACCAACTTAATTAAAAATTTTGTAAACAAGTATCTCATTTTCCTTCCAAAAGATTCCTCAAGCAGTTATATCGCAATACTTTTCCTGCAACATACGCATAATTCTTAAAGATCATCTGAAAAAGAGAAAGTAGAGCTCAGAGTCCAAAGGTCCCTGGAGCCAACTGGAGATTTGGATTGGAAACAGAAGGATAAAGGACGCAGAATCTGTGCCACAGTCTTCCACTTCAGAGGGTGAAAAAAGGGTCATCTTTATTTATGACAAAACTTAACTCATTCAAACCTAGGAATTACAGTTTTTAAAATGAGTGGTCCATATCTGTGTAAGGATCTGGTTCAATGTATGTACAATGCAGCTGGAATAAGAGTTTCTAGTAGAGGGTGGAATAATGGGAGCATGGCCACATTTAATAGAAATTAATTGCTTTTACTGGTACAGAGGTATAAACATACAGAGTGATCGTTTTCTTCCAGCAGGTATCAGAGTGAAAAATACAGCAAATTAAATTAATTACTTAGGTTATTCTTTCTGCAAAAAATACCTCAGAATGAGAAACATCTCAGGAGAAGTTATTTTAAATATTCAAATTTTAAAAACAGGTATAAGAGGATTACACTGAGGCTGAGTTATTTTAGATTTGATCTCTTATTATATTTACTGTAACAAGAAGAGGCAGGGTGTGCATGACAAAATTGAAGATGACAATACCATTTCAACTTTTTCTTTTGAGAAAATACTGAGCCTGGAGGGATGGTGGAGAAGATGGGAAAATTAAAAGAGGAAGGGACGATAAAATGAGGAAAAAAAGAAGACAACCCAAAAGGACTTTTTATAAGACAAGGAGAAAGATGGTGGGCCAGAAAAGAGCTGTCATAAGCTGTTTAAGACTTATATTCCCCAGAATTTCCATCATTAAAAAAAAGGGAAGTGAAATGGATATTTATTCTGAAAGGGCTATTAGACTTTGGGGTTTTTTGCTCATGATCAAAAAGATTGTGTACATGTGTATCAATAGATACAAGTGGAAGTCTATTTGAGGTATTGCTGGTTAATACCATATTACTGGCAGTGTAATAGTGCATGTCCATTGCGCAGTCATGCCAGTGTACCACTCTATTGCAATTTTAGATATTGTTGGGAAATATAGGTCATAGTTCCTGCAATCTTTGCCAAAACAAGGAGGAGAGGTTGTGGTTAGGCCATGCCAGCTTACAAAGGTATTACAATACATATAGCAGAAGTTATTTTTTAAAATCCCTTATTCAAGGGTCATAAACCTGCTTTTAATTTTACTGAATGATCCTGTTAAACACAAATAAAAATTTACCAATAAAATCTATGCATTAATTTGGCACTACACACACACAAAAATTTGAGATTCTTAATATTGCATTAATTTGCATAGTTCCCTAACACCTTCTACGGTATTTTTTTAATTAGCCACCTGCTCTTGTTATGCATAACATCTATTTATGATTCTGCAGATGAACAATTCTAGGAAGTAATGATAGCGTGGAAAGCAAATAGCTTAGTATGACCTCTTCTAATTGCCAGCAGTCACCATATAACAAATTATTATGATAATCTGAGAGCCTGCTGAAGCCCTCAAGAAGTTAAAAAAAAAAAAAGTAAGTTATTTTCTATTAACACATTTGTTCTATATACTTAAGAAAAAAAATATAATTCAAACATTATTTTTCTGGATATTAGTTTTGCTGCTGCATCAGGTAGAAGTGGTTAGCTATTTAAAAGGTATGCGTAAAATAGGTTTTGCTTGTAACTTGCAGAAATAATAATTTAAAAATTTAATTCAGACTTATTACAGTAATGAAAATTTTTGACATTCCTCTAGACTGGAGTTTAGGAGATATTTTCCTAGACACATTGGAAAACCTACTTCCTAAATTTTCTGTCAATGATGTGTCAAGCACTGCATAATTCATTTACTGTAAAACCCATGGTCTAATAATATTTTCTTAACTTAATGGCTCCAAATACATTTCAGAAGTTAAAATCTAAATTGCTTACACCAAAATTCTCATTTATCTTGAACATGAGTCTGTTCCATTTTTGTTTTTGAAAAAGAAGCAGTTTTAAAGAGGTTTCCATAAACTTTTCAAGCCAAGAAACCTCTGAATATTTAAACTGAAGAAAGAAAGGGGTGGGGAGAAGAATAGAAAAAAAAACCCAAAACCTACATTCTTTATCCTTAGATGTTTTAAATGGAAAAGAACAAGTAAACTGAAATAGGGACAGTCACTGTCTCCCAGATGGGGAACAAAGAAATTAGCATCAAGAACATTAGATCAACATCATCGTAGCATAACCAGAGGAACAAATAATGTTTTTTCTCTCCAGTAAAAGAAGAAGGTGTTGTACCACAGAGAATCCTGGGATTACAGGTAAAAAAAAAACCAGACCAGCAAAATAAAAATACTGAGAACAAGACTGCCATTTCACAAAAAGTAACATGAATGATGTTGATACACTGGGCATGCAGAAGCCGCTATTCAAGCAAACTGCAATGATTTCTTGTGTCATCCTTAAGTGTGCTAAAGCAGTAATGCAACAAACTTTGTACTCTACATGTTTATTGGTATCAGCTGAGAGTGGCTTACTAAGAAATACGTAAACCTGGAATTGCCAGACATGCAAAAAAATATAAGAAATTTAAGCCTTTTATGAATGTTATGGGAGGTTTCTTTGTTATTGAAGTATTGGAGATCTTGATATGAATCAAAATATATCTGGGCCAATGTTTGTTGTGCAGGCAAACGTATCTGAAAACTGACAAATCTCCAGATGTCTTTTACACCTGTTCAATGCACAACAGGTAAGTA
>VXBJ01001899.1:367160-389663 GCA_013400055.1 Nycticryphes semicollaris
TCACTTGTTGGGGAAATACTCCTGGATGTCTTCAGCTCCCTTGGTAGCTTTACAATGTGAGAGCTTCTACATCTCTGCCTCCTAAGCTGCACAGAAGCAAGACAGAAGAGGTACTCTTTCCACTTGCATCTCAAAATGTTTGTGCTTTAAAACCTGAGATAGACGTGGAAAAGACCCAGAGAATCTGTTTTTCATTTCATCGGTCCCTTCTTGCAGTAGGGAGAATGTTATCATTTCCAGACATCAGGTCTTAATGATGTCAATGAAACAGCAAGCCACAAACCTAAAATGCAGGTCCTTGCTCTCCTGTGCCAGAGGGCTGTGTCTGTATTTTTTGTTTTCTGGCCCCTACTCTGTCCAAAGATGGGTCCTTCAGCCCCCACCAATACCGCCACTGTCAGGCAACAGCTCTCAGCACTTACCTCACTTAGCAGTGCCTCTAAACCGAGAGTTTTGATAAAGCCATAGTATGGAAAGCACATGAAGCAAGACAAATTCCACCGGTTTATCTTTTAAGAAGTAGTAAGATCTCTTACCATAGTTGTAAATCCTTTCCAAATTCGTCTTCTGTTGGAAAATCCCTCTTATTTGTATAGTTTTAGTCACACACTAATATGTTCCATTTAAAATATATTTCACAGAGCAAGAATATTTCTATGATTTTATCACGTAAATTACATAAAAATAATTATCCACATAAATAAATTAGTCCCTTTAGATAATAAAACTGTGAAGTCCAAAGAAATAACAGAACAGAATCCCAGATGAAAACACATCACTCATATCCAAAACCAATACCCCTTGTTTGAAGTTCTCAACAGTTAAGTGTCAACCCTTGGAAGGTATTTGTATATTGCTTACAGAACTGCATGCAGAAGCAAGCTGTCGTTTTGTTTATTGGTTACTTCCTATCCTATACAACAAATGTTACTGAAAATGTAGAAAAATTCTACAACAAAGACCAAAACAGCATGCACTCTGTGCACATGAATTAAGCATTCAACAATTAGAATAGGGAATGAAAGACACTAGTATTCTTTCATAGCTTTAAAAATGAAACTTTGATTTGTTTTGTATTTGTTATTCAAGTGTTATGAATTAACAAAATTGTATTATATTAAACTGTGTGGTAGTTTTGAACTTCATCTTTTCGCTTCCATGGACAGTGTCAATTCATTTAAGAGATTTGAAACCTTTCTGAGTTTATTATTTTGTTTGCTTTTCATGGAACAACAAATCTAAAAGCAGCCTATCACTCTATGATACAACATCTGCAGTACCCTGACACTGTGTCAGCCAAGAAGACTGATATTTTCAGACATTTGTGGCTTCACAATGATTCTACTGCACAGTGCACCTGATCTCAGAAGGAACAATTAAAGTAAATTTCCTTTCAAGAGTTTCCCAGCCATGACAGTGTCTAGAGACTTAGGAAAGAGCAATCTCAACATCTGAAATTAACTTCTAAAAAAAGTCACCAACAGCAAAACTCTTACTTTGTTTCAATACCTTTAAATAAAATGGGTAACTCACCAAATTTGCCTGTTTATTCTTCATTTGGGCAGCCAACTCTCCGCAAAAGAACTGCTATGAATCCAGCTGCCTTTCCCTCATTCTGGGAGATGTAGGAGATGCGACAGGTTCAAGTCTATCAGCAGAGTGCAACACTGGTGCATTTCTACAGCAGGGGGGCAGAAAAAGCAGGGGTGGAGGCAGAAGAGTCAGCCCTCACAGCAGCTTAAGAGTTCTTGCATGTTGTTATTGCTGCAGGTTCCCGTGACTGGCTTTAGCTGATCTCCTCTCCTCTGACATTGCTGCCTGTTGAGCTGGGGAGCGCAAAGGAGGACTAATCACTGTACACCTCGAGCTGTCTCCTGCAGTAAGCCCTGGTGTTTTATCAGCTGCGGAGACAAATCGATACCTGGGGAGGAAAGAAGTTCTGCCACCTATCACCTGAGATAAAATGATCAATTTCCTAATTCTAGTACTAATGTTGGATTCAAAGATGAAGTGATAATTATCCCAGCTGGTTCTTAAAACAACCTTTGAATGACACTGGTCATGATTATTAAAACTCGTGTTAAAGGCACTGTGGCACATGAGTTCATTGGGTCTATTTATGGATTATTTTTCCTCTGTTTATAGTCATGTTGAATACAGGAAGGGATAGGAATTTTCCCTTGTGAGAAGAGTTTCCCCTTCCCCCTTTCATTACTTGCTAGATGCATAAATTGGCAAACCTTTCACACTAATGGCGAACTACAATAAAACAGTTGGTGGTTACTTAACAATTCACTTTATTTATTTATGGCTGAATAAATAAAAGCTGTAGTGAATCAGCTTTGCTACTGTTACATGGCGACTGAGAAGATGCTGTTTTCTAATATCTTCAGGGTCATGGGCTACCAGACAAAGCACCCCTGCAGCCTGAGCTCTGCTTTCAAGCATTGCTTATTGACCTCAAAAGCAACGTGCTCATCAGATCATTTCACCTTTTTGTAAGCAGGCGAAGGAGACTTAAGAAATTTCAAGTCACTGCTAGCAGAAGAAGAACAAATTCATATTGTGCTACTGAAGCTTGCCTTAGTGTGACTTTGGACAAAGCTCAGAATATTGAACAACTTACTGGTGACGTAGAAAAGAATACTTGAACAGAAACAATAATAAGGATGAGTCACATTATAAGTCACTTTATTTAATATTATTTTATCAAATATGAAAAAATTCAGTGACTCAGTAAACCCAAACCCTTTTCTCTAACACTTTCTAAAACTTGACAAAGTTCCTTAAATGCCTCCATGATTATTTAGTCTTAAAGCCTTCCAGATATGAGGAAGCTACAAAAACCTCAGCTACATTTTTCATACACAGACCTGACAGTGACATTCAGCCAGAAGCATTCCTGCCTCAGCTTCCTTAACAAGGTTAGCTAAGCTATACCTCGGATTGTATATAAATACAATGTTTTGGCAAGACCTCTGTCTGTTCAGAACACACTGGCAAACACTGCTCTCAGGAAAGAAAAACAGTTCCTTCAGTTAGCAGGGTCACCTGTTACATGAAAAAGCCAAATTCAGTTCATTTCTCTGCTCCAGAGGATCTAAAACTTCTCTCCCACCTCACAGGAGTCACTGAAATATTAATCAAGATTCATGTGGGACTGCAGGAAACCAAGTATGGCACCCCTGTGCAGCTCAGGAGTCCTGGAGGGGGTACAGGCTCTGATTCACACATAAAGGCTTGTTATACAAGTTAGAATATGAATTTGTTGTCCAGTAGCTACTTAATGTTAGGAATCCCAAAAATGGGGTGCAGAAGACAGCCTTGTTGCCTGCTACCAGCATAGTGGTTGTTCTAGCAAATCATCCCAGCAGACCTGGAACATTTCCTGGGGCTTTTCCCAGCGCAATGTAAGGCTCCTTGCTCCTCTTGCCCGGACCTACATTCCCACAGGTGCCTATGACTCGTCTGCACGCCCCATCAGGCAGACTCCATTCATACGCATGTGGATTTCCACAGCAAAGAAAGGAGCAGAACCAGTGCACTCATTTTTTAAGGGAATTCAAGACACTAGTATATACAATGAGACCCAAACACTATTTTCTACATTTATAAGTTAAGGGTTGCGGGGGTTTGTTTCTTTTGGTTGTTGATGTTCTGGGGTTTGTTTGTTAGGGTTTTTTTGGTTTTGTTTGTTTGTTTGCCTTGAAAAAACAGGATACCAGGACCAGACCCATTCAAGAATTTCTTCTGGAGCATGTATAGACACCTCTCTGCAGCCTTGAGCACAACATTAGGAAGCTCTAATGAAAGTCTCTGTTCATATTAGTGTTTTCTTACTGACTAGCTGTAGGAGGTGCTATTTTGGGCTAGTTTGTTTTTCAATGTGCACAGGGCTTTGAACCGAGATCTGAGGTGCACCCGTACATCGTTTTCATACCAAATTGTACTCCAGGTACAAAAGAAAATTTGTTCCAAGTACCCAATGTCCAGACCTTTTATTAATTTCAACTAAATTTCCATCTGATTTATTTTTGTCAAACATTTAAGAAAGCTGAATCCTTCATTTTTTGTCCATTTGCAGAGACCTTTACTTTTTACAGTACAAAGTAAAAATTTCTAAATAGCACTATTATTGAACAAAGAAGAAAGGAAAGAAAGGCATTCTGTTGGAGAGACACATAGTCTTCATCTCACTTATATTATTTGCTTCCAAGAAGGTTTTGACAGCTAAGATAACATGTGGACAAAACAGCAAGTGTGAGTCAGACCATTCTCCAGATTTCATCCTGGAGAGAAGAAAAACTAAGGTCCAGTTTATTTTAAAACAAAAGATAGGAGGATTGGTAAGAACAACTAAATAATGAAGACTTTTCATTAATATGTAAAGCAACAGTGCAAGCTTAAAAACTTAACAATGTAAAAAATTAGATTTTCCCTGCCACCTTAAATATATCTAAAATCAACGAATGCTAGGAATTTAATTGTTCTGAAAAAAATACACACTCTTTACGATTCACAGTCTTCTACGCTGTGGCAGTGGAAGAAAATTAATTGTATTATTTATTACGTTCTTCTCTTTCAGTCATGCATCAGTGTCTGGATTTCAAACATTTTGTGAACATGTTACTATTTAAGAAATAGTTTTCACTTGCATGTATGTATGTAATGCAGTGAAAAAAAAATTAAAACACTTTAAGGTTTTTAAAAGGTTAGATTTACATTTCAGTTTTTTGGTAGGCTGACTTTTACATTGTTTGGTTTGGAGTATAAAGCACACAATACTAATGAGAATGGCTACACTGTAATGTAGCTACCCTGAAATTTAGTGTGAAAGTAAGTGAGATGGTAAACTCCAGAAACAAAGCTTTGACTGCCATTAGCTGTTCTCTGGATTTAAATTGTAACAATGCAATGCCATGAACAGTTACTCTTGTGTAGAAGTCAAAGTTATTTTTGCTTTTAATGAGGGTGGCTCTTTCCTTGCAAGCAGCAGGATAACCTCACCAGAGCTTCATAATCCTCACTAAAACCTTTCACAGCTGCTGTCTTGAGTCTGCTGCTGTGTGACATGCAGTTCCGGTATAATACAACAGAGGTAACATATGACAAGGAGATGGGATGTAATATATCTTCCTCCATATTTCTTTTTTATTACACTAAGTTTCATAACCCTTTTCAAGCAGCCATAGACATGCACAGTGTTTCACTGTGGGCTTTGCTACTATTCCCAGGCTTGCCAAGATGACCATTGAGGGCCTGGGTGTATAGGGGTAAGTTACAAGCTTCTTTACCTTCTTTACAAAGATATTCTTCTCATGTTGCACAATACTGTTCCTTTAAAACTGTGCTTGGTATGTAAACGTGCATACATACGTTCAAGTTAACTACAACATTTTCTTTTGAGACCTTCACCAGCCAAAAAGTCTTGCACTCACTACAGTAATGAGCGCAAAGCCTCGAAATAATCTTGTTAGATGCTCAACTACATTCAGAAGCATTCAATTTACAATAAGCACATTAACAAATCTTTTTACCAAAATCATGTATTAGACTTGGATCTAAAAACACATGGTTTTGCTTAATCCTCATGTGTTCAAGAATCAGTATTTGTAATCACTTAACCAATTATCTACAAGATTAGGCTGAGTAGCTGACTTGGAATAAAAACCCAAAAACCTGAATTAATAAACTTGAGTCTTCCTTGTCATAGCTTGTACAGTTATTACCAATGAAAAGTAACATTGAAAAGGTTTGTTAGATTTCGTTTCATTTTCAAACACTGAAAGTTGAAGTGGAACATTTCACGTGAACTAAGAGTTTGAAAGTAAAAGGCCCTAGCTCTTTTGCATTGTTTGTTTATATATTTATCTTGTTATTTATTAGCAAATACCTAATGACTTTTTTGATTCTCTAAGTCTGAACTTTTTTTCTTTTTTGGTTTTCTTTACAGAACTAAAACTGGCAATAAGGTCAAATGGAAAAGATTAATACATCTAGAAGAAAGCCTTTTATATAGCATTGAATGCTTTTTTTTGAAACAATAGATCTGAGAGATGTCTGAGAGCAGTTGCTATAGTAATATAGTTTGAGAGAGCCCCGTGTTGATGTTGTGCATATGGGGTAGAAATGCAGAGAGGAAATGAGCCAGTTTGTTTTTCCATGCACAGCAGGGCCAACCTGCACAACTGTAACAAATGAGCAAAAAATGTCACAGATTGGTAGCCAGTTGGAGGTGGGTGGAGGGGGAGGTGAGTGCAGAAGAACCAGGTCAGATCTTCACCACAAAGTTGGGGGAAGGTGTAAGTAATGGCTATATATACTCTAATTATCTCGTCAGCTAACAGGGAAGATACCGAGAAGTACATTATAGAAATGAGTTTCAGCTCTCTAATTGGACCAATGCCTATTGCTTGCTCCTCTCACCTCTTCAAACCTGCTCTGGCAGCCACCTGACAACCTGGTTCAAAGCCTTCGCAGCCAAACTTCATTAACTTCAGAGGGTTTCTTCTTGAGACTAGAAGCTAGCAAGCAATCCAAGTTTTCTTGGTGAGCATGAGCCCTTGTCTCCCTTCTCTCCATTTCCCTCCTTATCTTTGAAAGTGGGGGAAATGCTTTTGAATACTCTCAAGGGTGTTTGCTGCCCTTACTGGCCAAGAAATTGTGCAACTCTCTTCCTTCTGATTGTGAAAGACAGAGAATAAAGTGCACATTGGCATTAAGGCTGTCTTACTGGACTGCTAAGAACTTTTATTTGATGTACTAGGCCCTTGATTTCGTTTCAGTCAGAACATAAACTTTTCATCTTTAACTTCTCCCATGCTATGGCATTCACACAAACTCTGACTTCGCAGACTCACACTTTTGAACAGCTCCCAGTGAGGTGAAGCCCAGGAAAACAAGACAGGTGGAGCTTAAAGAAAAACTGGTGTCCAAAATAATGATTTTTTTTTTTTTTTAGGTTAGGCAAAACTTGAGGTATTATAATCAGTCCAATAAGCTAGGAAGTGATAATGAAGTGAGGAGGAAAGGTGTTTTCCTAGTAGAGAGGCCTTTTTTATTGTGTGACAAATTGCAAAAGGAAAATTAAGGGAAAGTGCCACATTTTGCATACGGGCAAAGAGAGAAACAAATTCTGCATCTTGGTGAAGAAACCTCTTGTAGGACTGAGAATCCTGGACTCTGTAGAAAACTCTGACCCATGTACAAGAGTGGTGGAGAAACTCAGATAAACAAACTATAGGGACATGCATGGTTTTACCAAGTATTTGAATTTGTTATTAACCACTAAACATGTTTACTGTTTTTGTTTCAGTCTAGTCACAGTCTATGCTTCTTCCTGTGCTTGAAGAATTGACTATCAAACAACAGCATTTGCAAGCTTTGGGTTTACAAAAGGAGTACAAGATATAGGGAGTTCCTATATGGGATCAGAACTGGAGTCTGTACTCTGCTCTTGTGAGACCCCACCTGGAGTACTGCATCTAGCTGTGGGGCTCCCAACATCAGAAGGACGTGGACCTGTTGGAGGGACTCCAAAGGAGGACCACAAAGATAATAAGAGGTCTGGAGCACCTCTCCTGTGAAGACACACTGAGAGAGTTGTGGTTGTTGACCCTGGCTCTAGGGAGACCTTGTAGCAGTCTTTCAGTACCTAAAGGGGACCTACAGAAAAGACGGGGAGAGAATTTTACAAAGGTGACAGGACAAAGGCTAATGTTTTTAAACCAAAAGAGGGTAGATTTAGATTAGACATAGAAAGAAATTTTTCACTATGAGAGTGGTGAGGTTGCCCAGGGAAGCTGTGGATGCCCTGACCCTGGAAGGGTTCAAGACCAGGTTAGACGTGTCTTTGAGTAACTTGGTCTAGTGGAGGTGTCCCTGCCCATGGCAGGGATGTTGGAACTAGATGACCTTAAAAGTCACTTCCAACATAAACCATTCTATGATTCTATGGACTTAACTCTTGGAAAATTAATTTCTCATTGGATGTAGTTTGTGCTATGATGGATTAAGGCAGAAGTGAAACTACTGCTGGTTTGCCTTTATACGTTGTATTGTGAACTTCAGAGAATCAGGAACAACTTCTCAAACTGATAGGTCTTTCCAGATAGAGATTAGAAGGTTTTCAACCTTGTCAGTCTTTCTAATTTAACCTGCTCATGTCTGAGCCAAAAGGTATTGTAATCCCTCTGGTCCCAGCTATGGGGACAGCCTAGAGCATGTTGAGCTAGGAAAGGTCAACTGTGGTGACAGTAGGCCCAGGGAGAGGATGCAGTGGCAGAAAACCACGCACTGACAGCTGGGACAATCGCAGAAGGGTCTACTGATTAAAACAGACACGCAAAGATTTGATCTTAGATTAGCTGTTTTCTTCTGTGAGTTATATCAGACATAAACCCCTGGATTGCAAAGAAGGCAATGGTTGATTATCCTGCTCTGGTTTCCAGCCATGGCTGGGAGATTACTGCTTTGTTTTACTCAGCTAGTCAGCTCTGAGTACTCAGCTGCCTGCTGGCTTGAACCATTTCTCTCTCTCTGTTTTCTTGTCCGGTACTACGCTTTTTAGCAACACTTGGCTGCCTAAGTGATGTTAGCCTGGACTTTTCTGTCATGGGGCCACTTTCATGCTCACCCATTAGAAAAGAGGCTGACAAGAAGGCCAAATATCTGTGACCTTTCTTCATCAGTTCAGAGGCACCAGTGTGAACTGTCATAAGAAATGGCTCTAAAGCAGGCTGCAGTATTCGGAGTGTAAAAGCAGAGATTAAACAAATAAAACAGCTTTTTGGATTATCTTTTTAAAAATTTATACAGCAATTGCTTCATTTTCCCCCTAGCTTGACTCACTTGTTCCACTTCCACCACCGTTTAACAAGTGTCGTGAATGGGCTTCCCACTGCACAACTGCACATCTAGACAAGTTACTGAAAATACATAAATCAATTGTACAAATCAGTGTTCAAGACTAAATCTGTGATGTATAAGTAATATTAGCTGCTTCCACTACTCATTATCTGAGTGCAACATGATTTTAGCAATATAAGTAATTGTAAGTGAAAATTATGTTAAGCCAGTTTTACTATCTGTTAGTTAGTTCAATGCTGATCAGCCCAGTCTGTTTTCATCAGAGAATGACAATAGTAAGTTAAGGAACACAAGGAATATGAAGAATTAATATTTTGTTTGAGAATTAATGTAATGTTTGAGTCAGTTTTGTAAGGGTTTTCAAGTGAAAATGAAATGCAGGTAAACACATCTTTTATTCAAAATTATGGACAGTCACTTCTTTGGCAAAGAAACATTTGAGAGAGGATCAGATACAGACTCCATTTATTCAGGTTATGGAGGAGTAGATCCAGAGCTAGATCCAGGCTACCCTTAGTGAAGATTCTGGGTAAATGAGTCTAGCTGGTTTTGGTGTCTCACTGGGGTCAGGTTGACTGGAAAAACTTGTTTTTATTTCTGCAGTCAAGTAACTTTAGAATTAATTAAAGAAAATGTAACTTGCTAGAAGAAGTTATGAGCTTGATACATACAAAATAAACAAAACATGAGTGGATTTATGTAAACAACTTTTTTTTTGGCTGTTTAAGGTTTGTCCAGTTTCACAGAATCATGGAATCACAGAATAGTCCGGGTTGGAAGGCACCTTGAAAGATCATCTGGTTCACCTTGGTTGGAAAGGGAGCTTAGATGAGATTATTTAGCACCCTGTCCAATTGCATCTTGAAAACCTCCAGCAATGGGTACTCCACGATGTTTCTGGGGATGTTGTTCTAATAATTGATTGTTCTCTTGTTCTTATGGTGAAGAATTTCTTTCTTAAATCAAGATGAAACGTCTCCCAGTACAGCTTGCACCCATTGCCCCTTGCCTTGTCCTTGTGGTTCCTTGTGAAGAGAGAGCCTCCATCCTCTTTGTATCCAACCTTTAAGTAGTAGAATACTGTGATGTGGACCCCCTGAGATTTTTCTTCTGTAGGGAGAAGAGACCTAATTCATTCAGTCTTTCCCCAAAGACTAAGTTGTCCAGCCTTTTGGTCATCTTCATAGCTTTCCCTTGAAAACTGCAGTTTCCTCCAAACTGTTTGCATCTTTCTTGAACTGTGAGGCCAGAACTGGACGCTGTACACCAGGTGCAGCCTGACAAGCTGCTGAGTAGAATGATCAGATCTCTATCTCTGCTAGTAATGACTCTGCAGATGCAGCCTAGGAATTTTTTTTTTTTTTTGGTTACTAAAGCAGCAAGCTTCTAACTCCTCTCATCCAAATTCTAGGCACAAATTGGGCAAGGTTTGAAGCCAGTAGACTGTCAAATAACCCATATATCCCAGTGGGTCTGATCAGATACAAAAATAAATGATCACATTTCCACTCACGTAACATATCCACATAAATGATCAGTTATAATACAGGCAAAGATAGTTTTACATTCCATATCCCACCAGTAAGTAGTCCATCTAATTCTGTGTTTTTACTCTCCAGAGCGAAAAAGAGGCATCAGAAAAGAAAGACCAATGAGATGTATTTATCTTTGAAAATTAAGTTCTTTATAGCAGGATGACATTTTTTTTTTACCCCTAAGTAAAGCTACTAAGTATGATATGTAGCCAGGAAATGATCCTCCTGTCTGTTGTGAACTTGCAAGACTTTCAGGTCCCACATTCCAAAAAAAAATGGTTTCTGGTTGTTAATGCCTTGGCTAAATAATTACCCTGAATGTTATGCCTACATTTCAGCTCATTTTATACAATTAGTTGATAATTTCAAGATTAAAAATTCTCTCTGTTCTTGCCAATAAGTTTGTGGTGGTTTCAGAATTCGTTTTTTTTCTAATGATTCTTTCAATGCCAAGAAATTCCTTTAAGCCAACATATTAAAAAATATTTTAGCTTTGACCACTGATATGTCCCCCAAAACTGTTGATAAACTTCCATATATCTCCATATCACAGCTGGAAGAACACGAACTGTGAATTTAATTTGTAAGCATTCCAAACGTATGAGGATACAAAATAAACGTTGAAAATCAGATCAAGAAAATCTTTGAATATTTCACAGTATCATTGATTCACTGGGACAATGTAGGAGGTCTGGACTGTTGTTACTTTTTTAAGGGATATCAGTACTGCTGACCCATCTGATTTCTCTATTTGTAGATAAAGAAGTAGGTAGTGCAAGGAGATCTGTAATAACAATAAAATTATTTTGTTGACAGCTGTTTCTGTGGCACTTTGCCTCTTTTAAATTATTTCATTGTTTTAATTGTTTAGCTTAGCTAAAAATAAAAATAATTTTATCTTCCCTCAGGTTTCTCTGCTCTGAAAGAACAAAGCATCTTAACCAGTTCCCTGTTTCTCTTACTTCTTTATTTACACAGAATAAAAACAAATATTTTTATGATATTGGAAAGATACATATCCCTGTGACTTGACCATCTTCACTCATTGGCAGGTTTCTTTTTGTTCAGCTTAGCTTGGGATTTGAGTCTTTGAATATGTAATGTCTTCTAATACAGTGAAATTTAATTTTCTATCATACCTCTTGTTTCTAAAGCACTTTGCAGTCTGTCTGTCTCATTTTGTGTGCCCACACACAAACACAGAGCATCAGCCATCTCTAGTGGGAGGGTGACAGCCACACAAGCTGACAGGTAGCCAGCCAATGTGCTGCATAACAGTGGGAAAAGGGAATATTGGCCAAGGATGCCACATTAACCCTCCTCTCCAGAGTTTGCCATGGAATTTTCAATATCCACAAGGAGCAGATGTTTTTAATTGCTGATCATTAAAGAAGACAATGCCAACAACATAGGTTAGCAGAAGGAGGGGCAATGCCAGCTTGTCAATGATCTGGATTAGCAGTCTTCCAAAAGACAGACAAGGCAAATAATCAGAGCATAAGAATCCTCATTTTTTGTCCTTGGTGAACAAGCTAAGACGAACCAAAGATATGAGGAATCCGTCACCATACCGTACAGTGGGAGAATAGCTTTGCAGCCTATCTGAAGGTGCTCAAGAAGCAGATCCTATTAGCCCCAGAATTCAAAAACTACCTCAAAAAACTAACTTTGACTCAGACATAGAAGGGACAGATATATGCAAACAACACTAATGTGCCTCAGGATTGGATTTCATGCTTCTGCACGACTGACATTAAGCAGCTGGCCTATACTGTACACTAGCCTGCTGTGAGTGTTCTCAGCAGAGGGTCCGATCCTCCATGGTAACGCTCTTCAGGGAGCTCTGGAAATTCTTTAATTATTAAAATGAATAATTCCTACCAACACATTTAATTGGAAAATATTACATGTTTAAATGTGCACTAATGGAAGGGCTCTGAAAATCTAACAATATAATAGAGTATGCTGTTTGAAGTGAATTCTAGCAATATTTTTTTAGCCAATAACACCATGCATTATTTATCATATCTCTTTTTAATCCTATCTGATAGTTCATATGAAGAAGGAATCACTGGAACCTCAGAGATAAAATGCAAATCACTGAATCACCCCCCACAAGCATAACCTGCCACCACTACCTCACCTGCCTTCCTTGCTTCCTGCTCCCTAGTTTCCAAGGAAATAGCTCAATGGATTTATCACTGTAGTATAAACTAAACTCCATTGTGTCTTCTTCAACACTGGGAGGACTGTGCAGACCAACAGTTTACAAGAATATTAATTATCCAGATTTGTTACCACAGCCTGACAGGCTGGGCACATGCAAAGGCCAGAGAAGGCCAGCCAATTTTAGTGCAAAGTATTGGGAGTAACAGGGGAAGAGGGTGGAAAATAAGGCTTTGGGTCATAAATGTCACCTAGCCAGAGGAAGAAAGGGTAGTTGTGAACAGGGATAACCAAAAGAGTCAGAAAACACATCAGCAAAGAAGCAGAGGTGCAAACACACGTTAAAGATATGAAGCAGCAGCACAGAAGGCTGCTACTTGAAGCTGCTGAGCCCTTTTTAAGTTAAGTAGCAAATGGACAGTTTTACTGTTGGAGGTATCTGAACTAGTGAAATTGAATAGTGTCTTGGTGAAGGGGCATTCAGAGAAGGATTTGTGCCTCCAGATTAAGTTCTGACAAGCCTGGAGCTCACAGTGAACAATTTCAAAGGGACAGACTCAATATGTGTTGCAGCTTTGTGAAATGGTTGTACTGTTGGGCTTTTCCTGATCTAATCTAAAAAGATTATGCTAATATTCGTCTTTGTATTTCTTTGCATAATTTTTTTCTTCCCAGAAGGAAAACGTGTTACATACTAGATATACGAATAGTGAAAAAAATCAAGAAGTCATCTTCATCTTTAAGTTACACTCTCTCCCTCAAAGTCTAACAGGAACGCAGAGATGCAGAAAAGGAGCATTCAAGACAGTTTTTGCAAGAAAGGTCAACAGAAGACGAAAAGTCGAAAAAAAATTTTACATTGAAAATGACAGCTGTTATTTTAACTGACGCTGAGAAGGACTGTAACAGTGTAAATCCATTTTGTTCTGACTGGTTTCTGAAATAAGCAACCACAATCCTTTTTGAGCTCTTTCTCCGCATCTCAAATAGGACCAGTCATTTGCCATGTTTTTCTGCACATGGTGACACTAAAACAAAATTGTGGAGATTTTCTTGTTTACTACAAATATGACACTTGTCAGGCCTCCTTCTTTTCTGTCCCCTTTTTTTCCCCCCTTTCTGTGCATATTCATTAGCTGCAGGAATGCCTTGAGAGTAACAAGTTCTCCTGTATAGCTGTTGAAGATTTCACACTCCTAAAAAGTGAGTTTTTGTAGCTGTCTTCTCTGCCCAAAAGATCAAACACAGAATAGTGCAGCAAACTTGGGAGAGGAGACGGTAACTGTTGATGTACCACGGATATGTTTGGCCTGTTTGGGATCACACTATTTACCAGTGTTACGCAATTGGCAATAATTACCCAACAACCCCACTGCAGTGCACAGATGAAAAGCAAGCACACGTAGAACTCTGGGATTTGGACAAGCCCTCCTGTTCCCTCGGATTTGATGCTGCTGTAATACTGTTTCTTGTCTGCAGTCTGGTTATTCTTATTAACAGCTCCTGTTTGATTATGTATTTTTGGCCTAACTTCTTTGTTTAATATTTAATGTGCTGTGCTTCCTTCAGTGAACTACTTTCACTTTAGAATCTCTTGTAACTGTTTCTGCTGAGTCGGGCATCAAAATTCAGCTCCCTGTAAGGAGACTCTGACATTTACTCAAAGCTATAATTAACACTTCCTACCCATAGCTGTGATTTGCAGTTCTTACAATTTAAAACAATTTACGAATTATAGCCAATCATATCAACTCTTAACACATTTGAGAACAAAAACAAAATAGAAAAAAAAAAAAAAAAAGAAATAAGGCAAGGATCTTTTCCAGTTAAGAAAATAGATGACAGGGATAAAATTTGAAAAGAGCAAAGAGTTTGCAGGCACTTCAGTGTTTGCGGGCTGCTAGACTGTACTAGAGCAGGAGATGGAGAGACAGCTACACGTCACGGTGCAAATTTCTGCAGGATCCTTACTGTTTGCTGGAAGATGCCATGTGGGTAACGAGAGGCAAGTTGTACCCTGTTTGCTCACTTCACAGATTCCTGCTGACCCAGTGAACTGTCTTGATGATTTGGAAAGCCAGTTTTTCTCTCATGCCTCTAGAGATAAAGAAGATAAGAGCTTTTGGCTTTGTGTGTTGCTCCTGGGAAAAGATTCAGCAGTACTTTTGACGTGACAGAGACTGTTCTAGGAACACTCATAAATGTTAAAAAAGACAAAAAAAACTTGATTAACATAATGCAGATAAAAGTCATTTGCTGCATAAAGTACGGTTGCACATATAAAAGTGTTTTTATTAGTTAAATATTACAGGGATAGTTGGCAATTGCAACTACTATTGAAATTAATTATTAAAAGTTTTAATGCTATAGTTTAAGCAGAATAAATATCTTGCCTTTAAGACAGTTTTAAGATGTGATGTAGGCTCTTCTGTGGAGCCATGAAGTTGAAACACAAAGAGTTTCTGTCAAGAAGCATCTAGTTTCCTAACAAATCTCTGTTTCTAAAGACACACCTAGCTAAAAATTTGCAGCTGGCATGTAGCTTATATCCATAATGAACAAGAAGCAAAACCCCTGTAAAGGAGAGCACAACATTTAAATTACCCATCAGCAAAGCAGGAACTAATTTAGTTTTGATGAATACCTTGCTCTCTTCTATTATCTTTGCTGTTCTAAAAGCAGGTAAGTCTTGAAGGCAAGGCCTGGTCAGGTTCTGAGCCAAAAAAGACTGTCTTTTGATATCTAAAGTTTGGTAAAAAGGATAACTATAAAATAGTCAAGATGAAATACATTTTATTTCCAAAGTTAAAAACATTACATTATTACCAGCTGCCTGCTCAACATAACACAGAGCAAAATGGAGCCGAGTGTTCAGATGAAGTAGTGTAGTCTTACCCTCAAGACATGGCAGAAACTGAGTTTTCCCTAGTTTAAAAGAAAGGGAAGTGCCACCTGGACAGGCTTTTGTGGAGAAAATGCTAAGCAGACAGCTGAGACCTAGAATTGCAACTAGGTTTTGGAAACATTCAAAATTAAACAGGAAATACCCTGATGTTTAATCTTGAATGAAAGCAAGAAACAAATTTGTTGGTGGTTTTTTGATTTAAAGTAATACAATTTTAGACAGAGTATAGCCCACTGGTCTTCCTGGGGGTTGCAATTTCTAGTTAGTGATGTTGTTGACAGAAAAGTGACAGGGAATTTTGAAAGTTCTTTACAATTAGATTACATCCCAGCTTGACAGTTTAATTTCTCAAGTTCAAATAAAGTCATATCTATATACAGAGACATCTTTTCCCATCCTGGTATCTTTGGCTTCAGGCTGTCAAGCCACTTCAGCAAACCATCTTGCAGTCTTTACCTATTGTTAAGTCTTCACCAGGAGGGAAACAGCCCTCTATCTTACTCTAAACACTTTGAGATGACATGGGGAAAATGCATAACAGATGTACTGAAATATCAAGACTTTATTATGGTTTTAAAAACCAGTATGGCATTCATGACATTCAGTTGTTTCACCTGTTCTGCTGGCTGACAGCTGGGGAATGATGATAATTTTGGATCATCTTTAAGCTTCGCCAAATCTCTTAGCTATCTAAACAACAAAAACTCAGCATTTTTTCTAGCCTGTAAGTTCTTATAAAAAAATACAGAAGTATGGCAAATAGAAATGCATTTCTGGGTCTTTTTTCTGACCTCCATGGGAGAAACTGATAGACTGATTAAAATGCAGAGTGCTGTTTCTGCAACATGGCCTTAAACTGCCTTTCCCTCAACAAGTGCTTGCACCTGTGTTAGTTTCAGTGAAAACTCCAGGCTGCCACCCTGTCGCTTCCTTTCTTTAAGGTTAGTGAAAATATTCCAGCTGAGATTTACTTTAAAGGTGTGTCCTTTTTCATAAAAAGTTGTAGCAATCTTAGGCAAACAGAAGAACAGCAGGCAGGAGGAATTCTTTAGCTAGCCAATGTTCCACATTTTATTTTCCAACAGAGAATCTTAACAATCACCCATCGTGTTGGAAAGCCACATGATGATAATATAAATTCACTGAGGCAAGCCAAAGAGCTACAAACCTTTCTAAATCAACATAAACATATCCCCAAATCCATGTGTAGACCAGCCGACATGCGTTCCCTCTGTTTTCCTAGGAACCTTGCCCAAGGCTGGTTGTGCTCAGAGCCACGGGTGAGTGTGAAAGATCAGAGAAGAGCTGGAGTTTGCTGCTGCAAGGCACCAGCAACCTTCCACAGCCAGAGGGCCTGGCTTCTTCCTTAGTCAAAGTCAGCTGAACCGTTTGTCTGACTATGCATTCATATTGCCATATAAGAAGGAAATGCCATCCCTGCATGTTGTGTCACCAACGGAGCTTATGGTAGACATTTCAGAAACGCCTAACCCTGTTGTGAGAATACTGTTCTGGTCTATAAGCTTCTATTATGGTAGAAGAATGTTTCTGGAGACAGGGGATGGTGTGTGCTGCTGAAAAACACCCTGGGTTTTGGGATTCAGAATTCCCATCTTCAATCTGTGACAAACCTGTTTGTGTTTTATAGAGAAAATCATTACACACTTTTCTGGTTTTGGTTCTACATCAGCTAAGTGAAGGGGAATCATAATTACACATTTAGAAAGGCTGGATTAAGAGTTAGTTATCTGGGTACAGAGCTGTAAATAAGATACTTAATTTATATGTTCTAAAGATTGTTATATTTAGTGCATTTGTAAACATGCAGAACAGAGTACTTGTGTTGCAGAAACTAAACCACTCAGTGTACTTCAACTGCATTTCGTGTACTTAAGTATTAAAGGGAAATTATTGCACTTCCTGTTCCCCATAGAAACAAGAGATCTGAATTAATTATTTATATAATATGCATAGCCATCAGTTGCAGTTTCTATCCTAGCATCATATATAAACTCTCCTTCCCTACCACCAAAGGTTGTCTGAAAAATAGTTGCTTTTGATATTGTCAGAGTAAGCAAACAGAATAATCAAAGTAATAATTTAGATAATTAAAAAAGATCAACATGGTAGTCTTGTGGATGGTCCATAACACAAAACACTTTCAAGAAGGGAGTGAAAATGCTTGGTGTCTTGAGCTGTTTCACTATTGAGAAAAGCTGAAAGGTTCACTTTGAAATGGGAATTTTATGTTGTTTGAAAGGAACTAGAGAATTGTAATTTTTAAAAATAATTTTAAAAATTTATAGAATTTCTTGAGGCAGTTCTGAATTTTGCTTACACTAATATTATTCCTTAAGACAGGACTTCCTTAAATTCTCAGTGCTCTCAACTGGAGAAGAGATGCATGATACCTAACTATACCAACGACTCCACTGTTGATGTGTTTTGTGACTACAGGAATGATTTTTTCCCCAGCACTACCATGGGACTAGTGTTTCTTTATAAAAAGTAATTTAAAATTGTTCAAACAAAATGTGCATAAATAAGATTAGAAATAAAATATGTACTGTTGGGCAAAAAAAACCCTATCTGGTGCTCTCTCCTTTGACTCTGGAAAGTTAACATCAGTTGTCACTGCTGAACAGTACCAGACCTTTTTATGGCTGATGTACTTCATTTTCCCAACTATATAACTGGTAAAAAATACAATGCCTTGAATAGGCAACATGAGTCACTCATGACCTTTCACTTTCTTCTATTCTTTTAAAATCAAAAATCCGTTTGCAAAGTACTTCTCATCTTGTTCTGATAACAAACTTAAAATTTGTCCTTCAAGCTGAGAGGAGTTAGGACAAAGACTTAAGGAGACAGCTAGGTGACATCTTGCTTTGTAATGGCACTCACACGCAGATTTTTACATCAGACCTCCAGAACAATACCACAGCATTTTCAAATTCTTCAGGGTTACCTTTGAGTCGTAGAAGGAGGATACTGTCCATGGCTGAGACAAGCAGAGCAGCTGTCCTAACCCACCACCAGTGTTCAGGATGGTGAAAGATTCTACAGGGTCTGGCATTGGAAGTGGACATCCCTCAAGAAATCCTTGACTGGAAATGACTTATTGGTCATCTGTTCTCAGGGTAATGTTTCTCATTCACAGAAATGAGAGGACAATTACAGCAAAAATATTAATGGAATTTTTTCATTTAAGCTTCAAAATATTTGGAGATAGATGGAACAACCTAGTTGAAAATGGATTCATTAATAAATTAAGCTGCTACTCAGGCTGTCTAAGCAAACTTTTAACAAGAATGAATCCTTTATAGCTATTTAATAACACCTCAAACATAATTCTGTACACTAATGTAGGTACTTAATGTATTTCCTTACAGAGTCGATCAATTTTGTAGATTTTTAAGAATCTTCCCACTGCAGAAATGTTTCATGGCTTGGAAGACAGTTTGTGATTGAGCAGTGGGTATCAGATTCACTCTGCATATATGCTAGTAAAGGTTACGAAGACCACTGTCGTTTATTTAAGAGCATATCAGAATTGTGGCCTCTGTGAGTTCCATGCTGCATTTCTCTCATGTTTGTACCCTCTAGTTGTAAAAACATAAGCACGATACAAATAAACTAGCATGATGAGAGAAAAACTGTTATGACCATGTCATGCATACAAAGATTTTAATAATTTCTGCTACACTTGTGGGTTCTTCTGATTAAATGATTAAAGAGGAGCAATATCTAATTACAATTTGGAAATGCTTCAGTCTTCTCCAGAGTCTAGACACAGGCTCCTGGCACTGTAGCTAATGTAGAATAAAACCACGAAAGAGAAAACTAGATGATGCTGGTGAAAATTTTACATCAAAAATGAGCTGACTGAAGAAGACAAACAGTTGAATTTGCAATAAGGACCCATCCTATTTTCTGCGTAAAAATTCTGTGAATATGGAAATGTTTTATTTACATAGAGAACTATATCAGACATTTCTCTTAGAATGAAGAGGTACAGACTGCACCATAGGGCCTCCAATCCCCGCTGGAGGAGACATGCAGCAGCCAGGAGGGCCTGGGATGATGGCCCCAGACAAGGGCAGGAACAGGGTCCACCTCAGCAGGGAAGAGACGTGGGCTGGGATGAGGGGATAGGGGAACCACTGGGGGCTGCTGCCATAGACTGGAGAAGTACTGCAGGAAGTGGACCGAATGCACAAATAGGAAAATGAGGAATCAGGTGATGACAGAGAGATGAGCAACTAAGAAAGGTCTCCATTAAGGTGTCAAATAGGTACGACTGCCTACTTCAGGCCTAGAATGAGCTAACTCATACCTTGAGACAAAAGGAAAGCACCGTGGTTAACATTAAAGGTTAAATTAATATTAACATAAAATTAAAAATTATAAAACAATTATATTAAATAAATAATGAAATAAGTATNGCTTTGCCTCGCTCACACACCTAGACTACCATAGCTGCACCATTTCTGCTGTTTACTTTCGTGTAGTTGATATCTTCAGGAAACCAAATGTCTGGGGGTTTTTTGTGCATAAGATGCAGCTGTGATATCAGTATATTACAGTAAAATTAAAATAAGACAAAGGACATTAAGTGTCAAATATTGCATGCGGTTTTCCAGATGTTAAATTTCAAAAAAAGAGAAAATATGAAAAAAAAAATTATCCATAGAGAAATTGGACTGCTAATATAACATCTCTGATTTCATGTTTATACTTCAACCTTACATCATATACTCAGGGCTTGGATCCACATAAGACTTAATAATAGCTGCAAAGCTTATTTGATGACTGTCATTCAGTGAAATGTTCTGAAAGTCATGTGCAAGGTAGCAGCTCTTGCTACTTAAAAACTATTAAGAAAAATAATTTGCAAAATTCTGACTTAAATTCCATTTCCTATAGTGTTCCTACTATTTCTGCTGAGGTAAAATTCTAAGTACAGTTTAAGATCTGGCCAAATGGAGATTATCTTGCATATGAGACAATGTTGTCTTTACACAAGGTCTCCAGTTATATTATGAGCTCCTAAAATAGGTATAAAACTGAGCCAGGAGACTATGTGGAGCTGTGTAGTTTAAGTATTCTGCAATGTAAACATGCTCACATTGTCCAGAATGATAGTTCAATAATTTCAGCCAAGGTGCCAAGCTTTCAAAGAGCTTCCATAGCTCCACCTGCAATATTTTTAAGGCATATGTTTATACTTCACGGAAAAAGACTGAAGAGTCTGTGTATCTTTTCATTTACATAAAATCAGGTTATTATATTCCAAACAGGACAAATTAAGATAAGCCTTCCAAAATTCAAATGAGAACTACTTTTTTTTATTATTGAATAGCAAAGGGTTTCACTGGCACAGCATATTCTGCATCCTGGGAGATGCCTAAATTGTTTGAGATTAATAGCTTCAGTATAGGCCAAGCATATAACTGGTCAGGATTAGCAGGAGTGTAGGCATTGGGCTGATGGAAGGGAGCCTGAGGCTGCTCAGCACCAGAGAGAAGTCAATAAAATGAGCAGTGGAGGTCACTGATGTTGTTACAGGGCAGGAGCATCTGGGGCACACAGGGAGGGGCTGAGAGAGTAGCACTGTTCAGCCTGGTGAAGAGAGGAGGAAAAGGAGCACTGATATAATTGCAGGACAGAAGATGGGAGGCTGGAGGGACCCCAGGAGGTCCCTAGTCCAATCCTCTGCTCAGCCAGGGCTGGCGTGAACAGCTTGCTTAGGGCTTGTCACATCTCTAACAGTTTCAAGGGTGGAGGTGCCATGAACTGTCCATGCAACTTGACCACAGACCTACAGAAACAAGATTTTCTCCTAATATCTAACAGGAATTTCCCCAACTGGGCCATTAAGTGGTTGTAGAGAGCACTAAATTGTTTCCTTGTCCTTTTCATCTTAAGCCAAGAGAACTTCAATGGGACTTAATAGTATATTCAAGAATTGGAGGTCCTTCTTACCCTGAACTTTTTTGTCTTTCTAACATGTCTACATAACCTTGGAGTGAGCAAAAAAAGCCCTAGTCAGGCATGAACTTTTATTATGAAAACAGTGAAACTTTTGTATCAGTTGGCAACTGTGGTAGGTGCTGCATCACAACTAAAAGTGCAATTTTTTTTTTTCATTTGGCCCATGTGCACATTGCCTTTATCAATCTAAATATTTCACTTTTTTTTACAGGTCTTCACAAGCTGACAGAGTCATGAAAGAACCATATCTCCACCAGTATTTTTGCACTTGACATCAAATGTTTTTCTTACAAGAGTCTGGCATGCACCTTTACAGAACATCTTGAAGTTCATTAGTTTGTGCTTTTTTAAGGCTGATTTATGAATGCATTATATGCCAGCTCACAGGAAAATGGTTATGCCAAGACAGGCTTCAGACTGGAGCAAAAGGCTTACAGGGAGCATACTTTTCTTTCTTGAATGTAGTCAGTCAGTAGAGGAAAGAGCAGAATATGATCAGAGAAAAACATACTGGAATTTTTAGTAGAAGGCATAAATCTCTATTTTGCAGCTCAGGCTGTTAATGAAATGTTGTATAATCTCTTTGCTCCTTCATTATGGAAGCACTCCAAGAGGTAGACAGGAACATGAAGGAGCAGATAAGATAGCTGATCCTGTGGTCCCTGATAGGACAGAGATAAAAAACATTACTACAAGACTAACTGGTTAAGTCTAGCCATTGGTGGCAGCAGCCCAGCATGTAATTTAATTAGATAACGAGTTTCTATGTGACAGCTTTTTGATGGATGCAGCTTATTTTGCTTCAAAAAACTTTTTTTTTTTTTCCAGACTCCAGGCTGATAAGCATGCTGTACAAATTTAGAATATATAAAAGTTCTTACAAAGTTTAAGAAGGCTTCAAAAAAACCATCTTCACAATTCACAGTAGTGGGATAAAGTTGCTGTACAAAATGTGTTGAGACAATTTGTATGCACAAAGCTGTGTGTTGGCGGGGTCTGTAGCTGGTTATCAACTCTAATGGTCAAAGTTACTTA
>VXBJ01001899.1:389699-404536 GCA_013400055.1 Nycticryphes semicollaris
CATGAAAAAGAGGGAGGGGGGGGGGAGGGAGAGGGAGAGAGAGAGAGAGAGAAGAGAAAGTGCTGGTGTGTCTTCAGAGGAACATCCTCCCAGGTATAGGTGTGCTCTCTCATGCAGCAGATGATATACCTCAAAACACCTTCCCATATTAACACCACAGGTTTTCATCAGGACCTGCTTGAAGTCCTGCCCTCTGTTTGCGCTTGTGCTGCCATTGCTCCTGACAGGAGCATGCTCTGGTGTGGGCAGGTGCTACACAGCTGGACAGCTGTTGATATTTGTGCAGGTGCATTCCTGGCTCTCCAAGTGGAAGGCAGAGCTAGAGCAGCAGGATAGGGAAAGGAGTGCAGGAATCTGATGCCATCAGCAACCACTTCCCATGAGAACCTGCCATAATAACAGCACTGGGCTAGGCATGTGCAGAGCCATGAGCCCAACGGTGTATCACCAGCAGTGCAGGAACAATATGGGAACAATACTGCACTGGCAGCTCTGGGAAACACTATCCCTGTAGCCTGCGCAAAAGGGTATGGAACTGTGAGCAGAAAGCAGCTGTGGGGTTGCAGGTGAGATGACTGAAGTTGCTAAGCAGTAAAGCAACATCTGCATCAGGAGGAACAGGGGATGGTTATGCTGTTGCTGCCATTAAAACCCACATGGCTGTCTGCCAACAACATCCGTGGAAATCAGTGAGGAACCAAGGGTACTCAGCCTATAAACTGGTTCTGGTTTAAGCCTCATCATTTCCCTTTTCTTATTCAAATGTCAAAGCAGTGGCTTTCATCAGTTCTGCTGCTGATTAGGTTGGATTAGCTGATTAAGAGAATGCTAGCGCTTGAGGGATACTGATACCACTCCTTTCCAGTATTTATCTGCTGCAAGTACCTGCAAAATCTGCAATGCAACACTTTAGTCTGTAGGTCAGCTTTTAGGCATACAACACACTCTTCTGTAGAAGTCTGGTTTGTGTCTAGGTCTTTTGCAAAACAAGTAAAAAGGAAAAACAACAAGAGTAAAAGATAAATACTGTAGAGAATCAAAACAAAAGAGGAAAAAAGGAAAAATTATTTGTTCTGTAAGTTGCCCAGAACTAAATCGTGATAAGAAAAATTCAATTACTTATGAAGTCCAACATAAACAGGGAAAGTTGAATAATGACATACATGGTTAACTTGAATAGCTTGAAGGTATTTGATGAAAAAATAAATCTTGTTTGAAAGATTTCCCCCCCCCCAAAACCTCCATTCAAGATTTATTTACTTGTTGCAGACCTATGTGACAGAAAAGTTTATTTTCAGGAAAGGAAGTTTCCTCATCCATACAATAAGTGATAACTGACAATTGAGCAAAACAGAGAAAAGCCTTCTACAGCAACAAGCAAAAGTCTTCTGCAGCAACAAGAAAGGCAGAGTTTGGATACAAAAGCTTTCATGTAATTATCTTCCATGTAAGGGAGATAATTTCATGAATCTTGATGATACTTCAGCTTGAGCAAATGGGGGCCCAAAAGAGCATGCTGCATATGAGCACTGAGAGCCAAAGTTACTGCCAGGGTCCTGTATTTGCGTCTTTAAAGATCCATCTTTACTCTGTCTTGTGGACAGTATCTCAGTATCTGAACAGTACCTTTTGCCTGCAGAAAATAACATGTTTAAAAATATTTATGTTGTAATAACTACCTGCCTAACAGTTCTCTCCTGGTAAGAGCAATCATCAAAACTTTTGCCATAATATGAAACAAGCAATTATGAAGCAGGAACACCTAATTGAGAAGTAGAGTTGCTATGTGTGCCGAAATAGATGCCTTTCCCACAGAAAAGATTTTTCAAAATGTCATCACTTCATCAGATACTGGTAGTACTAAACAGGGTCACTGGAACAGGCTCCCCAGTTCCCACTCTCCAGGAGAGTGATATGGCACCAAACCTGCCATAGTTCAAGGAGCATCTGGATGACACTCTTCATCATAGGGTTAGACTTAATGATTCTTATGGGTCCCTTCCAACTTGAGATGTTCTATGATTCTGTGATGCTATGTGAATATGCCTGGAGATCTTCATGGCATCAGCATTGCAGGGTAACAAAGCTAGGTCTTGAGGTAAACATAGTCTGCTGCTCTTGGCTCTAAACTGTGTTTGACAGCATTTATAATACAGTGTTGCCTGCTGGGTTAAACGTGTGTTTAGATTGTAAACTACAGGGTTTGAAGGACATACTTTTGTAAGCAGTAGCTTTTGGGCTGACTCAAGATTTTACTCTCTTTACCATGCCACTCTTTTCAGGTCAAAGATTCCAAGTGTCAACACAGAGAAGACTCTTCTCTTTAACCAGGGTCCATATTGAACAAATTTTCATAAAGACTTGAGTGCCTTGTACCCAGCTTAGACTAAGAGAAACAAATCTCTTCTTGGAGAATTAAGTCACATTGAATCACAACAGCCAAGGCCTGCAAAAGTTTGCTGGCTCTCAGCATTCAGAAGACAGGTAAGCAATTTTCAGCTAGCTCCCTTTGTATTACACAATGAAACATATGTTTTGTCATCCAGAGAGTTTCTAATAGCTAGTCTCCATGTATGTATACAGCAGCAGATGTTACGAAAATATATTATGAAAAGCATTGTTGAGTGGTCTAACCGAAAGTCTGCAGAGGTGTATTAAGGACTGGGAGAAGGAGAAGGAGGAGCGGAGTCCAGAAAGAAATCAGCAAGACTTGGTGGATTTACACAAATATTTTAATAAGAAACTACAGCCAATGCTAAGTGTGAGGGGGGATCGCTTTCACAGCTCTCAGATCTAAATTAGGCAAAACTGGTTACAGTATAAGTTATCACAATTTAATAACACCCTTGAACCACTTCTAAATGATACCTAACCACCATCACAGAGTCTCCAATATTTGTAAAGGGAAGAGCATTAAGCCCTGAAGGAGCAATTTAAACAGATTGCAAGGAAAGAATCAAATAGGATTGATGGTTTAAATGAATTTGCATATTCAGAGTCATCAGCATAAGTAGTGTAATTAATATGGACACTGGGAGAGATTCTGCCTCTGCAGGAGGAGTATGTAAGGACATGTAGAGAGGGAGCAGAGGAAAGGAGCTGATGGGGGAAAAATTATGAACCTGATCATCTTTCCACTTCCTGTCATCCCCACCATAGTCTCCTCACCCACTCTTCTGCCTCATGAAAGCTTGCAACTATGTCTGCCAACAGCCATGATGGAAACGTGCCACAAGCCTGCGGCTGCTTGGACATTGGGTGCTCTTGCCCA
This sequence comes from Nycticryphes semicollaris, assembly GCA_013400055.1. Lineage (NCBI taxonomy): Eukaryota > Metazoa > Chordata > Aves > Charadriiformes > Rostratulidae > Nycticryphes > Nycticryphes semicollaris. The sequence goes on from VXBJ01001899.1 coordinate 392,971, forward strand.
AGGGCACCTTCTTTGGCCCTGGGGGTGCCAGCTCCACCACCAGCCCTGGATGCCCATGGCCACTGTAAGCAATGCTGTATTGACCCCAGTTCCTGCTTGAAGACCCCTGACTACCCCTGCAGCCAATGGGGCTACCCAACCTTGTCCTGTGTCTCCAACACCTGCTCTGGACCATAGCTGCTCATCTTCACTGTTGTCTCCTTCTCAGATCACCTCTTCCTCTCAGACACACCTCCGTCAAATGCCATTACATGAAACTCAGTGTTTGCTGCAGTCTGCTGAAGCATGACAGGGCATGGCTGTGCTTTCATGGGTGCAATTTAAAATTTAACCCACAAGAAGTGCAATCCTCTGTGACCAAAGTGCTATTTACACTGGCAGAATGCAGTTCTAACTCATTCTGTTGCAATAGATTTGCTATAAAATATTAGAACTCAATTGAAAAATATATTTCATTTTGAGAATTCCATAGATATAAATTACAACTTGGCTACATAAATTTAATCTTCAGATGAAGGGAAGGTTTTATACCAGTCACTCTGTGGTTTGTTGTCTTCACTGTGGTCATCATCTGTTCCTTTTCAAGTTAGTACAGGGGCAGAATATGTCTCTTTTCCTCCTTCTCCTTACCATAATGTTAAATAATTTAAAACTTTCTAAGAAAGTTGAACATCTAACCTTGTTTTGCACAGCTCCCCTTTTATACCGACCTGGGGGTGACAAGTAAAATGCAGTGTGGTAGGAAAGGTTTCTTTGTACATTTCACAAGACACAATAAAAAAAGTTAAAAGACTAAGTGGTGGCTATCTTCAGTGTTACAGTGTACAGAGGTGAGACTGCTTTCCTAGGAACCAGCACTACCTACAGACTCACAATAAAATGCAAGAGATGCTTTTGAACATGGTGGTAATTGCATCTTTTAGAATCAGGAACAAATGCTGGGGTCAGTATGGACTTGAAGTTTCTTGATTTTGCCATCTTGGCCGGAGAGGTTACTGCTGGTGAGTAATGGGGGTTGGTACCAAGTGATTGGAGGGACCCAGTGAAACCCATCGGTCTTCTGAAAGCAGCAAGGCTGGTAACATATCAAATGAAAAACAGAAGTAAAACCCAAGGCATTGTTCTCACATTGTCACAGAGCATCCCCGACAGTTTCAGCTGTCATGTTTGCCCCAAAATCAGAGACATAGAAAAGGTCAGAGGAATTGAACTGCTTCAACTCTTCCTGTGGGTTCAGTGTAGGAACAACAATTAGCTAGCAATTAGCTAGAGGTCACTGTTGTGTGGCATATGGCTCTTAGGCTCAGGAAGATCTGTTATTTAGTTAAGTTTTGAAGGGATCTTGCATACAGCTTCTAGTAGGACAGCCTGTCAATAAGGTGGAGAGCAATTTTGCCACAAGCTTTTTGGCAAACAATGCATAACTATTGTGCTTTCCAGATAAGTTTCATGTCCATGGGGCTAGAATTAGCTCTCGGAACCTTTGACTACAGCATGGTGGACTCTACCATGATGCCCACAGGAGACCTTTTGTGTATTTTGTATTATCTTTTGCCAGAATTGTCGTTAGATGCCTGTAAACGACAAGGAGCCTTTCATTCCCAGAGGTGTTTTGGTACAAGCAGTGTATAAATGGACCACAACCAACATCAGCTGGTATACTGTGTAGAGTGGGTCACAGGTCACAGAAAATAATAGGTCTCTAGCTTCACAGCACCGCTTAGTACCCAGGATTAAAAACCTGCAGTCTAAAGTACAAGTGACTGGTCCTTGTATTTCTGCTTTACAAAACCAGCATGTTTAATACCAGAGAGGGAAGGAAATAATTTGCTTTTACTCAGACATATGTCACCATCAAAGCCAAATGAAGATTTCTTAAATAAGCTTTCCTAGTTAGGGAACTCAAAGCAACCATTGTACCTCCTTGCCAAGTAGTGTATGATCTCTGAGGAATGCAACTACCACCTCTGGATAAAATAGCCTTTGGATATAGTTTTGGATGTAATCCACTTAATAAAGAAAATTTAAAGGATGTGGTTACTTGCTTATATTAGCCTCTTTTCTTTATCCTGACCTCATCTTTTCATTGTTAACTGCCTCTTCTAGTTGTGGGACTCTCATCATGAAAAACTCCACCACAGAGCAAGCTGGTGTAACACTGGACATCCCAGCCCTATGGGAAGAAAGGTAGCAGAGACTCTCTTCCTCCTTGTTTTTTCCTTGCGTCTCCCTCATTTCAGTGAATCCCTAGTGCTTACCTACTTGCTCAACAGTTGAGACCCAAATGAAGCCTCAGAAGCCAGTGTGCTGGTGCCACCATGCCAGAGCCAAGCCCAGAAGGAAGCCAAGGGCTGCCTGAGGCTCCCAGCACAAGCTCAACTCCCAGAGGAAAGCAGAGAAGCCAGCCTGATGGCCTGTCTCTTCTGGCCTCCCCCAGGTTTAATTGCAGTGTAGGTGGGTTTGGTGCTTTTGGCTTGTGTGGGTGATAATGCGCAGAATAGCAGGCTGTGCTTCAGTGAGTTGTGTGTATCTGTGTAGTCTGGGAGTTTTTAAGTAGTTTTGGGGTTTTTCTTTTTTTTTTTTNTGTTATCCTCTGACATAGCAGCTGCTGTAAAGCCCTTGTTAAAATGCCTGCATCGGGGGTTGTACTGTGATAAACTATGTTACCACAGAGGGAGAAAAATTCAAGCCATTATTTAGCTAATTTTCCCCTACAGAGAAGTAAGGCAATGATTTGGGTTTTTTAAAATATATTAATTCCTTGAAGTCTTTTTTCTCACCTACTTCCAGTCTTTTAGCCATGAGGATGAGGCAGTAAATCAAATGGAGAATAAGTAAATCCTGCATATATAATGCTGTGATTTAAGGACTGACACTGTGGAAAAATGGTATCATTTTTTTCCATGCTCAAGTAGCCAAATTAACAGATTGACTTCTAAATAAGGTCACAGTGCCCTCTGCTGAAATATAAAGACCTACCTGAAAAAATAAATATTTAAAAACATAAGATGGCGTAAGAATAACATAATTCCTATTCAACATATAAATGATAAAAATAGATTTGAAAAGCTATTTGGGGCATTAGGCATCCCCTTCACAGTAATGTACTGGGGAACCATTTTGTTTCCAACTTTGTTGCGCTGCTATATAAACTGTCTATCCCAGCTCACAAAAAACCTCAGAACCGTTACTGGCATTAGTCATTGCAGAGATAAATGCTGGCAGAAATGTCTTTCCCTTACATAGAGGAAAGAAGAGGTAAACTGGGAGTAATCTTTCAAAATAGGCAGTATAAAGTCCAAAAACTTGACTTGTATCAAGTCTATTCTGCTAGTGTTTAACCTCACCCTTCCATTGGAAAAGGAAGGGTGAATAATAAGTGTCATTTTGCTGACTATCTTTTTTCTTAATGGGTATGGGAAACCACAATGACTAAGAACAGGAGAGAGAACATCTAATGGATGTTTAAGGCTGAACTAATGTCGACTAATGAGCTTTAGACATTTGACATGTGGAGAAATCTGATCTGGGAGGACAAACTCTGAAACAGGCAAGGAATAAAGGACTCAGACAACAGAGGTGGAAATGGCCCCTTGCTGATATATTGTGCCAGGAAATGCACAGGGCCTGAACCCCTGCACAGTATTTAAAGAAGATACATAGGCACTGGGTTAGGAATGAACAGCTCCATGGGGTCTGTTAGAGCATTTTTGGAGCAGGCTGCTATTGCAATTAGCAGCTCGCACCAAATATCCCAATGCAGTTGCCATCCTCCGTCTCCATCTGTACATTTCAATCTGGTACTGACAGACTGAAGCTGTCTTTATTGCCATCCGGATCTGCTCTCTAGCGTCCACAGGTTAATAGCCGTTACTTTGATGGAGGCATAGCTTTAAAAGAAAAAAAATCTAGCTAGCAAAGAAAACCAGACTCCTTCCTCCCAAGTGAGTTTAGTTTCTCCTGGTCTCCAATGCATTGTTGCTGTATTTTATTCAAGAGGCACAGCTTCTGAGGTTTTGTTGCTGTGTTTTTAATTACAATGTAAAATGGCAAGAGAGCTATGGCAGAGCTATCTGAGAACATCTTTGTTGGCTGATTAAACCACGATCCTCAGTCATGCTGAGAAACAGACTCAGATTTTACTCAACAGCCTACTCACAGGTTTTTGTTTGAAGATGGACATCTGTTGAAGATTTTCAGTGGGGAACATCTGGCATTTAGTGCTCAAGATGGAGGCAAGAAAAATCGCTTCTTCAGTAATTTGCGTTGTCTCTTTTAATCCTTCCTTCATTTCCCCAGTACTCCCACCCAAGATACTCTTTCATCTGTGCTCACAACAACCCACGCTTTATGTTTCTTAATGTGAAGCTCGGCAGATAGATCCAAGTAAGTTCACCCGGAGGTTATTCTAATTCCCTCCATCGAGATTCCAATTTGGAGGCTCACATTAACCCATTAATTAAAGTGACCCCTTTTTTTATTTTAGCAGCTTTGCCTTAATCAGTTAATGTGATAGCCAGCCTTTATTTGTTGCTTTGCCTGTCAGTGAGATTTGTTAAAGGGATGCAATATCTGCTGGACAGGTGCCAAGCAGTAAAGCAACACCAGTTCCCTGCCGTTTGCCGCTACTTTTTCTTAGGTGCAAGCATGCTGAAACTGCAAACGCCCCAGTAAGTGACTGTTCCTCCCAGACTGGTTCCTATCAGCTCACCGTTTCAGGCTCTAGATGAGACCCACTAAAACCACCTTTTGCACACAGTCACAAGCCTCCTAGAGCCTGATATACCCTTTAGTGTTCAATGCTCCTAAAAGGCTCAATAAAAGTTGTACTTCAAGAAGACTGCCTCACTCCAAAATGTTTCATTTCATAAATATGTGGCTACAGATTCTCTTTATTTCTGGGTTGCTCAGCCACATCCTCTCTCACTGGCTGTTAGCTTCAGCTGGGCAGGTGTGACACCTCTGCTGCTCTTGTGTGAGCTTGTATATATTTACTCTGAGTGCAAGACCACAATAAGCACAGGAGGGCTTTTTCTGCATCTATTAGCAGTGCTTGTAAAATTAGTAGGGGTAGGTGTGGGATTTGTACATCATAGCATTTCTTGCTTCATGAGTATTAGCTAACGGGAGATACAAAAGTGTCACTTCCTTCAGTCAAAGCACTCTATAGCCTCATGCTAATCTTGTCTTAAACAATTTCCTTCATAAGAGAACTTCCCTTTTTCTGGTCATGTCTCAGGAAAATGCATCTTGATAGCAGACATATTCAGCTGCTTGCCTTTGTTTTTCCATAGCTGGTACCTTTTCATCTAAGTATCTCTGAAGATGAGAGCATGCATTACTCTGTCTGAATCAGAGGTGACAGCTGTGTTGAAGGCTGGAGTAGTTGCTTCTCTGCAGCATAGCAATATATTGTGCTGTGGCATGACAGAGGAAGGAAATCAGTAGCTGCTGTACTTGTTTTGTTTGCTGTGCCACTGCCTTGGCCTAATACACTCTGTTCCCTGGCCCCTTCTACGGAAGAGCTGTTTCCTGCATGGGAACCCATTCCTGTTTGTGACATACTTTATCTGAATAAGAAGAGTCATACCAGTATTTGCAGACTTTTCTTTCCCAAAATTGTTCTCTTCTGTGAGGAATCAGCTGTCTTTCTGGGTATTCTGTGGCCACTCCACATTTTCTCTGTGTCAGTCTCTACACATGCAATGAAAGAAACTTTCTGGATGAGCTTTGACTACTTGGATGGAAATTAAAATATACACATATATATATACATATATTATATGTATAATGTGTATATATTTTTTTTAAAAAAATATATATATATTACTGTTTGGGATTTCAAAACCAGTCCTGAAGATCTGGGTAGCCCATCCCTAATGCATTATGTGTGTACATGTGGACTGCATTTTCTTGGTACCAGTAAAATCGGCTTCCCATCTTCCCAAAAAAAAAAAAAAAAAAGATGTACAATTTTATCCATACAACCTATCTGTCTCACATGAAAAATTAGGTACTAGTGCAAATGAATCAATGCAAGGGAAGATGCAGACAAATCTGCAAGAGGGTCAGTGAACACACAGAAAACTGACACACCTCCCTACCCACTGTTACATTGGGAAAGAGGTTTTTTTGGGATTTTTGTGTCAAAAATCTCACTGATGGGGCCTCTGCATACAGTTGGATTCAGTAATTATGTAAGAAGTAGGTTTACAGATCCAATATAAAAATTTGGCTTTCAAGAAGTAAATGTTAAAGAATTAACAGACTACAAAAGGAAAAGCAGAATTATTAAATGTTCTCTTTAGGTACAAATTACCAAATTACTTATGCAGCAATTCTCATGAACAAAAAAGCCAAACTGACATTCGAACATTTGTTCCTATGACCTTAAGCTCATGTAGCTGATTATTCACAGGTTAAGCATTTATATGACGACCAAAGAATTATAAAGGTGTCAAGGATAATGACTGTCTTTAGAGATCAAGGCTTTGCCTGCACCTCTATTGTTGTGTCTTTGCCTAATGAGAAATGTCATCTCACTTAGTACTTCCACATCACAGGTATATTCTAGCAAATGTCATGTCTCTCTTCAACTTTATTACTTTTGCATAACATTTCTGAGAATTCTTAATGTTTACACTGAGGACACAAAGTGTTTGAGTCTTTTAAGTACTTGTTCAGGATTCTGTTAACTATAGATGTGGGTTCGCATATTTGTTTTAGTGGATGTACATCCACCTGTGCGAGGGAAAACATGATTTTTACTCAAACTTGCAATGCACCATGCTCTTAACAGAGCATTTGCTTCCCTATTAAGCTCTGTGCAGAGGCTCTGTGTCCCTGGGTCCTGTTCCTGGGCAACAGTCTTTCTTAAAAACTGCAGAATAGATTCCTGGCAATTTGCAATGTCATTTACCCTTTCATATATCTTAAACACCAAGCTTGCACACACAAAGAGGTGAACAGGTTGCACACAGAAATATATTTGTAATTTTAGGATCTGCTTTGGGAAATACATTAACACAGTTATATAACACTCACATGTTAAACACATACAAATCTAGGAACTGCAGTTCACTCGTGTTTACTACTGGTAATACTGATGTACTGGTTACTACTTGTATAATCAGTAACTGCTAGGCACAGGCTTACTAGTGTGAAATTAATTTATTGGCTTCATTTTAGAAACTGGTTTGTATGTTACTATTAACAATGATGTCATGGAGTTTATGTAGGACTGCCGGGAGTGGGGGGAAGACTGCACGATGACTTAAGTGTGAAAGTAATGAAAAAGAATCATAATAAGAAAAAACCAAGTCAGTTATTCCTATAAAGAGTGGACAACAATATTTCTAAGCTTCATATTTGCACTCATTCTAATTCTATACTCTGGAGCGTAAAGTGTTTAATCTGGTCCATTCAACATCATAACTATGGAAGAATTCAAACTGACTCCCAGACTATTAAGGGCCTGTTTAATGCTCAGCAAGCAATACTGCACACAAAAACAGACAGTGGAGACCATTTTAACACAAGTTCTCTGCCAATAACTCCTTCAGTTTGGCAGAGGCCATGTCCCTGCACCTAATATTTATTTGCAGAAGATATTTCCATGCGTGTATCTGATCTTGAACATGTTGCTACAGTGTGAGTCATGGGGACAAGAGATTTTGACAGAAATATATTTTGGCTAATGGCAATTTTAACATTTTACATTTTAAACTCAAGTCAGACTGGATAGACTAATAGAGTGGGAAAACAGGAGATGTCCAAGCCACTCCCCACACTGCTTTGGAAACAGAGAAGGATGGATGATTACTCAGAAAAATCCATGCACACCAAAACATTGGGAATGTTACAAACCAAAAATTCTACTGAACAAGATACTTAGCCAGAGCAGCATCCCGGCCCTTATGGACTAATGGAACTGATGAGGAAAACCCTGTCCCTACAAAGCAAAAGGAGAAAGGTGTGTATGGCTTATAGAGAAAAGAGATTGTAACTAAATTTTTCTTGACCCTTTATTTTTTTTCTTCCATGTCCAACTACTAAAGCCTGACAGGAGCTCTTTTTTCACATTTGTCTGCTAGCTAGCAGAAAGAACTCAATGGCAATTGTGCTTGCTGCGGTGATTCATGTGAGTATGCATACTCGTATCTTCTAATACTTTAAATTTCATTATTGTGAAGGACAGAAAAATATTGTATCACTTTAGGAATATTAAAAATAAAAAATTTAACCCAGAACATGCTGCAATATGGAAATTTGTCTTATGATATTAAAACACTATTACAAAGCAGAAATGTACAATACATACTACTGAGTATGCAATACATACCACTGAGTAATACTCATCATAGAATCGTTTCTCAGAAACAGAAATAATATGACACCACAGATAAATGTTGTGTTGTCTGCTGTTACTGAGAACATGCACCCATCATCTGCACCAGAGATGGAAGAAAAACTATCATAGTTCACACCCTGCAGATGGAGGAAACTGTCTTCTGCTGCAGAACCTCACAAATATTAAAAAGATGACATGTCATCATGTGAGATCCATCCCTAAAAGCTACCAATTACACAAAACACACCCTGTATCCTAGTGTATCTGTTCAAAATGGAAATGCTGCACAGGAAAGAGATAGTTGTATTGTTTATAGCAGTTCTAGTACAGAATTATTACTTACAAGCTTGCACACACAGAAGAATAGTCCTGAAATATCACTTTATATTCTGTTCAGAATAAATGATGTATACAGACAGGACATTGCATGTTCTAAAATAATTTCCTCAGAAAAAGCTATGAATCAGGACATTCAGCTGTCACCTCATTCAACTTGGACAAAGATGGAAGAAAGAATTTGCCTCCCAGGCATGACAATTCAGTCTGCTTTGTATTTTCAAATACAATAGAAATCAGAAAAGTGAAAAAGTCGGCCTTTATGGACAATGTTTGTACAGGCTGATTACTTTGAAATCTCTCTGTGATCTGACCAAGCCAATTTCTCACCAGTACACCGAACACTGCAATCACAAACCTTTCAAGAAAAGCACAAGTGTCTCTGATTTTTTTCAGTATGGGTTAAGGAAAGGACACAAAAGCAGGCACAAAATGATGTATCAGAAACAGCTAGGCTGATCTTGGGATATCTCCAGATTACTGTCTCCCAAAATTGTTCCTATTGTATCCAGAAACTATTCATTTTTCAGACTTTAATTGCACAGAAAAGAAGAAAAGGACTTCTGTGTCTCCTCGTTCCATCATTCCCAGTCATGCAAGGCAATAGCCAGACAAGCCTTTTATTTCTTTAGCAAGTTACAATTGTTAATATAATTTAATTTGCAGCACTCCCAGACCACATAAATAAAAAAACTCAGAAATCCACTCAATCCAAAGGTGGTCATATATACTTCAATGCTGAGTATTATTTCAGAATTTTAACTAGTACAAAATACAGGAAACAATGAAGGCATTAGAAAAGAAAAATACACTCGTGAACTCTAGAAAAGCACAGAATCTTCCCAGAAGTGCTAGAAGAGCTAGAATAAGTATGACCAGAAGAGGTGGACTTCATAGATGTTTGGACACTTGAATGACACCAGGATCACCTTAAACAAATATAGCTGTGACATACTCTTTTGACCTTCCACTGCACCTTATGATACAGGTATCATCAAACCAGTGGACTGGGCTTTTCAGTCAGAGCTGGGTGACTGTTCTTAAATGTACATCCTTCCTACCTAATGTGAAAAGGAGTTCAGGGGAAGCACAGGAAATCACAGGACTCACACCAAACAGGAAAACTTATTTTATCCTGGATCAGAAGTTATCTGGGGCCTCAGCTGTCACTGCAGTCCCAGAATACGCATAATTACATCTATGTTTTCCTAAACCATGTGCTTGCTGTCATCCCAACCCTTTAGGGATTGATCTTCAGCCCTTTATATAGTGGATTCTCAGTGCTACCTTTGGCTAGAGAGTGTCTTACTGATAATACACTTAATCTGATCCCTGCTCCACATTTTTTTTATTTATACTTCTGTTGTTTCTTTGTTGCTGTTTTTTAAACATCATAACAAGTGCAAAATAAAATGCAAAAACAATCCTTGAGTAATAAAGCAGGATTGTGAGCCCAGATGTGCCTTAAAAAGCTCTAAAGCCTGACACTAGAGATTTAAACTTGCCTTCCTTTCTCTAGTCCAGGAAGTTTTAATTTGTTTACTGCAGAATTGCACCATTTGAGTAAGGAATGGAAATCAACCTATTTGTATACAGAGCCTGTCCATGAAGAGGCAATTACAATGCCTTTTGGACCTGGTTTGGGGCAGAGATGCCTCATGTTTAAGATCTCACTGAGATTCAAGCCCTTAGAGGCTGCAGCAGCTGCTGCACTTGGAAAAGAGAGGCTAGCTACACTGTTAGTTTTAACTGCACACAACCACAGGAGCACCCAGGCTGGCAGCCACCTCTGGAGATGGCCCAGGACACTACATGTCTCAAAGCAGGGTCAGCTACAGGTGCTCCTCCACAGATGATGACTCTGCAGTCTCTCTGGCAATCAGTTCCAGTACTTGACCACCTGCTCAGTAGTTTTACTTCTGTTCATGTGGAATTGCCTGTATTTCAGTGTGTGGCTGCTGCCTCTTGTCCTGTGCTACTGGGCACCATCACAAATAGCCTGGCTCCAGGTGAATGACCTGCTACAGCACTTAGACACAAACAAATTTACAGCACTAGTTGGGATCCACCCAAGGGCACTGCGGGAGCAGACAGATGTGCTCCCCAAGCCACTTTGCATTTTTTATCAGCAGCTCTGGCTAACAAGGGAGGTCCCAGCGTCTGGAACTTAGCAAATGTGATGCCCATCTACAAGAGGACCAGAAGGATCTGGGGAACTACAGGCCTGTCAGTCTCACCTTGGTGCTAGGGAACGTTATGGAGCACATCATCTTGAGTGTCATCATGCAGCACATACACAGGACAACCTGGTGATCAGGCCCAGTCACTATGGGTTTATGCAAGACAGGTCCTGTTTGACAAATTTGATCTCCTTCTATAATAAGATGACCCGCTTGGTGGATGAAGAAAAGGCTCTAGATGCTGTTTACTTGGACTTTGTTAAAGCCTTTGACACCATTTCCCACAGTATTTTCCTGGAGAAACTAGCTGCTCATGGCTTGGATGGGCATATGCTTTGCTGAGTAAAAAACTGGCTGGATGGCTTGGTCCAAAGAGTGGTGGCCAGTCACAAGTGCTGTTCCCCAGGACTCAGTATTGGGGCTGCTTCTGTTTAACATCTTTACCGATGACCTGGACAAGGGAACTGAGCGTACCCTCAGTGAGTTTGCAGGTGACATCAAGCTGGGCAGGAGTGTTGATCTCCTTGAGGGTAGCAAGGCTTTACAAAGGGGTCTGGACAGGCTAGACAGATGAGCCAAGGCCAATAGTATGAGGTTCAACAAGGCCAACTGCTGGGTCCTGCACTTGTGTTACAACAACCCCATACAGCACTACAGGCTTGGGGAAGAGTGGCTGGAGAGCTGCCTGATGGAAAAGGAC